>JAPYKE020000079.1:1370000-1887500 GCA_028554795.2 Sinohyriopsis cumingii | reverse complement strand
AAAAAATGTAGTGGCGTCTGCGTCCACAGACTTTACAAATTTGTTGGTATTCTTGGTAATATTAAGAAAGTAAAAACATATTTGTGAAATTAAGAAATGTTTTTCATATTTATTTTCTTCCGTATGGATTGTGTGGTTGGATGGTTGGTTGGCCGGTTATTTAGGTGGAATAAACTGTTTTCCCGATGGTGATGACACGACCACGGTGCATCATATAAGTTCCTAGACTTGTAGCTTTGGGTTACTAGTATGCCACGCTACCCAGATTTCAACGGTGACTCCATCTTAAAATTTTACATTTTGAAAGCTAACTGTATTTTTATGCTGCTGAAATAGTTTGTTATATTCGGTGGGCTGTGTATTCCTAACAGTATGCAAAAAAAAAAAAAACGAACTTGAGAAAGTTGATGTACTGTAATTGTTTACAGTAAACTAAATTGCCGTTAATTAAATTAAATTAATTAAAAAACTGACACTGGGGCTATTGTTTTGTTACCTTTCATATGTAGTACTACTATTCATATAGATCCCGCATCCAGTTGTATACTTGCTTATTTATGATATGCTTGTATTTGGCACCATTTATAAGCATTTGACCTCTTACTTAGATTGAGGACACATGTTCAATAGTACAAAGTTACATATCTTCACTTACTTGAACGGTGTCCAGAACCATCGTGGTTCAATGTTAGGGCTAACGACCTGGCGACTTGAATGGTGCTGCTTTACATTTTGTCACGGACAGAGAGGAACCATTTTGGTTTGTTCCTTTCTAGAGATATTTCTCTTTAAATAACTCTGCTCACTATGATCTTTCATATCTAGATGTGCCGTTAAACAAACAATGGATCAATCAGCCAGTCTTAATTTGTAGAATTCCCCAACATATAAAAATATATAGAACAGAGGTTCGCTCACAAAAGTCATCCACCAGCATTTCTGTGGCAACTTGACGTTTTCAAACCACCATCATTTACTACCACGAGCTTCATGGTCTAATCTTGCTGTCCACATTCCATTGAATTTGCTAATTTCCTCCCCTGTTTGAAATTTAATGTTGAGATCTCAATAATATATACATAAATACTGTAAATTCTTGATTCTTGCCTCTGGTAGGTTTACTGGAATGTGTAAAGACTAGTAAATCGATGTTGTGCCTTAACGTCATTCATTTGCTTGACTTGTGTGTCTTGGAGATTCTCGTGTCTGATAGTTTCTTTCACTTCCTCTAGTGGTTTTTCCTGTTAATCGGCATGAAGTGATTTAAGCGAATGCATATTTGCACGAAACAATTAAACAAAAAATATAATGCTTGATCACTATCAACTGGTATTATTGTGCATAACAAACACGTCGTTGTTTATATATATATATATATATATATATATATATATATATATATATATATATATATATATATATATATATATATATATATATATGGAATAGACTGAATTACAAAACGATTTGAATTATTCTATAGGTGAATTTTGAAGAAGTCCTCGGTGAGCCTGAAGGAGTGCGTAGTATTGACTGCGTATGGAGTAACAGCTATGCGTGTTTCACCTGCGGAAAAAATTGTATGTACAAGTTTCTGACAGCCCTCTGTGGTATCTGCATTGCTCTAGAATGGGGATGTATATTCGGCTACGCAGCTTTCGAACACATTTGGTGTCTTACACCATGCATGAGGGAATTCTCCATTGCTTGTGGGTTCCTCCAGAAGTGCTTCGGAACCATCATTAATTGTTGTTTGGTACCAATTTGCGAAGCATGTGGCATGTGTTTCAGCAAGATTCAAGTTCATAAGAAATAAAAAAGTATAATTAAACGCTTCATCCTCCAGATGGAACACTGCTTTTCGCATGATTAAACTAAAAATTTGGAAGACGAACAAGATTCAATAAAACATTTAGATATTATGATATATTTTGAAAACAAAATGCTGAATATTTTCTTCAAGAAAGACACTGTTCTACAGATTGATTATAAAAATAAGCTATTATGATTGTCTGCTCACTTTTTAAAGTGCAAGAAGAAAAAAAAATATTATTATTACTCTATTTTCAATATTCCAGTATGATATTAAAGGAAGAGTTTCTGAAAAATGAATGATATTTGCCTTTCGTAATTGGTTTATATATATATATATATATATATATATATATATATATATATATATATATATATATATATAAGAAATAACGTTACAACGAACAGTGCGAAACTAGTAATCTAACTAGCCTGAGCTCTTTCGACTCTTTAATGAGTCTTTTTCAAAGGCAAAAAGAAAACATAGACGAGTCAAACGAATAAAACAGAAAAACCGTTATGCAAATACAAATATATAAATATTTTCCTGTATCAGCAACAATCTGAAATAAACTAGTTGAAACATAATAAAGTTAAAAGGTTTAATTTCTGTAGAAACAGCCGTGTGAAGTTTCGCAAACATAACCGCTTTTCTGTTTTATTAGTTTGTCTTGTCTATGTTTTGTATTTGCCTTTGCAAACGACTCATTAAAGAATCGAAAGCGCACAGGCTAGTTAGATACTAGTTTCGCACTGTTCGTTGTCAGTTTATTGCATTTGTCTTAATCAATCCCTGGCACAGGTGATCCCTTGCTGTATCCAGTGCTCTTGAAAGGATTGTTATTCACAGATGATATGATTTGTTATCTTTATATATATATATATATATATATATATATATATATATATATATAGAGAGAGAGAGAGAGAGAGAGAGAGAGAGAGAGAGTTATGTTTGTGTACCTAATATGAATAAAACATTTAAGAAAATGTAAGCCCTTCTTTTTAGATGTTCTATTCCATGCTTCGAAACACTGGGTATTTATCTTCAGGTATTGATTGATTGAAGGTATTAATTGTACAATCACAAACAGTATGTATCATGATTATTCAGAAATATTAGATGAAATACAGTCTGAAGTAGTTCAAATATAATACATACTTGTCTGTCGTTTTCATTCCTTTTTGTAAACTAGTTTCAATTAAGATCAAAGCCACTAATATCAGCTAAAGGAAAAATT
Organism: Sinohyriopsis cumingii; assembly: GCA_028554795.2. Taxonomy (NCBI): domain Eukaryota; kingdom Metazoa; phylum Mollusca; class Bivalvia; order Unionida; family Unionidae; genus Sinohyriopsis; species Sinohyriopsis cumingii. The sequence continues at coordinate 1,884,447 of JAPYKE020000079.1, read as the reverse complement.
AAAAATCACCTGACACAGTCTTTGCGCGGTGGTCAGGATGGCTTCAGTGTTATCATCTTTCATCGTCAGTTTGTTAAATGTCAGCCATGACTTCACATACACTTTCCTACACCTTGGATAATAGCCTCAGCTTCAGTTGGGTAGCCATATTTATATATTTCATTGCCATTAGCGTACAATTCGTGAAACACCAGTTGCCGATCTATGACATTTGAGAGGGGATGAGTGTAGAGAATGAATAGAACTGGGTACAGGTCAGAACCTTGTGGAACACGAACACATAAATCAACTGGGCTGAGATGTTTGTATCCTGTTGACTTGAACATAGTAAGACTGTTTCGTGAATACCAAATATTTGGCGGAGACGGTGAAGTAATACATCATGATCTATTGTGTGAAGTCAAGTACGGTGAGGACTGTCGGTAACTACTCTCAGAGGGACAGTTCGATAACTTTCTCAGGAGAGTTTCAGTATTACGGTGAGAGAGATATGTAGATTATACATTGATAAAAAGACTTTTCTGAGTTCGGATGAAATACAAATTGAGATAATACAACTTGTTTCTAAGATTGTTGAAATGAACGAAAGGTTAAAAACAGGGTGGTACTTCTTTTAATCATTAGCGTCAAGTGCTGTTTTTAAGAGAGGCGTAACAATGATAGCTTTGACAAATGAATTCCCAAAATAAGCGAGAACTATTGATAACACAAGTTATGTTGTTAAGCATATCTGTAATAGATTGAAATTTGTCACGGAATAAATTTGCAAACATTTCCAGATGGTCGACCAAAGCTAAGGTGTTGAAAATGTATTCCTCGACATTAACAAGTTCGTAATTTCAATGTTTTGGAGTTTTTGGTTACCATGCAACTCTCGTAGGCTGATTATGCTTTATGAGATATGTTTTTCAAATTCTTCTTTGTAGCATTTCGATCCTCTTATGTTGTTGTTGTTGTAGGGTTTAACGCCATTTTTCAGCACAAGATATGCTATAAATGGCGGCCAGTATTAATGGTGGAGGAAGAACCCGGGAAAACCCCGGAAAGAACCAACCACCCACGAGAAGCTACTGGCAAGCTTTCTCACATACCCACATTAGCCGAATCCGAGACTCGAACCCACGCAGACAGAGGTGAGATGACAGTGATCCGTAACTGAGAGCGCTTTAGACCACTCGGCCACTCGGGGCTCCGATCCTCTTATGAATAGTGAGGCTGATGGGAACACATATCATCTCAGCTTTACGGCGTTCTCTTTTAGCAGTGCAAAGCTTTGTTGTTGTTGTTGTTGTTGTTGTAGGATTTAACTCCATTTTTCAGCACACGATAGGCTATACATGGCGGCCAGTATTAATGGTGGAGGAAGAACCCGGGAAAACCCCTGAAAGCTTTCTCACATACCCACATTGGCTGAATCTGAGACTCGAACCCACGCAGACAGAGGTGAGATGGCAGTGATCCGTAACGGAGAGCGCTTTAGATCACTCGGCCACTCGGGGCCCCCAATGCAAAGCTGTTCCTAACACTAATATATAATGTATAATAAGTTGTTGAGGCATCTTTGTCAAGCAATGAACGCAAGCACTTGTCAAGCTGTACTGCTTTAGGGGGTTATGAAGTTGTTGGATATTATTGGATGTCATACATTAGATAGGTACTATTTAGCATAGGTGTGTGTTCTCTTAGTACTAACTATAGATGGAAGATTAGGGACTGATACTTTGAGACGGCATATAACGCAGAGGTGAAAAGATGCAAGTTCGTTGGACACAAATGAAGACTGTACAGTCTACATGTAACCATGCTTGTTAGTGGGTTGGGCAAATGACTGTTTGAGGTTGAAAATGGGATTATAATCTAGTAGTTGTGATGTGTATGGGCTTCCAGGGCAGTCAAAGTGAAAGTTGAAATCTCCAAGAATAATGAGGTTGCCACATATCGAACACTCCCTACTCCAGAAGGATAGGAAACGGCTCCAACAAGAGAGATTCAGTCAGTTTCTTTTCTACTAGGAGGAGGACGGTAGATTCTGACACAATGGAGTGACTGTTGTTTAATTGTGAGTGTGGTTCCTACCAGTTCAAACGATGTATATTCATCAAATTCAGTTTAGGTTATTTTAACCATGGATAACTTTTAAATTGGATACATCACATTTCTCTGAGTAATGTGGGATGTATTTATTATTAAACTTGTTATGTACAGTTTTAAAAGGCATAACCAGTTCAATATAGACAGACGATAAGCACAAATTTCGGGTTTTGTATGCACTGCATTTTTAAAACTTTACTGCACCATAATTCTTTAGTCACATTTATTACTGTCCGTTTCTATACTATCTGGAAATATTTTAGACCATTCATATCTTACTTATTATCATTTTTTATACAGGAATACATAATTTGTTATCACTAAATGTTTCACAAAATAAAATAAAACTAAATATCTGGTCATGAATTAAGTAACAGAAAATAGTGAAAACCAACAGGTTTTTAAAAATTGAACAAATACTTATCCCCCCCCATAAAAGTGAAAAAGTAAATATAAACTTGTTATATGGTGAACAAAATCCAGAATAGTCCGAAACGTTCAATCAAGAATCGAAAAGGATCGAGTATTCCAAATGAATTCCAGTGATATTCCGAATATAGTTCACTCTATTGTGCTGATGTGTAAAAGTATTCATGTATGACAAAGATTAAGCCAAGATGTTTTAAATGAAATCCTCAGCGTTCCGAAACGGCTACGAATTCTTAGAGTGATCGAATAATTTCTTTTTAAAACAAATAAATGAAGTATACAGAACTATCTGACTACTTATGGACTGATGTTAATAGTAAGAGTAACTGATTCTAAGTACATAATTCCTTTTATAAAAAGCAAGAAGTAATACATAAACGTATGTGAGTCGCATATTCATTCTATCCGTAAATAGGGCCAGGTCCTTGACTGAAATCCCTGCAGCCAACCAATCAGGAATTAAGTCAATTGGATTTCCTGGGGGGGGGGGGATCCCATGACCTGATCTCATCAGCACGCTGATTTCGATTACGTGTACTTCACACTATTATAAAACTATGTAATGTGTTTCACAATGATGTCATCGTAAGGTCCAAGCCCACGATAAAGACAACGAGTATTTACTATGTTATTTACTAAATTACACTTTCAATATATAATCTTCAAAATTAACACACAAAATATAAATATACATAACAATATATAATGACACAAATACAGTCGAGTGCTGGATTCAGCAATCCTTACCGAGATGATAGGATTATTTCAAGAATCTAAGAACAAACAGCAATCTTGGCATCAAAAGATAAAATGATTTGTTGACAGGTTTGAAAGAAGATCAAAAGATGATCAAACGTCTATACCATGCATGAAAATGTTGATTTGCCGATGCGATGAGAAGGAAAGCAGAATAAAGAAGGCGACATACACGGCGATTTAAGAGAAATATTCAAAGAACAAAATCTTGAAGAAATAAAGTGAAAGGATCTTACAAGAAAATGTTAGGGACTTGTACCAAAAGGAAATCATCGCATAGGGTTCAGCGTAATGAAAGATTTACCAAAGCTTCTAAAACTAAAACATGAAAATAGTTTACAGAAAATTAAATCAAACGATGGGTTGACGTTTCATAAAAGATACAATTACATTCATAACGCCTCAATATACCTTACTCCGGTGAAGGCGAACATGAACTAAACCAAATTTAAAATAAACTGCCAATCTCTTACGTTTGGGACGTCTAAATTCAGAAAAGGTAAAAAAGTTAAAATTTCAAGATACGAAACATTATTTTAAAATGAATGTCTACCTTTACGATGGAATTGTTTAAAATTATTGAAAATACCGTTTTGTAAAATGTCCATAGTAATTGCTAGTATATACATATAACCTGCATCTTTAGAATGAGCACCGAAGATATACACATTTCTTCACCACCATATAGGTAGGTATAGTTTTAAGAAGTGCGCAAAATTTAAAACATTTCTATCAAGGGATGGGCTGATCGAAAAGGAAGGCCATGTGATCTACCAGACTACAACCAATAATGGCAGTCAATTGTCTGTGGAAAACTTTAAAGAGAGAATTAAAACGTTGTTTTATATTATAAAATAAAAGGAGTGCACACAATCGATTGTGTATGGTGGCTAAGCAACAACTGTATAACGGCTACAAAACTTGCATGAACATGTTTATGACCACCCTTTGTGATATGATAAATGCTTTTAGGCAGGGGTTGCAGCTTTGCCTTTTGACCATGTGACAACTATGACAATATTTGCTGCTTCGTTCATCCTTTTTTCTTTATTGAAGATAGTATTATACCAGTAATACTATCCTAATCACAGTAATACTATCCTAATCACAGTACCAAATCGTTCTGGCTTGAGTTTGGATTTCAAATTGTAATTATTATGAAAATATTGAAAAGAGTATCTCAGTAAGTCAAACATTGTGAGATTACCAGATGCCATCATCATCTGCAAAATTGCAATCGTTCCTGTCATCTACTTACGGAGAGAATTATACTTAGTTACTGCACTGCTGATTGTGGGCCGTTTCATTTTTTAAGATAATTTGCCAAATCAATTTGAGTGATATTTAATACGATTGGTAAGTTTTGAATCGATTAGTATTCTTATATTCACCATTGTCTCCATAGTGTCCTAAGAAGGTTAAAGTCTGCCTCACCCTGACATAGTACACAATATAACACAATTTTTGTTCCTGGGTAGTAAGTGTTATTTTGTAATTACTTATGCAAAACATATAGAAAATGACTATTATTCCCCACAGACTTTGCTTTTGTAACCAGCACAGTGATATTTTCAAATTTACAATGAGACAACGGGCGAATTGGTGTCTTTTCGTTCACATAAAGTCAGTAAAAACAACTATGAATGAAAATTAACATGTATTTATACTAAAGTAATACAAACATGACCACAAAAGATTTAGAAGTGAGTAGTTGTTGGAGATTTACGATTATACTATAAATCACGTTTACGAATCAGCCCCTAAATATAGTCTCCAATCATGTTCTCGTTATACTGTCATTGGTAGAGGGGTTCAAAGTCCAGTATATATTTGTGGAAGCGCTCGCCTTGCTCCTTTGAGTACGCTCCCATGTTCTCCTTGAATTTATCAAGATGAACATTAAGGATATATATTTTGAGGGATATCCTGCAGCCCATGAAGTCTTGAAGGTACTTAAAAGCTGCCGACTCCTTATCTAGAGCTCTGACAAATTGTTTCATTAGGTTCAGTTTGGTGTGCAGTGGTGGCATGAGCACCTTTCGGGGGTCCACCTGTGGTTCCCTCTTGAAGTTGTTCGTCCCCACAGAGAACTCGGTCCGCTGTGGCCCGTCTCGCCTGTGATAGTGCTCATTGGTGTCCCTGCTGTCCCAAAGGCAAATATAGCAGGGAAACTTGGTAAAACCTGCATTGGAGACCCATCAAGAATGTCACCGTTTTGAAGTCTCTGATGACCTCCCAGCCGTACTTATCATACTTTAAGGCGTCCAGCAAGGTCTTGATGCTGTTGTAATCCTCTTTGAGGTTCACCGAGTGAGAAGGTGAAGAGATGGGTACTTGTTACTATTATGGAACAGCACGGCTTTGAGGCTCCTGGGTAAGGTGTCACTGAAGAAGCGCCACTCATTCTGGTTACAGGCGATTCCGATTGCCTCGAACAGACTGGTTACAGTGTGGCAGAAGCAGAGTCCATCATGACGGTTGAAGAGGCTGGAAAAAGCTTGGTGAGGCTTTCTTTCATCTGCATCTTGCACATTTTCATCCAACAAGTTCCGCTGCTTGAGCCTAGACGTCAAAATCACGACATCGGACTTGGTGAGACCAATGTATCTGATCAATTCGTTGAGGTCTTTTAGGTTGGGGTAGTATGGGTTTCTCTCCTCAGCTCCACCTCTGAAATTGTCATGTGGATCTACAACATCTGCCTCGCTCTCTGACTTGCTGCTCTCTTCTAAAGACGGCCGCCCCCGACCCCCCTCTGGATTAATGGGTACGGGGAGCTCAGGGCAGTGTAGTACCGATGCTATGGATGCCAGTTCAACGTTTAGAAGAGTCCACCATTCAGAAGTAGCAGTTGCTTGAGTGGTCGGTGGGTTCCCGCTAAATTATTGAGATAGCGAACTTCATGGCTCTCTTGTTATCTGTATATTTCTCATGTATGATATATTTATTGCAATAATATTGAACTTTGTAAAACATTTTACAAATAAAATCCTTCACAGCTTTAAAACTTTTAACATAAAATTTCGATCAACAATTGCCCATCTTATCTTTCAGAGTTTTTTGCAGTGCTCACAAGTGAAATGAGGTGCCCAGGGTTTGTCTTGATCATAGACAGGCATGCCGAACTGCCTTGTAGGCCGTACACATTTTATCAGATGTTTCCACGGAGTATTTTTCGCTTCTTGTCTTGATAAATTGGCCGCAGACATAGCAAAATGCGTCTGCCGGATGCTTGCAGCCTATTGATGCAATCTCAGAAAAATGCAGATATGTATCGACTTAGACAGCTAAAAGTAAACTGAACTGGTGGGATTAAGGCCCTTGTATTTATACTACTATTTATATTACTGGGAAGTTCAAGAAAGTTCTAGAAGTTACTCAAATGTTACTTAGCACTGAATGTATCGGGAATATTCTGAAAAATAGGTAAATTCCATTTTTTTATACGTCTTAGGCATAATCAATTAGGAAATAGCACTTACTACCCAGGAACAAAAACAAATTGTTACACGGTGGTATCATACTAATGTTAAATTCCAGATTGCTCTCATAATTCTCATCCCCGATACTGGTTTGCATAGATTTACCCAATGTGGTATAAAAGAATGTCCAGCGTTGTCCTATTTGACGGCTGTCACTTTAAAACAATAATTTTATTTTAAAAAATGTGTAATTTTGTCCTAGTTGCAAATGGTAATTGTGATATACAGAAGATGTTTGGTTATTAATATGTGATTACTTTCACATTCTCCTCGTCGAGAAGTTTTATGGTGAATTCTTCATATTAATGATTTTCCGAAAAAGACTGCATGGCCCCTCACACCTATTCAGAACGTTTTTAAAGCAGGCCAATATATTGTACACCGAATGATTGCATGTCGTTTAATTTGTGATTTTTCGAGCCGAAAATTGAAAGGTTCGTAGCTATCAAGTGACAAAATATGCAACTGCCATATCGCAAATCCGTCCATTGAGTTAGTAGAAATTCCATATAGATAGAAGTTTGCTTCAGTCGAGACACACAAAAAGAAACACGTGCCAAATTAGAGTGTATTGAACCCTTTACGAACACAACATGCATTGTAAATGCTGGTGGTGTAGCATGGTTCATATATCCTGATACAACTGTATGAACTGTCAGTGGATCAATCGTTTTAAACGATCCCTAGTTCTGCGCACGCGCAAAATGTGTTGCCCATTTTTTCATGAATATATTGAATATTGCGGCAATTCGGAACATTTTAACTCAAATATGGAATAATATTACCAGATAACTTAGATTATTTATCTTCTAGATCCACCGCTATATATCATCTTCAAATCAGTTTAAATTCCATATGTTTATAACACGAAAGGTAAGCGTGGAATTAAACAAAAGAGAGAAATTCTGATATTTTCAATCGTTACCATTTCCAGACAGAATTGAACATGTATCATTATAAGACTAAATATGCTCAACAAATTACGCAAACGCAATCGTTCAGGATCTTTTTAAACGAGAGAGAAATTTTTCGTTCCTTCAAATGATTCAGATTATTATTATCTTCAATTAGCAAGGTTCTTCGCACCTTTGTAAAACATACATTGTATGTTATATATCTTTACTTATCGTCATTCTGGGCAATATTTATCACAACGATATTTGTAGAATTGTCTCCATTATTTTTGCAGCCTTTGTCTGTCTCAGTGTCCGTTTATTACCACACCCTCACCCTCTAACGAAACATTTTGATGTTGCATCTTCATTATCAACCTAAGCAGAACAATTATGAATCTTTCTCCATCATCATAATGTAAAATATCAAGCATAATGACAGTTTCATATATCTCGTTTGCAAAAATTTCTATATATGTAGAGATTTTGGTTTTTGTTTCTCGAGTCACTGTCTGGGAGTTGAGTTGAGCGCTCAGAAGCGTGATGGAGTACAAGGTAAAAACGTTTGATATTTCAGTTTAAAGCTATTACAATAGTCCTAGTTGTAACTGTCCTATGATTCTATGGTGTTTGTCAATTTGTATTTCATTTCAAACACTTAAAATAAACGTAAAGATAGACTAATAAAAACCTTGATCTTTGCCAAACAGACAAAGCTACAATACTGAAATTCTGAAGGAGAAAATTATTATGAAGAACATTAGCTGTTGATGCAAATCACTCTAATACAACCCCCACCACTGCCAAAACAGAAGAACATCTAGACCTATTTTGAATTTAATGGCTTGAAACACATAGTCCATTTCATTTCATATTTAATTTCCAGGGAAATGAAATGTCACATATTACAACAGCATAAAGCAGATGCGGTAAATAGGCTTATTATCTTAATAATTTTATAATATTAGAAAAAACACAGATCACAATTCATAGTTAATATGAACCAATGTGGGAAGTGTCATCAATTCAAAATTAAAATACTGCTACAATTGTTCCTCACCATTATGCAAAATATTTTTCTGACATATAATTTCTTTTTCTATTGACCACTATAATAATTGGAATTTGAAGTATCTTTAACTGGAGAAGACGCGACGACGTTCCATTAGGTCTGATCTTGTAAGTTTTTTTAGTCAAGAGTCCGGCACGTTTATCACTCACCCACCGCTTCATCTTAGATTTTAAGATTTGGAAAGGATGCTATATATTTTATGTTGCTGAAATGATTTGAATTTTAAGATTTTGCTTTGATTCGGTTAGAGTTTTTTTCTCCGCAACACAATTTGTAAGTGATACTATACATTAGGTTATTTGCCCAACTGTGTGTTTGTCTGTGATGTGCTTGTAAATGTGCATCATTTTGATACATCTGTCCACGTTGTAGTCTTTATGTCCTATTCTACGGTACAAAGTTGCACCATACCAGTTACTAATCCTATATTGGATTTGGAAACGTGATGGTTCCATTTTGGGACTAACGACCTCACGACAAAAAGAGTTTGAAAATCTTGTTAATGTCAGCCGTTAAATAATCAGTCGAGCAGCCTCGAATTAATCAATCGCTGGCAGTTGATTTATGTTGTTTTGCAGGGGTATGTTCCTGGAATTGATCTCTTTATTCTATATACTCAGCCTATCTCAAGTGTCATATATCATCATCCAGTGTTTCACCAATTGTACGCTGACGACACATATACAAATCTATCCACCCAACTGATTCAGAAGTTGATGCTACCATCCATGGTGTAGAGAGGTGCATTTCTGACGTGAAATCATAGATGACATGAAACGAGCTACAGATGAATGATGATAAAACTGAGGCCATTCTGATCATAACATAAAATCTTTCTCAGTCACAAAAAAATATCAGTAACACCAACATTAAATTCACACAGGCGGTACGGAACCTAGGTGTCTCTCTGGACAGTACTTTCACGTTGCACCAACGTGTCATGAACATATGCAAGGCTGCATATCTTAAGCTGAAATGCATCAACTCCATTCGCAAATATCTTTCAGCTGATGCCACTAAAACATTATAAGTTCGGTAGTACTTTCAAGACTGTACTATTTAACTCAATTCTGTCTGGTTCATCTCAATATCTACTCCAGAAACTTCAAAAAGTTCAAAACACAGCTGCTCGGATCATACTTAGAATACCACGATCAGAGCACACCTCCCAGCTGATCTGTACCCTACACTGGCTGTCCATTTGATCTAGAATCAAACACAAAATGTATTATATGTTCTACGTTTCACTGACGGACTCCAGTCCAACATACCTATCCGACCTCACCCATGTGTACACACCAGCAAGATGATTACGCTCCTCTTCTGACAATCGTATACTCATTATTCACACCATGAAAACGTACTTATGTGGACAACGTTCTTTTGCAGGGAAAACGAAAGGTCGGAAACAAAGTCGATTTAAATTTCAAAGACAATTTGTAAGATCTCTGAAATGTTTTGACGAGCCCCCAGTTTATGTTACGAGTCTGTAGACTTAAACTTTGTTACAGAAAAAAGTTAAACCAACAAATAGAAAGGGAAAAAGTTGACAGGAACTTACAGTATGGTGAATTAAATCCCAAATAATTCTTAATGTTCTATCACATGTCCAAAGGTATAGATTTTGTCTGAATGAATTTCAGTAAGCGTTAGTCTTGAATGATCTTATGTACCGATTATCTTGATATACCACAATAACCCCAAAAAATTGTTTTAATCTTGATTGATTGATTGTTAAATTTACGGTGCACCAGCACGCGATATAGCGCTACAAAAATACTGAGGCAAAAAGAACTTTTTTAAAATCCAAAATGCCAATGAGCACTTAATAATGCCAGTGAGTAATGTAAATAAACGATTCCTCTAACACTATAGCTAAACACAACTGAATGTGATTCCACATACTAATATGAAAATATGAATTAAGAGTTGTTTACAGTGTCCTTTATACAAGATGTATTCACAACAAAATACCCTAGGAAAATTCCATAAAAAACTGTCAACATCTTTGCTTCCAAAACATTCTAATGGTGTAATGAACGTTAGGTACTGAACTAAAATTTTAAAATACTCTTTTAACAATCACAATAGTTAGGTTGGTCAGAACTCTAACCTTAATCACATACACAGGTCAAGCACGCAATATAAATTAAATATACATAACGATAGTAACACTAAATATTACTGAGTCAAATATGGTCTTAGAATCCGATGTAATTCCGTTTCCAAAGCTCTCGCCAAATGGTCATGGAGAAACTACGCATTACAGGCTCATCCAAGTAGAGACACCCTATTCCTTGCTGACCACTTATCCCGTTTGTTTGGTTCTTAGCTGTGAGCAAACCAATACACCCTCGCATTCAGCGTCACCATCGACCCACAACATCCGGGTAACATGAAACATCACTGAGTTCTAGGAGTCCACGTGAACGAGCTCTACAGCTGAAGATTGCTTACTTAACGTGGACAGCTTCAAGACAAAACCCATCTGGTAAATGACTGAACAGAGGTACGATTTAGCAACAAGTAGCTAGGTTATAATCAAAGTCTCGGTCAAAGAACTCGAATTAAACTGTTTTTTTTTACTGCCGACACATCGTTAGCGATGTAGAAGAGACAACCAAAGCTGTAGGTAACCTGAGTACATGTTCGTAAACATGAAGGATCAGCAATTCAGTTTAAAAATGAAATGTAAAGAATTTCATATATGATGACAGTTGCAGATATATATTTAATAAAAATGTCCACATATATATTCATAGTAGGACAATTCAGTATATGCTGTTTTGATTTATGAGCCAGATCTACTCCAATCATCAATAATTACTTTCCATTTTTTGTATGACTACAGCAACTTTTCGTGCCTTATTTGTGTAATTCGAAAGAAATAACAACCCCCTTCAGAACCGTTTCATGTTCGTACGAGACCAAAAAGAATTTGTGTGTATGTGAGTGTGTGTGTGTCTGCATGAGTGGGGATGGACGGAACGTTCTACTGAATAACAACATTTTGAAGGTTACATTGTCCCGAACCAAGTATTATGCCTTGCCCAAGGATACACCACAGTAGCCGATCTGGATCTGATGATGGGAATTCATCCTGCACCCTTCTGGTAACAAGTCCAATGCTCAAAACACCAAGTCACCAGTTTCCGATGGTCCCATGAATAAACTATTTTCTTGAAGTTATTTATATTCGATGGTAGTTCTTTTCTCTCACCTGTTTAAAACTTGGATGTCATTATGAGATATTTAAACACATCATTGTGACAAAGATGTATATCGTCACAGTGGAGATAAAATTGTATTGACAGCATAGCCTCTGAAATTACTTATAATACATTAGGAAATATATCTGCCCTTATGGATATTATTTTTTCATATTAAGGACAAATGAAATATATCCTCATTACTGCTCGAAAATCGTACATATTTAGGTTCTCGTTTTGTTTTTAATTGGTGCCTGCTCATTGTACATCTTGAACTGTTATGCTTAAGTTTTATGTAATTTCTTTGTCACTAAAAATTAAATAATTATTTTCTCTTTTGTCCAGAGAAGACGTTATACTAAGTCCATATATGATCTGCTAGGTGCAAAATAGACACAGTCTATACATGTGACGTACGCGTACTTGAAGTTGCTATCTTTTACGAAACAAGCTATTTTCCAAACTATTGAATGTCTGTGCGAATAGCAAGCAGAAAAACTACTAATTACACATGAAAAAATACCATATAGTCAAGCAAAAAGAACCAGAAGAATTATTTCGGATGATGCTGTTTTTAAATCATCTTTGACAGAGCTAGGTCAGCATTTTTTAAACAGAAATTACCCTATTGACATCATTAATACTGCTTTCCAAAAGGTATCTTCTCTTACACAGCTTGAATCTTTACAATATAAAATCAAAAATAGAAATGAAGATATCATTCCTTTTGTTATTGAATATAATCCAAGTTTGCCTAATATAGGTAAGATTATCAATAAATATTGGGATTTATTAAACTTATCATGTAAAGCAAGTGTTAAATCGCTACACGAAAGCAAACCCACACTTGCTTATAAAAGGACTAAAAATCTTAAAGATTTCCTAACTAATTCCAAATTAGAAAAACCATCATATAAAATAGGATCATCAACTAAATGTAATAGACCTAGATGTTCACACTGTTCATTTATTAATGAAAATACTTCTTTCAATAGTAATAATACGAAAGAAATTTTTAATATGCGTTGTGACATTAATTGTGCAACATCAAATGTTATTTATTTGATAACGTGCAAAAAATGTGGCATCCAATATGTTGGACAAACCAGTCAACAAATATCTAAACGTATGAACCAACATAGATCAGATATAAAAAATTATATCGATCAATCATTTTCATCTCATGTTGCCGCACATTTTGACAAAAATTCCCATACATTGCAAGATTTCTCCTTCCAACCTATTGTTAAAGCTGATTCTGAAATGGAACGTCTACTAAAGGAAACCTATTGGATCTACCGTCTTAATACGGTATATCCAAAAGGTCTAAATTCAAAAACACTATATGACATTTAGTAATTTTTTATTAATTTTTAATTTTTTTTAAATTTTTTTCTGAATTATGTCCCCTGTTTACAATTAGATATGAATATTTCATATTATTTTACTTTGCAGAAAATCTTAATTGGTAAAAGTATAATCTAATAACATAAAAATAAGTTTACTATTCTTTAAAAAAGAAATTGAATTTGTAATTAATTATCAATATAATATGATTAATTATTTATAAAATACATGATAGTAACCGTAATGCACACCATATTTTTATTATATTTTTATTAAATAAATTGAGTTCTGATAACCACTTTCATATGCCAGTACACATGTTGATTACATTTATCTTTGTAATTCTTTTTTTTTAATTTTTTTTTGTTTTTTTTATTTATTTATTTTTTTTTTTGTAAATTATTTTCTTTTCTTCTAATAAGCGTGTATTATACATAATACTAATATTACTAAAACTGTTTATCTCTATTTGTTAATAAATCATATATATATATTGTATTTTATTATAACTCTCCCACAAGAGAAGAAGAAATGTTTTAGCAAAAGTGCAAGACCTCTTCATCTGTTCTATGTAATTCATTTTAAGTAAAGGTTGATTCAATGTGCAACTTGCACAAACACAAACTTCATATATCACGACGGATCATGAGTACCGATCAATCACAGACGGAAATAGGTCAAAGGTCATACTCATATACGTATGTTTAAACTAGTTAACACCAAAACCACTATTATCGGCTTGTGGAAAATTTAAAATCATCGTATTTAACACGAATTGTATCTTGTATTAAAACATAAGGAGATAAATTACTGCAGCTGAGTCATGTAGATCTAAAGCAAAATTATTTCTGACGTATGGTTACCGTCATATAATAGATCCTTTCTTGGTGAATCATTCCATTGACCATGAACCTAATGATAAAACTGCAAGCAAATTGGCTGATTTCAAATTATAATCGATACTCGAAATATTTTAAAGTAAAACGCATACATTGCATAGCTAGTATTCACTTCATGTTGGATTCCTATACATCCATTCTTTCCTTTAGAAGGTCATTATTCAGAAGCACTGCAAAGTGCATACGGCGAAATCAATCGAATAGTAAGTTTAAATTTTTGGACGTAAATGATCTTAAAGGTGTGACCCAGTACAATCCGGATTCAACGTCGCGCGCTGTGATGTCACAATGAAACTTACGCAATTTCATACTCAGATATATGCTACCCTATAATTTGACAATTCCACTCCACGTACTCTTTTCTTGGCCCAAGTTTAGTACATGGCCATCATTGTAAAAGCCCATAGAGATCGATAATATTCGTCTGGAAGTTTCTTGATTATATTTACAATGAAGCACATTCGATAATCAGGATTGATTGGACGTTGGTAAAGAAAATTAGTATCAATTTTTAAAAGAAAAATATATATTTAATTTAAAACGAGTACATGTACATACATGACCAGTGTTAATTTCACTATAGTTATATACACGAATAATTTACACTTATAAAATATTTCATCTACCAAATTCTAGATAAATCGAATTCCAATAATATTATTTTGTTAGAACGCCATCCTTTGCATCGTTTACTATAGACATGGGAAGAAAGAAGATTTAATATAACTCAATATGTATCATTAAGCGTAGATTTCATTGTAACGTCACAGCTTGCGACATTCAATCCGGATTGTACAGGGTCACACCTATACTCTAAACATCGATAAAACTACTCCTTTACTCTAGACTAAGGGGTAAATAAATATCTGTAGATATTACGATATACTATGAACAATATGGTAAATATTTTCTATAAAGTGCGATACAACTCTTCCGATTCATTTTAGATTGTGATGGATCATCTGCGTATTCTTTTATAAACATTACTATGGTTTTACTGTGATATTCCAGTATACGATTAAACGGTGAGCTAGGAAAACATCAAGTATATGTAACTATATATCGATAGTATTTAATTATATTTCTTTCTTCTACAAGAGATGAATAAACCGCTTAAGAAAAATCTTAGCTAGTCTTTTCATCTGTCCTATGTCATTTGTTAGAATACTAATTGTTAGGTAATGCTTGTTTAAAGATTTCTCAAGTACAAATGCGAATGATGTGTCTCATAATGTATCATAAATAACGATTTTCAGGAACATTAGATCAAGTAAAGTCGGAAATATTAACAAGTCATATGTATATCTCTGTCGTATTCAAACTAATATCGTATAAATATAATTAAAAATCACCACAGTTCACACCCGCAACATCTTGTGAAAAGACAGAAACAAATGTTTGCAGCTAAGTTATGGTGATGCCAAGAGGTTTCTGGGCAGAAGTTATCGTTGCATAATGGGTCCTATTTCAAATAATCTTCCCTCGTAACTCAAAACCAAATAATACAGATTGCATGCAAATATACCGATTTCAAATTAAAAAAATTGCTAGGAAATCCTTTTAAAGGAAATCGCATCCAATTTGCTGTATATTTTTCACGTTTCCAGAAACATATTTTAGAAAGCAACGTTCACAAAATTACTGTTCAACAGATTTTAGGACGGATTTATTCCGTTGATGGCATAGGAGAGATGAACGTCTGATGGTAAGCAAAGGAAAGGACTCGCATCGTTCTTGTTGTAAACGGTGCCATTGACTGTTAAACCATTAAAGTTCTGAATTTATAGAAAATCAAAATAAAACGTAGGACATATGATTGAATAGTACTGATTTAGAATGGGGTTTGAAATATTCATATTGCTTATATCATTATCAAAAATAAAATCTGTGAATTTAAGCTAGTTGTACAAGTTTTTATTCCAATGCAATTGTTGTCATCATATCATTTCTTGTTTGTTTTCCTTTAACCTTGAAATACTTATTAAATTGAATAGAACACATTATTCATATTTTCTCATCCTAGGCCAGATGTACTTATTCTTAAACCTTTTAACCGTGTAACCATGGTATGAACATTTCAATAGAAACAGACGGTGAACACAAGTTTTTAAGTTTTACCTGAACCGACACTGTTAACATAATTGCAGAAAAAAAATTCTGTCACACGACTGACTAATGTCTTCGATCACAAAGACATAGTAATATTGCTGAACTTGTATGAAAATACATCCTTTGTTCAATAAGTGTATGAGCAGAGATAAGAGTCTTGAAAACCTTAAAAGCAGTATAGAAATGGGACTTCATAAAAGGTTTGAATTAAAAAAGAATAAAATCTTAAATTGAAAACTAATATCCTTGTCAATCTATATCTATATTATTGCACAAATGACTATACCACTGATAGTCTGTGTATTATAATTTTAGACAGGGATACAGCATATTTGGACCACTCAGTTTTATAGACCCGGACCACTCATGAAGCAAAAATGCCGTCTAGTCCCTGTACCAAATGATAATTGTTTGCTCTTCATTATAGCGCAAACGAATATAAAATTAAAAATGTAACAGCGTAAATAATGGTAAAAACCACATTGTGCTCATTTCCAATATTTAGAGAGTAATATAATTCCTTAATTAAGTTAATATCAATGAAACACTCGGCAGATAAAGAGGATTAGTTAACAGGTTTGAATAGGATAAAATATGATAAAATCTAGTAACATAGAAGGAAATACAAATGTTGATTTATAGATTACTAACATCACAGATTATATCCTGCTATGTTTGAGAGGGAAATGTTGATATAAGGATTACATCGTAGTTATAGCAACATCAGCTGTTCCGTGGCGCCATTGTTTCTCAGCAAGAGTCAAGTTGATAACAAATAAATTTGAAGAATTTAACGTGTTATTCGCCAATTCTACATAAATCGAATTCTGATATTGTCCTATTGTTATAACACCATTTCCTGTATATTTTACTTCAAATATCAAAAGATAAAAGATTAAACAAAAACATGAACATATTATGATACATTTTGACAAATATGGTGAAAATCTTCAACAATGAAAATATTGACCAGCATGTCAGTTTTGGAAACTAACTACAGGAATCATCGGCCTACTTTGTTGATCTGCTGCAAGTAACAAAAATTATTAATACTCTCATTGCTGTGATATTCAAATATGCGATTAAAAGGATAGTTTTAAACCTACCTCACCCGTGTGACTTGTACTATAGTATTCTGTATATTGCAACACAGTCCTTTTAGTATAAACGCCTGCTTCCATACTAACTAACCTCCACAGTTCTTATTATAGAAGGTGCCCTTATGAAATATAGTACTTAGAAATATGTATACTTGAATTTCGTTGATTGAAACTACATGTTAATGGTCACTAATCCGTATTGTTGAAATCATACTCAAGATGTAAAGTCTGTGAATGTAAGATATGTTGACGAAGTTTTCAATGTGTGTGGTTGATTTCTTAAAAACATTCAAATTGACAAGAAGTTAAAAAATTTATAAAACAATTCGATTCAGGACTAACTGTTTCTATGCTTCTGCTAAAATAATTATACCACTTTATATGCTTGTATTGCTATTTTATACAGAGATGCATCATCTTTGAACCATGCAAGTCATTATAAATTAAAATTTGTATCTACTGCCTGGACCACTCATATTTTAATACACAATAGGACAAGAAAATCAAGTGACAGATTCTCCAGTCTTTCGAGAAGAGATATAAATATTTCAGGGATGTAACATGATAAATATTGCAATTTTGTCTTCGAGAAACTGAGTGAATTGGTTTACTGGTATGAATCAGATAAAAGGATTATCAAAGCTTTTAACATGCGTGCAAATGTTGATTTGCCGACATTAAATTTATGGAGATCCAATTTCGATTTTAAAATGTCAGAAGCAGATTCAGTATATAAAGAAATTGATTTGCATTCAATCATATGTATTTCAATTTTGACACAAATCTTAAATGACTCAAAGGTTTGAAACCATTGAAGAAATGTTGCAAATGGATAAAAATAAAAGTCATGCTTCAATTGGTGTCTTGCCGGCTTATTGATAACATCAAAATACAATTTATTAAACGCATACATTTCTTTGGTTGTTTAATATGATAATGATCATTATATTAGAAATCTTTACTACGATCCTCATCGTGTACGTGATTTCCCCATTATCAACTAACTGTTTAAGAAATTAAAACGAGAATAAAATACACGAATTGAACCAATGGTTAATTATGCTAGCTATGAATGTTTTAATTGTGATAGCTAGCAATGTTTTAGAGAATGCACTTGTGATTAGACAGAATATACCTCCTTCTCCTCCGTTGGGAATATACCCCCTCCTCCTCCATTGGGAATATACACCCTCATCCTCCGTTGGGAATATACACCCTCCTCCGCAACATACTTATTTCTATATTGCAAAGGACCGTGCAAGATTTTCATGGACCGGCATATTCCTGCCACAATCAAGTTTTTAAACCTCTATTTCTTGATACCATTAGCTTGATGATCTAATCTTCATGACCATCTCCCTTGAATTTGTTGCTTGAAAATAACTTATCTCCGCTGTACTGAAATTGAATGATCAGAGCTAAATAACATGTACAATCATATACAATCAAACCAAGCTACAGAAAGCCACCAAAGGGAAAAGGCAAACGTTTCCTTCGTAGACAGATGACTCTGATGGCAGGTTCAGCTCTCAGATTTGGTTTATGGCAAATATATGTACTATGAACAGAATATCGTTAGCATTATAAGTATTGTTATCATTATTATTTTGTATGTGTTATCATTGTACTAATAATATGCTATCAGGATACATGTATTTAGCTTATATATTTAGCAAACATCAAGAAATAAAAATTTGCATGCACTTATTTATCATTTATCTCTCTCTCTCTCTCTCACACACACACCACACACACACACACACACACACACACACACACACACAACACACAAACACTTGTATCTCATTAACAATAGAAATAGCTCCTAAATGAAATCCCTAACTGACGGCTTACATATAATCGAGAAAAATACGACTTAACATTTTGTTAAGGCCGTTGGTATAACTAGGCATAAAAACAGGTTTTCACACTTTAAACAATTTTTGGATTAAGCTGTTGCTGAAACGCATTTAATCGGCTATTGTTTTACTAACTTTGATGCTAAGAAAATGAAAAAAGGCTTCATGAGAATATTGTTTGTAGCACCTATGCTATTAATCCGATCCTACGCACCCAACTTTGTATATTTGGACATTTATGCTGGGGTGTAGGGTCAGAGTCAATTGCCCATCGAAAAGATTTACTTCGCCGCCACATTCATCAGGCAGAGAGAACATTTAACGCATTAGTCACGTTAAACAATAAAACCATTGCTGACACTTGCTCTGCTCTTTTTTAATCTGACTTTATCCGATTTAACTAGACAGCAATAGTTTGCTGGTCGTTGTTCTCGGAATGAATATGTTGATAATGAATTGTGCCTTAGTTATTTAATAAACAGCGTGTGACTTTCATTTAGCATAATCGCATTTTTGTACAACAACATTGGAAAGGAGTTTGTTCTTGATATCACGTGACCTTTAGACCAACGCTGTCATGGACATGTAGGTTGCGAGATTTCTGCAGTCATGTGACTAGCAATGCAAATGTTGAGTACTAGGTCAAATTTCATCGATGCTCTAGTTTCGTCTCGTCTGTCAGCTGATTGAAGACATAACGATTATAATGCTCGCAATTTCTCAGAATTATGTTTGCCCTGTCGATTACATACATATAAGATTCGTGGTAAACTGCCATCCTAGGCCGCAAACACACGGTGTGGTGAATTCCAAGTTTTCTACAAGAACGTGACACTGACCCTACAACCCAACATGAATACCAAGTATCAAAACTGTAGTGGGAAGGATCAGAGGAAACTCGGATCATGAAATAATAGATAATAGAAGGATAAAAGCACCGGGCTTTCGAAACTGATATATTGCTAGCATTGAACTTAACTGGATTTCGAAGTGCAATCGAAATATGAAGTCTTTCAGCATGCATGTTTCAACTGATGCAAAAACTGCATGTACATATTCTTGACATCCCTCTGTGGTCGCAGTATTGATCTAGAATGGGGATGTGCATTCACCTGCACCTCATTCCAACACATATGGTGTCTGACACCATGCATGATGGATTTCTCCATTGCTTGTGGCTTTCTCTAGAATTACTTCGGAACCATCATTAAGTGCAATCTGGCGCCAATGTGCGAAGCCTTTTTTTATTATTTGTTTTAACCAGAATCAAAGTTCAAAACATACAAATAAAAAGAAGTAAACGTTTTATGCTCCAAAATTAATTAAACTGAATTCTGATATTGTTTTATTGTTGGAATACAAACTTGTAGTATCTTTTCCTCGACACATGGGATGAAAAGAATGATTAGATAGAACAGCTGATATTATGATATATTTAGAACGATATGGTTAATAATTTCTACAAACCAAGATACCGATCTTCAGATTAAGTTATACATAGTTGTACCTCTGCCAGAAGAAATGAAAAAAATGTTTTACTTTCAGAAAAATGAAAACTCTCCATTTCATTTCTTTACAATGATTATTAGAATAGGGGGATTTACAAATTTGTTTAGTAAAAATGATTTACGGTGCAACCATGGTACAAACACAGAATAAACGTCTATGAGTGGACGATAAGTCTAGATCATTCTGGAATATTCAATGAATTAAAATTGGAAATTAATCTGAGATCTTATATAGCAGGTATCTTCCATCTTTAGACGTTGTGAGAACTAGTTAAATTAACAGCAGAACCAGTAATATCGGCTTATTGAAATTTCAAGTAGCCGCATTTGTAATCTGCAATTCAAAAATATTATTATACAGTTTAAAATGTGTCAGGATGTCATAGTTGGGAAGTCTGTAATTTTAACAACAAATCGAAAAATATGTCCTATTTGTAGTCTGTACTTACAAACGAAATAATACAACTAAAATTAAATCATGCTGCTCACTGTCACGTTTGTCTGCCCACGATTACGTAAGTCAGGAACAAAAGAATGGGTTAGCGCCACGAATATGTCGACCCTGCACTGTCGTGGCGATTCGTGTTTGTACAAGAGTTCTCTTCGTTAGGTGTCAAAACTAACATGTAGACATTAGAAGCTTTGTTCTAGAACAAAGGACCCTCGTTGCTGTTGTAAATCTCCCCGCTTTGACAGATGGCCTGAGGCTCGTCTGTTGATCTGAACCGACTGGGGTAGAATTGATGTCCAATCGGAACTAAGGAAGGGTAGGGTCATCAATTCGAACCAGAATTTAACAGTCGTTTGGGCTGGGAACAAATTAGTCATTGTGAAGCATCGTGCTGACACGTTTTAGCAATAACTCCGGGAGCCACTCGTGATTTGGCCGGAAAGGAAACCTTGGTACATTCAAGGACAGAAAGCTTCGTAAAGGTAAGTGAGTTATTTGCTCGATTGTTGCAGAATGTTACGGCATTGTAATTGTAATTATGTGCAGCATGTATATTTACTTACTAGAATTGTTAGTACGTAGAATTACCTTTGTATTGTTTAATTTACATGCGTACTTGAGAAATGAGCTATGATTATGTAGATTGCTCGCTCGTCAGAATTAATATTGTAATTCGCTAATTAGTTACTTCGTGGTAAACTAGTGTATTTATTTATGTGATATTCTAGATTTTGCAATTGTTGAATTAAGTTGTAACTTTGGAAATGGTTGCAGTGTGTAAATTTAAATAATATGGATATTTGAATATTTGTGCACACTTGTGGGAGTGTAATATACAGAAATGCGTCGGATTGTTGTGATATTGTTGAGAATAATAAGATTAAGAATATATATATATATATATATATATATATATATATATATATATATATATTATATATATATATATATATATATATATATATATATATATTGATGTGACGCAATTTAGTGATTTCTGTATGATAAGTAGGATACCGCTATTATTGCAACGTTGTTTCTATAAGAACGTGTTGGTTTTTCGATGTGCACGAATGCGTGACCAAAGATGTAGATAGCCTTTATCTGATGATTGATTTATTGTTGATGTAGTGTGAGGCGAGATGGCTAACACAAATTCTAACGTCCTTGTGTTTTTCGTAGGAAGCTTTTGGGGACAGAACTACCGGGTAGTCAAGTCCCGAGTCTCAGAGAGACATGATAGAACAAGGCAGTAGGCCGAGAACAAGCCTAGTTGCTGGAGAAAGAGAGAGAGAAGGAGCAGGAGAAAAGGAGACAAAAGGGGAAGAGGATAGGAAGAATCGGAGTACGGAAAACGCCGGAAGGAGGAAAGGAATTAGCAGAGTAGAGCACAGATGAGTAGAAACCAAGTACAGGGGAAAGCCATCTCACACTATAATCACGTGATGAAATAGCTTTTTACATGGTCGAGAGGAAGAAGATTGGTTGAGAAATTAATATCGTTTAATTTGTATTAAATTGTTATTCTTTTGAATTTCACCTTTGTGTTCTTAATAATTTAATTGTCGGTATTGCTGACTGGGGGCTCGGAGCTTTACCTCTCTCTATCACTAATTTCACTTCCTACAAAAAACGAGCCAGGGTGGGAATTCTAAGTAATTCAAATAAATATTGGGAGCATCCGACCCCAACGCATAACAGTGGGTCACATAGAACTTCACGCTCACATTGTAGCTTATAATTTAAACTAATAGCACAATTATACATGTATCATGCTGTGCAATTTGTTCCGAGCAATTGTAAAATAGTAAGAAAGTTAAAATGTGCCATGTTGTCCTAGTTTTATACTGTAATTGGACAATGGCAACAAAGCTAAAAGGTGCCATGTTGTCCTAGTTGTAGTTTGTAATTGTGACATTCACCAGATGCTTGATTTTGATTTTGATTGAGAGATTACTTTCACAGTGACCTTGTAAAGACGTGATCAATTGAATTCTCCCTGTCAGTGCTATTTAAGAAAAGTCAACTTCTTTCAGCACCTATACACACAGTAATGGCAAGCCTTCTAATTGTTGAGAATTCGATGAGTAAATTGAAAGGCTCATAGCGATCAAATGACAAATTATGCATCTGCCATATCGAAAATCTGTCCATTCGGGAGAAGTATACGGGTATAAGGAAGAGCGTTTAATTGTAGAGACAGGTTAAGATATACACACACCTAAAATAGATTTTATTAAGTTCCTCTTGCCTATATGCAACAATATATGCAATGTAAACTCAGGTGGTGCAAAATGGTGTCCTGATATAACGGGCCGATTTGTATTAATTATCACCGGATCTATTATCAAAAATGATTCCTAAATTATATGCACGGTAAATTGTTTTGCCCACATGAATATATTGATTGAATATTGCAGTAACATGATACAGTGTAACCTTAAATATGATGTATTATCACCTGATGATTCAAGTTGTATACCTCTTAGGTCCACCACTATATATCAGCTTTAGCACTGATGAAAAATCCAGAGGTTAAACTTGAGAAATAAGCATATAATGTTTAAAGAAACAAGTAAAATTTTGGTATTTTCAATTGTTACCATGTCAAGACGGAAATGAAGCTGTACAAAGATAAACATTTTCCGTTGTTATATATTAGTTGCGAATAGAGACTAAATAGGCTAAACTACTTTGTAAACACAATCGTCCATGACTGGTATCAACAATTGGTTCAAATGTATTTATTATCTTTAAACGAGTAGGTCCTTTATTGTAGCCTCTCAAAACCTTTTTCTTTTGCTTTAACTTTGCCAACATTCATACCTGTCATCTTCTCGCTCTTTGCTCCATTTAACAAAATACATTATATCCTACATTCTACGTATGATCATTCTGGGCAATATTTATCCCAACGGTGTTTTTATTAAAATGTATACAACATTGTTGCCCTTGTAACTTTATTATTACCACACCCTATTCCAAACCACGTGATGGAAATTCACGAAAATTTGTTATGTTGCCTCTTTAGCAAAAGCCCATGAAAATGACTCAGAAACTGGTACTTGTCAGGATGCTTAAGATTCAATGTAAAATATATTATTTGCACTGACAACGTCAAGTATATCTTTTAAACAAATTATATATCTTTTAAACATTTTTCCATGTATTCATTCATAACAAGAAGGCCAAGTATCTATGAGATTTTCATTTCTGACCCTCTCGTAACGCTGTGTGGAAGTTGATGTGAACGATCAGTACCATATTGGGGGACTCTGTCAAAGCAGAGGACTTTCAATGTGAAGCCATTTAAAATGTACTAGTTTTCATAGACTTATAATCCTTTACAAGTTTTCTCTGTCGATTAGTATTTCATTTCATATGCCTGAAGTAAACATAACGTTCGAATGATAAAATCACTAGATGTACGCCAATCAGCTAAAGTTGCATTAGTGAATCATTTGTTCAAACGTTTTAAAATACATGGGGCACTCTGAAGAAATATTTGTTATGAAGAATATTATTTACTGATGCAAAACATACTAATGAAAAATGCCCCCCCCCCCCCCCCGCCGTACCTATTTTGACTTTGATGGCGTGATCCAATGATTAAAACTGATCCCGCAACCTTAAGGTGACGGTTCCAATCTAGACCACCTGGACAACACAGTTTTCATGATCAGGATGAGTACACTATATCCTTAAAGTAATTGGATCTTGTTAAAATACCGCGATACACTACGGATTAAAGATGTATGTTTTGTCATATATTTCATAATTAGATATGTTTGATTATATATTTCATAATTTAATATGCATGTGTTATTATATATTTCATATTGATATATTGAAACACATCAGTGTGACAAAGATTTAATCCACACAGTGGAGATAAAATAGTTACGCCACTGTGAAAATATCGACTTTACAGTTACCTTTTGCAACACCAGAAAATATATCTGCCCTGCAGATATTTATATTTCCATATTACGGACATTTCCTTATATCGGCTCAAAAGTATATATACTTAGGTTCCCTTGGATTTTTTCATCCGCTTATTAAACAGGTATATAAAATATATATTCTCCATCTTGTCCAGAGAAAGATAAAACCAAGTTTGCATCTGATCCATTCAGTGTGTCATAGAAACAGCATACATGTTGTACATAGGCTTTCTTGTTGTTGCTCCTTAAAAAGAAAATTAAATTATTATCTAGACTATAATCAACATTTTGAACAGCTATTAATTATACACGAATATATGGTAATATACGTAGTTATATTAACTTCCTACCTACTGTTTGCATACCTGAATAACAAAATGAGGTAGCGCATAACAGGTTAACATAATTACCTTTCATCGTTTGAATGTGATACTTTATCTTCTCGAATTACACGCAACATCGTAGACTAATAAATACGCTTTCTGGTGTGGCAAACAGTTTACACAATTGTTGTTTCTGTTCACGAAGTAATGACGCCCATATATAAAACCCCGGCCGGTGTTCTATTTCACATCACTTTGACAGTTCGGTGCAGAAACGTGCGGGATTTAGAAAGTAATAGTTGCAAGGATGGCAGACCTGGATTTAGTTAACAGGGATCCCAATGAATTGAACAGTCACGTCAAGGTAAAGCTCTTAAAGTTTTAAATGTGCATTTACTAACACAGCTCAAAGATTGTTTTTCAAATGAAATTCATATTCCAGGTACATTTTCTGATTTTTTGCCCTTTTCAAGAAAATTGTAATATCCTTTACACCCACTGGCCTTGAAAATGCGTTATCAGCTTTGGCAATATTATAAAAATCACAGCATATTTGAGTAATAGAAACATTCTTTTAATTTCAATCCGTCTTTTTTTTCCTGTTGATGGAAGGAAGAATGGTTGGCAGGATGTATATAAACGAAACAAGAACAATTGACCTACAGAAAAAATAGAATAGTCAATTAAAACGCAATTGGAATTCTCTACTCCATCGAAGAGACACGACAGTGGTCGATTACGCATGGTCTTGTCAGTTTCCAAATATGCAAGTTTTTGGTCAGGTGTCCTGTACGCTAACACTTAGCCACCGTCACTGCTTGAAGTTTTAGATTTGGAAATTAAACTATATTTTATGAGGCTGACATAATTTTTATTTCTCAGTCTTTTTTGGAAGTGTTTTTCAACTGAAGAAATAAAAAGTCTATAAATTTGAATGTGTTGATGTGACTTTTGTCTCGAATGTGTTAATATCAAAATGGAATGGAATGTAGCGATGTGTTAACAGTCTTTTGATGTATTACAATTATATAATCAAAAATGGCCTCGATAGCATTCGGTATAATTGCTAATTAATGATTTAGTCCAAGAAGTATTAATCAGAAATGTTATTCCAGTGAAGAATTTAAATAAATAAATCCACCTAAATTAAAAACTGAATACAACAATAAAACTGATTCCGCTTCGTACGTTAAGATGAGATTGAATAATCTGTGAAGCAAACTACACTGATGTAAAAATCTAAGACTCAATAATAGAACCATCATGAATGCCAGTCTCTTCTCTAAGACATTCAAAGTTGTTAAGAAGATTAGGAATTTCCAAGTGAAAAACTAACATTATACAGAGCGAAGTAAACATGTTTACATCCGTTAAGAATGATCTGAATATTTAATGAATAATCATACAGAAATAGTAGCTATGTGTTATGTTGCTTACAAAATAAATCACATCAATAATGTGGACCATTAATTTCATTTTTGATTAAAATCAATTATAAAATACAGATATACATAACATAATCGTCGAGAAATCCCAACACACAAAAAAATTATTTGCATGGACAGTGTTTGTGAGTATCTATCCCGCTATTTCCTTCCAAATGCATGAATAGATTTAAACAAACACATATTTAGAAGAAATAAGATTAAACCTATATCAATAATAAATTATTACACATATTTAAAGAAGACGCTTTTATCAACATAGTTATGGACTTGATTGATCTCAAAGACTATTCTATTTTTTCTGTAGGTCAATTTTGAAGATGTCCTCAGTGAGCCAGAAGGAGTCCGTAGCATTGATTGCGTATGGAGTAACAGCTATGCATGTTTCAACTGCGGCAAAAATTGCATGTACGTATTCCTGACAACCCTCTGTGGTCTCTGCATTGCTCTAGAATGGGGATGTACATTCGCCTGCACTTCATTCCAACACATCTGGTGTCTGACACCATGCATGAGGGAATTCTCCATTGCTTGTGGCTTCCTCCAGAAGTGCTTCGGAACAATTATTAATTGTTGTGTGGCGCCAGTTTGCGAAGCCTTTGGCATGTTTTTCACCAAGATCCAAGTTCATACCAAATAAATTAAAAAAATAAAACGATTCATACTCCACAAGTACATATACTGAATTCTGATATATTGCCCTATTGTCGGAAGAAAATGAAGGATTACGTCAAACCGGTAGAAATTATGAAACATTTTGAATAATGTGGGTCATGTTTTCTACAAAGCATGATACCAATCTTCAGGTTCATTTGGAAACAATCAACTGGGATTTATGTTTATTTGGTAATGTGCTGCAAGTATGAAAAATCTCAAGTGAACCATACATAAATGATATGTGACTGTGATAATAGGTATATTACATATATATGAATAAACAAAATTTCAGAGAATTGTACGATCTTCTTTTCATCTGGTTATTAAAATAATGGTAGCTGTTTGTTGTGGTAAAAAAACAATGACTGAACATGTAACCATAGGACAAATACAGAATGAACCTCTTTCAATGAACGATAAGTAGAGATCGTTGAGAAATATAGAGCAATTAAGTAGGAAATAGATCTAAGATCGTATAATATTATCAATATACAAGTATTTTCCATTTTCGGAATTTATGTAAACCAGTTAATGTCGACCTATGGTAAATTATCTCTATTTCTCACATGCGACATAGAAGAAGGTAAACATATCTTATGCTTGGTTACGCAGATGCAAAGGGTTGTATATCTGACCAGTGGTTACCGTCATATAATAAATCCTATTTCTAAGAATCATTTCACGTAGCCATAAATGTAACGATACAGACTGCAGGTAAATTGACCTACTTCAAATAATAATCGATGATCTGAATCCTTTTAAAGAAAACTCTACCATTTTACTGCTTATATTTGTTGCAAGTTTCTAGAGAAATCCTTTAAAAATCTTTTACTAAGAAACAATTAAAGCATCACAGTACAAGCAAACGATAAGACGGAATTATTTTTTCCTTCATGATTAAAGACAGATTAGAGATGCAGCCGTTTCAATTCTACGTGAATAACATACCTTTCACATTGCTGTTTACTTGATATTTCTGAACAGATTGTAAAAAATGTATTGGTAATATATGAGTATAAAATGGAGACGACCAGCATCGTACAAGAAAATGTATATCAAAGTACAATCGTTTAGTATGAACGTCTGATGCCAGCTATAGTAACTCGCGTCGTTCTTAATATGAAATGTGCCATAAACTGTTGGACCTCAAAATTTCTTAATTTTTAAACTCTCAGAATAAAACATATGAAATCCCAGAAATAAATACAATTTAAATAGAAGCAAAGATGTTGTATTTTTAAAGCTTCATTGATTCCAACAATATATTAATGGTCACTAACTCAATACTCAACAGATAAAGCCTGTGAATTTAACTCATTTTTACAAGTTTTGGAATGCGACTGGGCATCAGAATTAGTTTTGGTTTAAATGTTTAATTTTGACAAGTTTTTTTTACATTCGATAGAACATACTTTACATATTTGTTGTCCATACCCAGATGCATTTCTTAATAAACTTATTATCAACAATTTAACAAAGAGATGAGCAATTCAGTCAAGATAGAAGGTAACCTCAAGTGTTGCCTGCACTGACATTGGTTAACATTAACTCTACACAGTTCTTTCGTCACGGGACTGGTGAAGACTCAGTTGTCAAATCTAGAAATTATCAGCATCAATAAATGTGGCGTTCGTTTTGTATTGTAAAAACGAATGTATATTAACTGTCTAAGAAAAGTGCAATCGATACAAAACACCGTCACAGAGTGTATAATTCAATAACCCCAATGTAATGGCTTTTTCCAAATAAGTATGTGAGCTCTTTGTAATTGTAATGAATGATTTAAATAATATTTACCTCTCACATTATACACGAATGCAACTTAAAGTGATTAGTCATATTGTTATTAAAAAAGAAATGAATACATATTTATCTTGACCGTTATACATAAACTATCACTTAACACATGATCCATGGATGCAATTCATTTTGAATGGCAATTGCATAAAATATTGTCAACAAGTTCCCCTAGGTCGTAACCAAGGCTTGGTCCTGAACTCAACTAAACATCTTTATGAAAATGACAATAATCAGGTAGGCCATAAGTGTACCATCAATCACGGACAAAAATAATATAAATTAAATATAATAAAAATACTGGTACAGAAATTACTGATTAAAAAATGTGTATAGTGTATATCCAATTCCAAAAAATTTCATCAAATCGTCGGGGAGAAACCGCGCATGGACCGCTTTTCTTTCTAAGTATGGCGGTGGATCTATCGACAGCCTCCTTATTGCTGCAGACCAGTTGTCCCGAAGCTTTGGTCCCTCTATGTGAGAAAGCAAATACCGTCTACCCAGTCAAAGTTGCCATCGACCGCATCAACCGGATCACACGACAAAGCACAAAATTCTACGAATGCCCGTGAAACAGCTCTATAGCTCTTTTGCGACTATAGAGAGGGAATTTTGAGCAATAACTAATCTGGTTATAATCAAATCCACGAGCAGGGACATCGAGGTAAACGGGTTTCTGATTGTCCACATCTTGTAAGTGAGCTAGTGGGTGAAACGAACTGGATATGTTGAAATAACTACTACAAATTTACCTTTACAGTATAAAGACCCCAAATACATGAGATTTTGAGTTTTCACCGATATCTTTGCCAATCCGATATAACACCTGTCTGTCATTTGTTTTGATGACTGCAATAGCATTTCATAATGGCATCAAACAGACCGAGATTTTAAAGAGGAGAAGAATTATATTAAGATTTTAAAGTAACAATCAAGAGATCAAGTAAATTTTTTACGGGATAAAATAGAATACAATTATCATCAAACACGATATTATAAAAAGTATAAAAAATAGATTTGTTTATTACAATCATCCAAAATTATATCATGTCTTGCTTAAGAACAAAACGCAGTTTTACCGCTTTGGTGGCCTAATTGGTTAGGGTGTCTGCCTCGGATGTGGGAGGTCGCGTGTTCGAATCCATTCAGAGTCAAACCAAACATTTTTTAAAAATGGTACTTGCAGCTACCTCGCTTGCGCTCAGAATTAATAGGTTAGTGTTAAGACTGGTCGGCCTTGTGTCAGAATAGTATGACTACATGATAGTCTATGTCTGCGGCATGATGCCCCAGTGCTAGACATCACTATAAACTGCCACGCTGCGGACATCGTAGCGATATAACGGAACAATTCTTAAAGCTACATTAGAAACCAAAATCACACACATACACACAAACACACACGCACACACACAGACACACACACCGATTATATCATATTATGGTAACATTCCAATTGGCAGCAAAAATGTTGAAAGTCAGATGTCGAAAAACTGCAATACGAAAAAGGGATAGATTACACATTTAATATTGATAAAAATACAACTTTGCATACTTCTAAATTTGCAGCATAACTTTAGGAAATCAAAAGCTTTACAAGACCAATCCATATTGTCTGAATCAAACCATATAATTTATGGAAAACAAAGTTAAAATTTAAACAGCAAATTCTTCATTGAGTATATAAAGAAACTTTTTTAGATTGAACCATATATAAGAATAATTTGACTAAACTTTTAAATCATTCCTAATTTTCGAAAGATTGAGGAAATTTTGACGATTGTTGACAATAACTTGCATGTAAACGAAAGCATCAAATACTGTTAAATTTAGTCAGAGAAGAAAGCTGGATAGTAGAAAAGTACAACAGAACTCTGACGAATATACGGTAGAATACTTTAACCAAAATAAAGCTGGAAAATGGTTATATTGAAACTATTTCAGGAATAAAATACTACTAGTAAAACGTCACTAGTCCTAATTCAATTAAAAGGTACGATAAAGACAGATCTATAAAATGGATCGATTCATTAATGTATTGACAAATGATGCATATGGAACGTCTATCTTGGAAAAGGTGAACATATTATAATATCCAGATAAAAACCATTATTAATAAAATGGATATTTTCCTAACTTTACCGTGAAGAGTTTTCAAACCATGCTAGTTAGATTCTGTGATCAGGTAGTATTAAAAAACTGGAAATCTTGAAGCATGAGAATATCGAGGGACTGTTTTGCAAACAAGAGTTATCATTATCACCAAACAGATGACATATACAAAGCTGAACAAATTTTTGACAAACAGGAAGAGCAAGACCTGTGTACATGGGAAACAGGACTGACAATGTATGTCGTTTAACAGTTAGATATCAGCAGAAAACGTTATTATATTACAATAAATGACTAAAGAAATGTGAATAAATTCAATTTAATGAAATTCACATAGCTGTCGATGGGGTCATTGTGATATTTGAACTTCTTTTTAGATTTATGCACATAAAAGAATTACTCAAATAATCCATCAACTCTGTATTTTCTTGAACATGCTATTTACATGAACAGTTTCAATGTTCCCATCAAACATTCAATACCACAATATATACCACTGGATGAAGTGAAAGTCAGTACTCTTTTCACGTTATGTACAATCTTCAATTTTCTTAAAACTTTCCTTTCATATCCCTGATAATTACACAGAATCCGTGTGTGCGAAACACAGTCAGTGTATGTAACAGATAATTACACAGAATTCGTGTGTGCGAAACATAGTGTATGTAACAGAGCAAGCAAGTGATAGACGAAAACGAGAAGCAAGCAAAATATAACATAACAGAGATACAAAGATTATGCAAATGAACAGATCAGAGATAAGAATCAACCGGGTAGTATGCACATAGATGGAAACGCATCAAAACAGAGATTTAATGCAGTTAAACAAGAAAACCAGAATAAATACTAATATTTTAACTACCGAACACTAACTGTCTCAACAAATAAAACAAATTTACAAGGTTTAATCATTTACACTATACTGTGTAAGCCAAATGCTCAAACAAATGGCGACAACATTAGATGATTCCAATCCAAAAGTAATAGCCTCCACTTATAATAGTTTAGGTTGAGACAGCTCACCTCTGGGTATAGTAATTCATTTACTGTTTTATGTTTACCTCAATTAAAACAATGTTTCATGGTAAATGCATTTAACGAAAAAGAATACTGAGAAAGAGCCATTCCACAATTTTGTTTGCAACACAACATAATTCGACACTGATCACACTGTTAAAAGCTTCAGATCACGGTGTGATGAAATTATGGTTAAATCAACCCAGGTGGGCATTATTTGGGACTATCTAGTTGTCTAATTTCCAACAGGCATTTCATAAATTAAAAATGTACTGAACTAGGTTAATCCTTTTACGAATTCTACAGAGACAAAAGAGATGAACATACTGGCTACATTAACAACTTCTTATTGCGATATAGAAATTTCTTGACAGATGTTGACGAGCTATATTGAATCGAAACATTACAATCGCGCGTGATTGTATTTTAGGTGCTCAGTTATAAGTAAAACAAATATTACAACAATAATTTCGTAAGTATCAAACTGTATATGATCTAGAAGTATGTCAAAGAAAAGCTGCAAGAAGAATGATAGGTCTGGATCAGCGCTCATCTACATAGACAACAATTAGCAGTCTTGGGCTGTGGTCATTTGAGGGAAATGTAGATTAAATCAAATTAGGTTTCTTCAATAAAATCTGCAGAGCTAATGGTTAACTAGAATGGAAAATTATATTCAACATAAGATTTCTTAACTTCCTAATATACACGAGAGTGAAAGTTTTGATAAATACATATATCGTGTTCTTTGAAATTCCAGCTTGGCGGTTTCTTCCACCTATACGTGAACACCCTATCTTCTCTTCCGAAACCAGTCAGGAGGAGGAATAATGAAACGGCAGATCACTGCTTCGAAGAATCATTGTGGAGATCTAAACTTGAAATGAGACCTGAACTTTAACATTATGCAAGTGTCTATACTTGTCTTCAACCAATTGCTGTCTGGAAGCTTGGTAAATGTTTTCCTAATAAAACTTGGACTTCTGCTAACATTGACATTTTAACTATGTGTTCAATTTCAACAGAGAACGAATATAACTGTAAACTCTGCAAAAGATTGACTACAAACAGCCAAGCATATGTTACTATATTGCCAAGCCTTAGAAGACGAACGTAATACTATGTTTCAAAAAATAATAGATGCAATAGATATTCTAGACTCAAAATGGCTCTTATATCAGGACAATGACTTTTTACTTCATATCGTTTGGGGCAAGAGAGTGGACATCTTTGATTCTATGGATGATCAATCATGGCAGGCATTGAAGTGTGTGGTGGCTGATGGAATAGACACAATGTACAGAAATGAACTTGAAAACAATATCTGATATTATGATTGTTCAGCAAATAAACCCATTTCATTTCTGTCATATAAATTATTTACAAGTGTTCCAAGTGAGAGCCAGTGTGATAATTCTTTTAAATAGTTTCAGTCGAATGTAAATAATTCCAATTTCTTGTTTTCCTCACTTAATCTATGTTGCTTATTTATCTCGTTTGCAATGTGTTTATATATATATATATATATATATATATATATATATATATATATATATATATATATATATATATATATATATATATATATATATATATATATATATATATATATATATATATATATATATATATATATATATATATATATATATATATATATATATATATATGTGTGTGTGTGTGTGTGTGTGTGTGTCAAGCTATATTCCTAGGTCTATTGTGTAATAATGAAAAACTAACTGAATGAAATCTCTTCTGAAGAGGATATAAAGAAAGTCATGCATACGGACAAACATACATACATACATACATACATACATACATACGCACAACCATACAGACAGACAGATAGACAGACAAACAAACAGACTATGTACATAGACGCGTTTATAGGTAAACACATACATGAATATGAATTTCCTAATACCGAATTGTATATATTTACAATCAGAGTTAACCTACGCATAAGGATACGGATCAGTCACTACTAACCTATACCAGTATGTACATGTTGGGGTTTTAAAAATCTATACGACACTTTTCGTACCAAAGTAGACAACACTTTTGAGAAAATATATCGATGCATATTTTCTTATGGATGTGTAGATAATACTAAGTTGTCAGTGCATTTATAAATCCGAACTATTTTGATAAGTGCTCCTCAGTTAATTTATTATGGTTACTTTCTCATGTAACATTGTGCAGGTGCCAAAAATTCCAAAGTAGATGTAAGTGCTATTTATATTTTGTATTTCGGTTCGATCAGTAACATACACGCCTTGACCCTGCATTTAGCCGAAGTTTCGAACATAACCTTACTTGGATACTCTGTGAAGGACACGCAATATATGTGAACCATATGATCTATGTTGTAAGAACTAGTTAGCTATCAGCTTTTGGACATAGCATGGGTCTATAGCAAACGTTTATAACTGACTGTTAATGCCATGTCATGTTTTACCTATTCGTACTTTAAAGATTAACCTGTGTTACTGACAGAAAGAAATAAATGTAACGTGCAGAGAGATCAAATAGTCAACCGAAAACCTCGATTAAGAAATTAAGAGTAGTTCTAACTATGTATGAATGTTTGCTAAGGCATCAAAACAGGTATAAGAACTGTTAAAAGGTAATCCAACACTTTCCTTTCTATCAGACATGTATGATTATATCAATGAGAATTAGATATGAACTAGTTTGAAATAAATATAGGAATCTCCTTTCGTCCAGTGGTAAATCAAGAAAGGTGTTTTAATGTTATGTAATTTAGGCTGTACAAACGAAAGGTGTTTTCATGTTATGTAATTCAGGCTGTACAAACGAAAGGTGTTTTAATGTTATGTAATTTAGGCTGTACAAACGAAAGGTGTTTTAATGTTATGTAATTTAGGCTGTACAAACGAAAGGTGTTTTAATGTTATGTAATTTAGGCTGTACAAACGAAAGGTGTTTTAATGTTATGTAATTTAGGCTGTACAAACGAAAGGTGTTTTAATGTTATGTAATTTAGGCTGTACAAACGAAAGGTGTTTTAATGTTATGTAATTTAGGCTGTACAAACGAAAGGTGTTTTAATGTTATGTAATTTAGGCTGTACAAACGAAAGGTGTTTTAATGTTATGTAATTTAGGCTGTACAAACGAAAGGTGTTTTAATGTTATGTAATTTAGGCTGTACAAACGAAAGGTGTTTTAATGTTATGTAATTTAGGCTGTACAAACGAAAGGTGTTTTAATGTTATGTAATTTAGGCTGTACAAACGAAAGGTGTTTTAATGTTATGTAATTCAGTCTGTACAAACGAAAGGTGTTTTAATGTTATGTAATTTAGGCTGTACAAACGCTTCCTCAATGAGAATAGATGGATGGATTGTTTGCTTCTTCTCGCTGCCTTCCTGTTTTTCCTTTGGGACTTTTAGATTCATTTAAATATGCACTTGCAATTATGGCAGTATTACCAAATTCTCCTTTAATGCCCTAACAGTGCTAAGGCATTAAAATTCGTAAATAAGAGGGTGAAAATAAAACTGAACTTCTGAGAGTATTTTATTATCAGATCACTTCTTCAATAGTTTAAGAGTTTAATACATATATGTGTTCAATCAAAGCTTCGCGTTTAACATGTTACACAGTTTCCTTTGAACCGGTGTTCTATTTCATTCTAATAAGAACAACACTCCGCCTTGTATTAATTACATAAAATTAAGTTGCAAAAATGAAGGAGGAGAAAATATGGTTAAAAATTTGTATGCCTATTAAAACGTCCCATCAAATTTCTGGAACATTTCCTTCAGTGTTCTCGACTTTTAAAAACATTCACTCTTTACTGTCATACTTATTAATAATGACGCAGTTTACTTGATTTAGGTACGAGCAGGCACACTTGAGTCTTTAGACAAACTTAAACGGATATTTGCCAAGATTTTACCACAGGATTCAAAGCATGGATCAACAAGCGACCTTAAGCACATGCTGCAAATAGCAGCAAGCGGTTTTAAGATAACTTGAATACTCCATAACAATGGTTGTATCCACCAAATAACATCAAAGCTCAGGCATGCGAAGTTGATTCCCCAGTACAGTGCGCATGGCACGGCACAAATGGACGTCAGCGCGCGGTAGCAGCAGAGTTTGGACTCCATGAACACAATATGGCTCGTCTTCCATATGGCGTCAAAACTATGAGAACCGTCTGGTTCGGCGAAAACGTCCTCGAAAGACACCTGTGTTATGCAAGAACAAAAGGAGACAAATAAGCAACACGTAAAATATACTGAAAACAGTACACTTGCAAAAGGTAACGCTTGTTCTAATGATTTTACATTTTGTTAAAGCAATTGAATGGTAAATGCCTATGTGAATCATACAAATTAGGCGATACTTATGATCAAGACCGAATGTGGTGAAATAAGTGCATCAGAATGCCAAAGAGTCAAACCTCAAATATGACGTTTAATTTTGTCATCGTAGGAAATGCACATCGCCATGTGTTTTGGAACAGAGAGAAAATAAATTTCGAATACAATTTGAGACGATCGATGATCAATGAAATATTCGTGATGTATGTGTTGTAGGATGTAACGATGCTCATTATTACATAGGAACTTCATTTAAAACTCATTGAAAAATGTAAGGAAAAATGTCATTAATGAGAAGAACAACCTTAACAATACATCAAGTAAAACCTGTTTCGGTTTCATAAAATTCCTAAAATCTTCCAATTGCAGTTTCTAAATATATTTTTGACCCATGATGTGCAGCAGGATTTAGGAATTCGAAGGTAATAATAATAGCTTGACCTATCCATGAAAGAATTTTGTTTCATATTTTAGAAAACTGATGATTTCCTTGAATTTTAGATTTCATCATCTCTCGTTAGGCGCCAAGAAAGTCTTTTATTATCGCTCTGTCCAGCCTACAGCTTTACTATATTTCTAAAAGCATCTCTTCAAATTGTTATTCCACATGATTTTACTAATGTAGGTAATAAATAAGTAGTCGAATACTTGATTTACTTCTGCAATCATTAAGTTTGATTCATGGTGCGCTATTTACTAGGTATGGTGCTGACATCTAGCACATCGATCATCATTTATCCTTTGGAAGAGTTTATAGACATTAGAGGTCTCATTACCATCTACAGGCATCCTCAGTCAAGTTTATTTTTATAAAATTGAACGCACATTAGGAAATTTATGGAGGATATGTGCTTGACACGAGCGAATAGCCGACATATTTCCTTGAATGGGTGAAAAACTCGGTGTTTTCACGAATTTTCACCCACGATATAACTTCATTTATCACTCAAAGCAAGCACACAATATTATTTTATGCTCAAACGTAGCAAGATGCACTGTGTGTGTAGTCTGTGTAAAAGATCAAAGTATTCTAACTGAATCCCCCGTATCAAACGTATCAAGATGCACTGTGTGTGTAGTCTGTGTAAAAGATCAAAGATTTCTAACTTAATCCCTCCGTATCAACGTATCAAGATGCACTGTGTGTGTAGTCTGTATAAAAGATCAAAGTATTCTAACTGAATCCCCCGTATCAAACGTATCAAGATGCACTGTGTGTGTAGTCTATATAAAAGATCAAAGTATTCTAACTGAATCCCTCCGTATCAACGTAACAAGATACACTGTGTGTGTAGTCTGTATAAAAGATCAAAGTATTCAACTGCGGTATACTGTTTATGTTCTTCAACGTTCGAATTTCACGGTTATTTTGTTATCGACGCTGTAGTGAAATTATTGATCGTGATTCACTCCAGTGAATTATGACAATTAATTCATGGCCTGGCATGAAATAAATGATTATATACCACTTGATACAATCTTTGAATTTTTAGAGGAGTGTGGTTGATATAACGAATGTGATCCTCTGTTTTAAGCTGTTTATATACTGTATCTTCATCTTTAATTTTATATACATTACCTGTATCTATTATTATATATATCTTACCTGTATTTTACATTTTATATAGTTTTACTCCATCTTTCATTTTGTATATATTATACGTTTACACGTATCTGAAAGTGTACGTAGTTTACTAGTATCTTTATTTTATATGCATTGCCATTATATATATATATATATATATATATATATATATATATATATATATATATATATATATATATATATATATATATATATATATATATATATATATTACCTATATCTTTTATTTTATATACCCTACTTGCATATTTAATTTTATATACATTTTAAAGGATGCTAACATCTTTACCCTTTGAGACACTTCATATTTACATTTATTTTCAAGAGTTTATCTTCCTAACGTTTATTTTGCGAAATTCTTGGAATTTACGTTTTCTTTTAATCGACACCTTATATGGTGACTATTTTGCAAACGTTCCATTAAACACTTATGCATACCCACGTACCACTCACACCACTCCACCCTTCTTAAAAAAACCCACCATTAATAATAATAAATCCATTAATAATAATAAATCTCTAGTGACTGGTGGTGGCGACCTTAATATTCCTCGAGGGATTAAGATAACCTCAGCTAGAATGAGCAAACACTATACCAATGCGAGGTCGGTATGGTCTGTTTTCTGGTTCATGGAACGTATTCATGGAAACAACAGTATATTACTTTTCCTTTGCTTCTTTTCATCGGGGTGGAGGGTTCGGGTTACAAACATTTAAATAAACTTGTTTCAGAATTGTGAAAATTCCAGGTGCATGGCGCTGCATATATAGATGCGATGATGTCATATTAAAATCCATGTCATCACAATAGTGCATTTTGATGATTTGAATCAGAGCATCCTCTGCCTTTTCCGTAAAGATTTTAGAAAGAAACCTCAGTTGCAATTCGCCACTATTAAGAATTATAGTATTAACTGTTCACATGACACCATATGTCAGCGGAATGAGACTTATTTAAATCGGAATATTGTTTACCTTTGCTGTCGCGATATATGTGGCGTCATCTGTCTGAAGCGAATCGTTAAACCCATCAAAGTTTTAGGTATTGCTACAAATACATACCATGTGATTTTTAGACTTTAAGGAAATGGCCGAAAGATGTTATGATTGCGGACGTATCGCTATTCACTTGCCATCATATCAGAAGGCTCAAAAGGCATTTCTCTCGTTAATCGTTTAATAATATGTAGTGAAACAAAATATTTCGCTGGTACCCAACCTAAAGTACCAAGCCAATATCACAGTCGAGTAAATAAGTAAAATCTGTGTCTTCCGATTGGTTAGTCACTGAGGTTATTTGCACAACAGTGACGCCATTCCCATTCTGGCTAGTTTGCTTACATCACCCTGAACAACAGTAAGTGATTTGTAGCTTGTCATCGGCGCGATACGTCATAGTGCTGAAAGTACAAATACTTCGTACTGCCATTTAGATGGAGGATGGACGTCTCACACCTGTCTGCGAACATAACATATATGCTAAAACTTGTCTGTTACTCAGCCTTTTTACACTCCGTCGTAGGGGACTGAACAACTCGGGGTACCAGACCAAAAAACAAACCGATGAAATGGAGGAATAGAAGAAAGAAAAAAAATTCTCAAAGGAATCCTGCATTAATATATAGTAAAAAATAAAATACTTGCAAACAACCCATGACTTTTCGTAAGGATACATCTCACTGATCGGATCTACAAAGATTTGTATTTTAAACATAGCGTGTGAATTGTGTGCAAATAGTTTAATGGTGTAATATATGACCAGTCCAAAGACAATATAAACGTGTAAGAGACAACAAAAAAAAAAGACACAAAAATCTATATAAATATCGTGATTTGGGACCTATTTCGTCTTAAATTACATTTATGACAACAATCATTCACAGGATAAAATGTATCCAAATAATATTAATACTGAAAAATGTATAGAGATGCATATTAAAAAAGACATGTTGAAAAGAATACATGCTTATAAATTACATCGGTATAGTGACATAATGTCTAATTGATTAACGTTGTGAGAGAACATTTGCAGTCACTGGTCTCCCTGAGAAACGCAAAAACGAAATACTGTAAGTCGACCACCACCGGCGAGGCGTAGAATTATCTCCATTTACATATCGAGACGTAAATGAAAAGAGTACGAAAAGTCTCCGATAGCAATCTATGCCAAAATAGAATTAAAAATGAGTTTGGGGAAACATGCTAAGTTATTCTTTTGTTGTTATTTCTACTATTCTCAAGAGACCGTAATTAATCTGGTTTGCAAATGGTACGCGTTTTTTTCTATTTGCTCTATACACGCGATCTTTTATTTTCATTTTCAAGGGCCCGTTGTACTTTTCTTCTTTATTCCTCACAGCGAGTGAGTGAAATCACTCTGTCATCTGTCTTTGCATTCCATTTACACAATAATGTGACAGTGCAAATATATTTTATTCAGTAACGTAATATGTAGACACAATAGTTTTCCTTTAATCCCCCCCAAAAAAAACAACCTCCCAAACAACCAACACAAAACATTTTCACATGTTTTATCTTTATTTTGCACAAGTCATGCGGACATAAGAAAATTTATTTATTACAGCAGCGTGCTAAAATTAAAGATTTCATTTACCTGACTGCCAGTATGTGTTCTCATCCCCAGTCCACCTACCCCCCTCTCTCTCTCCAACGTGTTCATCAACACTTAGATTTTCTGAGCAATTCGTAACGACTCGTATGTCTGTTCCCTTCGTTGTTTCTTTCTTTGCTTTACGTTCACGAAACTTTATAATTTTAATACTTTTTTTTCAGTCATTTGGATAGATTATTTTTATTTTGCAAGATTGTTTTTTGACAAACACAGGATATATCAATTTAATATATATTAAATGAAGGAACTAAACAAAAGATAACTCTAAACACAATTTTGTTAGATATAGTTCATACATATTTGTGATTGTGTAAATATTTCAAAGGATGTATATTTTCAGAAATGGATACGTTGTCTAGACAACGCCTTTTATGTTCTTTGCCAGATTATTCCACATACCTCCATATCTGTGATGGAATTAAAGACACTACTAATGCATTATTCACGATTTCATCACGTGGTACAAAACAGCGATATGTTAACGTGTAGCGAAGCTAAATACGAGTTAAAAATAGTTTTTGTACCAGAAGATGAACTATATCCGGTATTTACGTAGGAAAGGAATTGTGTTTATTATATAACAAAGTTGCTAGAGAATTTAATCTTGGAATATTAAACTCACTCATCTTTGCTCAACTCACATCTCTCTCTCTCTCTC
The DNA here is from genome assembly GCA_028554795.2 of Sinohyriopsis cumingii. Classification (NCBI taxonomy): domain Eukaryota; kingdom Metazoa; phylum Mollusca; class Bivalvia; order Unionida; family Unionidae; genus Sinohyriopsis; species Sinohyriopsis cumingii. Next base: position 1,842,691 of record JAPYKE020000079.1, on the reverse strand, counting down.
TCTCTCTCTCTCTCTCTCTCTCTCTCTCTCTCTCACACACACACACACACACACACAGATCTTCGAAAATTCACTTCTCTTTTATATCAGTGATTTAAGAGAGCGGTAAGATTGGTTTGGCCTAATCTGTCGCAGTCAATTACATTTTTTATCCGTTTGTAAACTATTTGATCATATCTGACCTAAGAGCAAGTCAGATTCAGTTATGCACCACAGTGGGTTTATCATTCTTGTCAAGGAAGTAAGGGGAAATAACTTCTTAGAGATGCGAACGGTGTCGAGCCAAATTTCTTAGTAAACATTAATTTCCATGCTGAAATGTGGCTGTTGTTGTTTTGGGGTTAATGTCATTTTTCAGCACACCATAGGCTATAAATGGCAACCAGTATATTTGGTAGAGGAAAAACCCGGGGAAAACCCAAGAAAAAAAAAACCGACCTATGGGAAGATGCTGGCAAGCTTTCGCTTTCTCACATACAAATGTCAACCGAGTGCTCGCAGGCCCGGCCCTATGGCAAGGCGAACGATACAAACACCTTGGACCCTGCGCTTTCAGGAAATAAACTCCGCTGTGCAATGTTTGTTTGCTTGGGGGCCCCACTCATCGCTTGCTGCCTTGGGCCACGCACATCCTAGGGCCGGGCCTGAGTGCTCGGACAGAGGTGAGAAGTCAGTGATCGGTAAAGGCAGGAACCGTTAACTACCCGGCCCCTATCTGAAACGTAATTCAGTTTGTATCGATTTTTGTATAGCTCATAAAGTGTTCCTTTTGCTTGCTGCAGGTATATCTTGTACTGGCACACACAACCATGCGTCACATGGCATGATGGAAAATCTTATATTTTCACATATAGAAATAGAAGGATATATTTTTTCACGTATAAATATAGGTATGAAAAGTGAAAATTATTTCGTCAGTACGTTTCCATATTTCACATTAACAAATATTACAACATGTCTTTATTGTAATTTGAGCTAAGCAAAATTCTTAGTAATCATGTGTTAACTGTGTTTGCGAAACGTAAAATTCATCAGAGAAATTGCGTTGTCAAATCTTCAGTTTCGTAGGTGTGCAGTTGTTGAATCTGTCAAGCTCTTTAGCTTCAGAGGTAAGTAAATATCGCATGCTGTCCGCGACATTCCATAATGCGTTAAGGAAAGTGATAGATTTTGAAGAAAGTAAACAAAAACCGGAACTTATGTAGTTTGACTCAAAGGAAATCATAGTGATCCTTTCAACATGTATTACGCTTTGTCGGACAAAAAACTGGCATGATGTGCCAATAACAGACTAATAAAATTATAGGCGATGAAAATAACACTCACTGGCGTTAGAGATGACACGTTATCAACTCATTTTGAAAATGGACTTTTTTCGACATAATGACAGGCATGATGATGGTTAACCATTTACATCTGAGTTTTTTTCTTGCATGCGACGGAAACGGTTGCGGACGTTCCAATCGGCTATGCAATGCTCGACAAATCAATGTTATCTGACGTCATCATTCATGAAGCATGATGTCATTTTTACATTAGGCAGCAGAATGCGAATAAACTACAACTATTCCGTTTTATGCGGCCGCCAATCTGGGAGCACTAACTCAGTTGTTTTAGTACCGTTTAATCAGATTATCACGCGGCGAGGTAAGATCTCCACCATACGATGGTCAGTTAAACTGCTTCACTGGTCGATGTTAACGATAAACAGACGCCGATGCAGGAGCGTGTCCCAATAAGCCAGTGAAACTGTCAATGCTTATGTAAATAAAAACGTGATGTCACAGCAAAAAGGTTGGAGAAACAGCTAGAAAGCCATACTGGGTATTATGCGCATTGACTTATCTTAAATATAAATTCTTGTCTTAAAAGTTGATACTAGTTTGGTTTAAACAGAGTCTATCCAATCCTGATTATTCAAAGAAAGCCTCATTTGCAAGGTAGCTGTGTGTGTGTGTGTGTGTGTGTGTGTGTGTGTGTGTTACTATGTCTTCGATCCAAGCAACTTTGTTGCTAAAGAAACTCCCGTTTGATTCGAAACCCCAACAACCTGACTTTGTTTTGGATCCCCTGGCGACAATCAGGTTATAAAGTACAAATCAATGAATGAAATGAAGTTTTGTGCACTTTATATATCCTTGATGACGTCTGTTTTTAAATTCGGTGGTAATGTGAGTACAAAAAATACGGGATGGGTTGAGAAAATAATGTAAGAGAATCCTGGATTGATAATAGAACTAAACTAAAGCATGACATCCAAGCTAACCTACCATCTTCATTTTGTTATAATTTCATGGTATTTGTTTTTGTAATTTTGTCGTTGTATGTTTAATATGTTATGTAATATTGTAAAGGACTTAGATCTTCTAATGATTAAACGCTCTACTAAGTTCACATTACTTTTATTATTTTTTTTTAATTGTTATTATTATTATTATTGTTATTGTTTCACAACCAGTTTAGTACTTGGCCAGAAAGTCACAGCGTTCGATAATTTTCGTCTCGAAGTTTCTTGATGACAGTTAAAGAGCAGAGCATTGAATAATCAGGATTGGATAGACTCTGTTTAAACCAAACTAGTATCAACTTTTAAGACAAGAATTTATATTTAAGATAAGTCAATGCGCATAATACCCAGTATAGCTTTTACTATAGCCAAGCATGAAAAATTGTTTTGATTTAGCTTCGAATGTCCTTGAAGTAGAAATGAAATTTCACAAATTTAATGGATGAATATTACATAGAGAAACGTATTATTAAATAAAACGTTAAAAATAAATGAGTTCACTTTGCCTTTGATATTCATACACTAGACGGATTCCTACGGGTTTATTGTACATGCATAGACCATATTCTCTTACCTTTACAAAATCATTCAGGTGACCTGGGTCACGAACAGTTAAAGGGATATCAGCTTCAGACTTGAGGAATAAATGACCAATCTTTTTCATAGCTTTATCCTTTCCCGTGGATCGGGGTTGCTCCTGATTGGTTCTCCCGTCATTTGTTAAATCATCATCAAAGGATACCTCCAGATGAGCTGATTCACCCTGAATGTTTCTCCCTTTGTGTGACATTTCTACAGATTAAAGAACTTTAAACAATCTATCAACTGTTCATATTTGTCAATACTATATCCTATCCTTTGTTAATATGGAAGTGTAATAATCCTTTAGATTCGAACTCTGGCCAGCTAGGATGCATGGGGGTTGAAGGAGGGATGGCCAACAGTTTCGCTTGCCGAGCTGTGAGTCCTTGAAAACTTCAAAACCTTCCAACTTGAATTGTCCTAGGTTGTTATAGCACTGATGACGTCAGAAACTCTCAGCTTTCGTCAAAAGTGACGTCATGATCAAAGTTCGGCGTGCATATATTGGCTAAGAAAGATTCTGAACATAAAGAGTGAAAATTTTAGAGTAAATATAATCTTTCGTATCCTTTGTAGAAATGGAAAGTTAAATTAATCATTGTACTATTCAAGGGCCAGCTCATGTTTAACCGCCTGCAACAATGAGCCACTGGCTGCATTAATGTGTGAAAGGTACGCCGTTGTGTGATCCTGTATTACGTTAATATTATGTGGTAGGACACGTTACGTTCGAGATACTTACAAATCAAAAGAAACTACAGTGAGCCATACTAAACTTCTCTCTCTTCTGGAGCCCCAAGGTTAGGAGAAGACAGAGTTAGTGCGTCTGGAAATATCCACGCGATAGGCACCAGCTGACACCCTAACAAGCAATAAATGCAGACAGACAACAGCCTCTCTGCATATCTGCGAGATAGGGAATTCACAGGCGACTTGCATACAGTACAAATCTAGTGTTAAATAACTTTCTGATTAACTAATTCAGCCTCTTCTTAGAGTTAGATTTTACTCTGTTGTGATATTTAGGATTAAAAATAGCTTAATAGAAGGTAGCGTTAAGTTTAGGTGTATATCATTAATACCAAAATTACAGATCAACGGAAATTTTATCACCTTTCAATGAATCATATTGCATCGTTGTTTCTGGATTTATTTTTCATACATAGATAGTGAACGTGGATAGAGCATGATTTTCGATGCAGTTATCATTATTATCCTAAATTAAGATCACAGCGAACTATATTCTACGTTTGACTAATTTGGTATATAAGTTCATCTTTATTCTTCCGGACCTACTAATTATAAAGTAGTAAAACTATGTAGCAAAATTTTTCTGTGAGCACTGTATGTTCATCTGACATCTCGAATTCTCAAATGACCGTAAACTATATTTTGCACGTTACGTATGTTGGAAGATTTCGTTTTATATTGTTGAAGGGGAAGGGGGGGGGGGGCAATCGTATCACATCAAGTTTTGCTTACAGTCGTTCACTTTTGAAACGTATATAGATCAAAAGAATTACTACACGAAAACATTATATGCAGTAAAGAGCGTTGCGATTCGTATTTCTAGTTTTTCTTAAGTTTATTATGGAAGACCTAAACAGATGCAATTTTTTTTATAGAACTTCGTTGTCTTTTTAAGCGTAATCAAATGGCTTCATTTAAACGTTCTGTTTACCTTGGTGTCTTGCAGTTTTGAAACAATTGGGGTGGATAGATGATGTATTTGATACGGTGTTGGGGTTTTTGCACACAAACAGAAATAATGAAGCAAGTGACGGGGTGGGGTTAACTCTGTGTCCACTATTTATCCTAGAACTAAATACATCACTGATTTTGCCAAAGTATATATTTTCAACAATCCAAAAATAGACGTAACAGCTCTCAATAAACTATCGAGCACTGCCCCCATTGTACATATGCAACAACATCAACTGCAGTATTGGCGATTAGCATGCCTAGTATAGAACAACTTAGAAATGGAGTGATTTTTTGTGTCGATCGTGTAATGGACTCACATTGCAGATTCATGTATACCTCATGAAAGATTAATCTCCATCAGAGTGCATCCCCTACCAACGTCAACTGACATCGGAACAAATTCTTCTGGTACGTATCGACTTCCACCTGTGAGACAGAAATATTAATACGTAAACTGCATGAGAATCTGTATGCTGATGAACTATATGACAGAATGTAGCTTACATGACGCAGTTTGACCATATGTTTTATGGAGTTTAGATCTGTTACATTTATTTTATACACATTATAGAAAATTTTATAACTTTTACCTTAGATATTTTAAGCTTGGTATACTTCTTGTTGGAAGTGTTTATCTTTCTTAAAAAAATTTGCACGTCTTCATTTTTACATTTTTCGAACTTTACCTATTAGTTGGCACCGCAGTCTGTTCTGTGCTGATGTGCCGTATAACCCTACTACATTTATACAGACCATGTCCAGGCTCAAAGTTCATTCGGATCCTTTGTGTTGCCGTATGGGTCAATTTGGTGCTTGCTGACTGTATATTATTTTAGATGGACATAACAGATAAACCACAGATTTAAGATATTAGATTGACCAAAGATTGGACGTAACAGATTAACCACATATTTGGATTGGTTTGGTGGGTTTAACGTCATTTTTCAACACATGATAGGCTATACTTGGCGACCAGTATATCTGGTCGCGGAAGAGGCCATGGATATCGGAGAAGAACCACCAATCCACGTGAAGCTAATGGCAAGCTTTCTCACATAATCACTTTAGCCGAGCCTGTGACTCGAACCCACAGGGACAGAACTGTGATGTCGGTGATCGGTAAAGGCGAGCACCTTAGACCGCTCTGCAACATGGGACTCAATTACATATTTGACATAACATATAAACCACGTATTTGATATAGGAGATTAACAACAGATCTGATATAACATTAAACACCGATGGGACATAACACATTAATCACAGATTTGACACAAATTCAACCGTTATACAAACGTTTGACATTCTTATTCTTTCCCTTTGATATAAAGTGTGACAACTCAGTTTATTTTTTGTAATTTGGAGAAGTCAGAAAACTTAACTTTATATGTGATAGTAATGTAATTGAGGTTGTTAACGGATGTCAGGTGGTGGGGTATTGGTTATCTAGATGGTCGACCTCGGTGTTATGGTCCGAATCAAATGAAAATTAAAAAATTAAATCAATGGATGTGATAAATAAATGTCTGAAAAGAGATATAAAAAGAACACAATTCCCGGTATATAAAATATAACAATTTAATCAATTAGATAAGCAAAATGATATTGTACAAGGCACTTACAAGATACGCTTTTGTTAGAAAAAATAAATAATTGCCTAAAGTTATTAGCAGTTCCGTTGTACAGATATGACAAATTTCATCAAAGAATCGAGTGAGAGTTTTCCAATTGTCCAGCATGACACATCATAACCCGATGACTTGGATGCGGTCTCTCCAGATTCAACACCGCTAGTAGGTTGGTTTTCACTAATTCATTCTGGCTTCTTATGTTACTTACGGGGGTCTCATATGCAATATGGATCCCTTCTACTTGTCCGTTGCGTTAAGTGGACATTTTTTCCTTTAAAAATATTGTAAATTTACGATTACTTGTTCGAAACTTGTGAGCAAATATTCTACTCTACCTATACCATGTTGCGCAACTTCACCTAGAATTGATATTTTAAAAAATCAATGTGCACTTTTTCGATAATATTCAGGTCTTCACAACCCTAATCTCGCAATAGGCAGTATGTTTTCATTAAAATTTCAGTTATAATTGCACATACAGTATGTTCGACACCAGTGTGATGAAATGTGCAAACGCCCAACCGAGGAGTTTGGTGACTTTATACAATCGCGCAAGATCACGGAGCTCCCATCATTACCTTTAAAAAGAAAGTGGATATACAGAATTGACAAGCCAAAGTGGACTTTTATATACCATAGGCAAGCAAGCATGATTACTTCGTTGGCGCAACATCTTTGCATATAGTGTACAGTAATTCTTTTGAAAAGTCTGGGGTCAGCTATTCCCGCACGTCAGGTAAAGGCACAAGTTATGTATTTATTTGGTGCTGTTATATCCGTTGTGTAAAGATAAATGCAACATTCAAAGTACATTATAAACAATCAGATTGTCATTTTTTTCTATTGCCAAAGTACTTGCATCCAATTCTGTAGCTAATAAGCTTGATTAAATATATATTATTGATGTAATAACCAACGCCTAGCTTTCGTATACTGACCAAAATATAAATTTGAATTGAACATAACATAATCAAACTTAATTAAACTGAGCTTCTGCGAATATGAATGTTACATACGTTGAATTAAATAGGAATTCAAGTTATATAGCAAATTTAGATTCCAACACCCAACACTCTCCCCCCCCCCCAGGCATTTGTTAACATATTGTAAGGATCTCTGGACCTTGAAATGCTTTGCACAATTCATGTTATACATAACGAAACTTTATCAACGTGATAGTTTGAGTTGCGATCTCAAACTATCAAACAAAACTTGTCCCACTGCCCCACATGAGAAGGTAAAACTTTCTATCATTTTTATATAGGTGTAATAGTTTGCCCATTTGAGGAAACCTATCCCACATGAGTACATCCAAGACTCACGGTACTAATTCAACTCCCATAGTAAGCATTTGGAAACACCATCATTTTCAAAAATCAATAACTTCAAATGTCTGGGTGCTGATGATCAGACCTATGTTCTAAATTCACAATTACCCTTGGTGCAAGCAGGGCCGGCGTTACCATATATGCAAACTAGGCAGCCGCCGTGGGCGCTGATTTCAGGGGGCGCTTTTCTCCAAATCAACAACAGTTTTGAAAAACAAATAAATTTCAGTTTTATTGAGGGTCGTTTTTTTTTATTCTGGTTTATTTCATACAAGGACAAATAATCGGGTAGATTCACTCTGACCGAAAGACCAAATTGATCGGAACAAGCAAAATTAGTGAGTGAAAATCGCGCGTATGTTTTTATAGGCCACGAGTTTTTCTGTGGAATTAGCGTATACGAAACCTTCAGTGTGCTGCGGGGGGGGGGGGGGGGGGGGCAGAATCTAACCTTGCCTAGGGCGCCAGATAGTCTGCCGCCGGCCCTGGGTGCAAGTTTCTCTGTGGAGAACACCATATGAACCGTGGCATTTTTTTCATCTACATGTGCATGAAACATGTTATCGATTCTGCACCACATGAATCAGGTGTTGCTTTCATTAATGAGTGCTCCTAAGTCAAGTCGGTTAAAAAAAAAATTGCATCAGTAGAATTTTGTCTGTATTTTATAAATTACAAATGGATAAGTTCTCAAAAGATATTTTTACTAAAATTTAATTTTCATTATTAACCAATTATTGACCACCAAATCCGTATATACTCTATTATTTGTTCACCCAGTTCTAGACTGGTTCACAGTTCTTCCATATAATTAGTACAGTGTGTCATCCACTGACAATGTGTGCGTGTGTGTGACTGATTTTTTAACGTAGCTTTAACAATTTTTCAGTCATATCGCTACGATGTCTGCAGTGTGGTAGTTTATAGTCACATTATCCTGATACCAGGCCGACCAGTCCTAACACTAACCTCTTAATGCTGAGCGCCAAGCGAGGCAGCTGTTAGTTCCATTTTTGTAAGTCTTTGGTATGACTCGGCCGGGGTTCGAACCCACGAACTCCCGCCTCCTAGGCGGACGCTCTAACCACTAGGCCACCGGAGCGGTCTCCACTGACAATACAGATATCATTGTGAATATTACGTCATCAGTATTTAAAATGTTTTGAGCAATTATTTTGTTTTAATATACGGAAATTATTGTTTTCACTAATTTCTTCTTTTTCTTCTTCTTCTTCTTGTTCTTCTTCTTCTTCTTCTTCTTCTTCTTCTTCTTATTATTATTATTATTATTATTATTATTATTATCATTATTATTGTTGTTGCTGTTGTTGTTGTTGCTGCTGTTACCTGAACTTTGTATGCTCTATCCAGTGATGGAAAATTCACAAAACATCTGTTTTTCTTTAGCTACATTCAGTATAATATTAAAAGAAAACAAGACTTATTTACCTCAGGCCATGGCTATGTTCGAATTAGTCTGATACACGCTTTGAACTCAGAGATTGCTTTTAACTGGTCGGCACACTAGATTCGAGGTTCTAAAAATAGAAGAAATTTTAAAATGCTTCGTGGTCTGTAGGCTGGATATCGTGACCCACATGTGCTATCTGAAGTTAAAATGGCATTCACTGAATGTGACCAAATTATATAATTACTTAGGTGTGTTCCTGCCTTGCAAATATAGGTTACCATGTGTCTTAATCTACTAATATATAGTCATTTGCTTTTCTTTCCAGAGAATCATATATTCTATTCAAAGTGGCAAATATACATTTTAGTATCCTATACCTTATTTTCCCATTCTTCAAAATTTTTGGTATTTACAGATATAGGGGTTGTTACGGGATAGCGGTGATAGTGGTTATAGCTATATATAACGGATGATCGACAACTGTTATTGCCTGGATCTAGTGAGTAATAAAAATATAAACTGAATGGATTGAATAAATGGACAGAGATATATAATAGAACAACACGAGCCCCATATATAAAATATAACAATTTAATCAATTAGATAAACAAAATAATATTGTACAAGACACTTAAAGGATACACTTCTTCTAGTTATTTACAAATGCAACTATCAATTCAATATACACAGATATGACACATTTCATCATAAAATCGAGTGAGCGTTCGAACTTAATTGTCCGGTATGACTGCATAACTGATGACTTGATTGCGGGTCACTGCAGATTCAACACCAGTGGTAGGTTGGGGTCGCCTATTCTTCATGGCTTCTCAAATGAAGCTGCCTACAATGACCCATCTCTTGCGTCCAGCCTCTTACGGGTCTTCAGCTGTAATGTAGATCTATTTCCTCTACATCGTCGTATATATCTCCTTACTAAAATAGATAAATATTCAACATAATATCTTGTTAGGTCCTTACTACTTGGATATAACATCATATCCTCTCTCGTTACATCAGGTATCGTCAAATTGTAATTCAAATAGTCACTAACTGCTAATATGGTTCCAGGTCATAATCTTTGCATACCATGGAGTATTCTGTATACATATCACTTCATTACATAGTATAGGATCTTAATGTATTCCCTTAATGCATGCAGCTACCATCTATCGAACATACTATGTAACATCACCAATCGATCTATAACACAGTCTGACCTCACTTTATTAATAATTAAGCCCCCGCCGTGTGAACTATTAATCACTATCTTGACTAATGTCGGACACATGCACATAAACGGTCGGCTATAAAAAGTCCTCGTTGTCACTCCAATGGTAATTAACGAAATTCACTTATTGTCTTAACTACATTATTTCCTAACTAACAGTGGCTCAGTCTCCTACAGACATAAGAATATCAATTCCTAGCAGACATGATTCATATGACATGTAAAAGAATAAATTCAAGCACAATTGTCTCAAGACTCCTATCAACAAAATAATGTATGAAATTCTTAGAATACACGAGTCATATAACATACAAGGCAAATGAATTTAAAAAATTATATTCAGACTCCTATCAAAGAACAATTGTATGAAACTAAGATAACTGAATTCAAACAATTATATTCAGGCTCATATATCAAAGAAACATTTATGAAACTAGGATACAGTACATTCTTCTATTTTACCCCTTTTCAGAATCGTCTTTCATGACTTCTAATACACGCCCTGCTGACCTTTTTACGCGAAATGTACTGTCTACTGCTTCCCCGGAGTCACGATATCAAATAGACAAAGTAACTGTGCGGCTTAAGACATTTATAAAACATGAAACTCCGCATGGAAACACATCCCTAATTGTTAACTTAGTCAATCAGGAATTCAGATTTAGTTAAACGCCAAAATTAACACGCGAAAAACATGAAACAAACACATTGCTGAACAGACTGTGAAACGCCACAGATTCGATTATTTTTTACAAACATTTTCTCAGTGGTCTGCCTTCTCGAGCAAAGCTTCACAGTCTTCGGGGGTTTTAGAGGTTGTTTTCAAGGACCCTGGACATGCGCACGTAGTATGTGAAATGGGTCTGTAAAGAAAGAAAGAAAGAAAAAAGAAATAAGAAAATCATGCTTATATCCTTAGATCAGTATTACAAAAATATATTATGTGCAACATATGATTGAGACACAAATAACTTTTCTTCTCAGTAGAGCGTAGAAAGTAATAAAAACATTATAATTCGGTATTATCATAGCGGTGGATATTGTGATATCCTCCTCATCGCTTAGTTGAACTCCCTCTCCACAACTCGTTTCATACGTTACCCATGATATAATCCAGTAGTCAACCTGTTACGGGGTTAATTAAAAAAAGAAAAAAGATAACGATCTATACAAGGGCTATCATTTATTGGGGTGGGGGGATGGCAAATATCAAATATACACATATTGCATTTACAGCGACATGTTCGTTGTTTCCTTTTTTTGTTTAAAAATATATTTCCCCAAATTTTACACACATAGTATAAGGACAGACAATGGAACAAATTGGGGTTTACGATCCCTTGATCAAGATCAAGATCGAGGGGTGGGGGTGGTAGTGGGAATTTGCCATGGAAGGAGCTCTAGTTTATCCTGTGTATGTTTTGAATTACAAAAGTAGAACGAGTGGCTAAGATGCTCGACTCTTGAGCTTGACGGACCCAAACAAATTAAACCTCAAGTAGATTATACGCACCATGTCACCTTTTTTGTCGTGTGTTATCATGAGAATCTGATCCAGCTGGACAAAAGAAAATGGGAAAGTAGAATTAGTGATCAGTAATAGAAAATTTGGAATCATTAGAAATATATTTAAACTTTCAATGATATGATCTGTGCGTGAAATCTGAGTAACGACTGTACCATGAAGCTAGGAGAGAAAGCATCTTATCTTTCTGTTATAAGCACAAATTTATTCATTTATTTCAATTTATAATAGATTAGCTCAAATTTACAACTTATACAGGTTCAAGACGTGTTTCGACGTTTATACACAGAACATGTAAACTGCTGAACTCGACCAACCGATGGCATTTGGTCTCTAGTGTGAAGACCAACCTTGTTCAATATTTTTTTTAAAACACTCTTCGATTCATACATGGAACTCGATAATAATTAATAATCATTCAATCACATGCACTTTTCTTTCTGTCAGTAAAAAGGAAGAAAATTAAGTTGATCGGAAGTGTTGTCCTCCGAACAAAGTTCAAGTAGACAAGACATGAAGCAAAGGAGAAACTTCGAGTACAAGTAGCCATAACAAATCATACATTAAGACAATGTTTGGAATGTCTTCTTTACGGTGGTATACGTTATGAGTGACTCAATGCGCAGACAATATAAGAAAATTAGCAATCGAATTAATGAGGGTCAAATTTCTAACCTCAACGGTTAATTACATTGTGTTAATAAAGACTAGAAGAGTGTGTTATCATAAGGTGACACCTTTTATTCTGATAGAAATAAGTGCCTGTGACTTTTTCAAACACTGTCAGAATCGTGAGTAAGGGAAATAAATCACTCCCTGCCATTACAATGTTTGAGGTGAAGTGTCAAAGGTCACACATGCTAAGAGCAAAACATAGGTCCTGTGGTGAAATACAGAAACAGAAACACCATCTTTTTCGGATTGTCTGAAGCAGTCTGATTTGTGTGAGCATATCTTATATCCACCCCATTTTCTCTCACCATTAAACATTATTATTTGGCAGTCCTGTGTAGTCTACAGAAAATAACGCAAATATTCTTATTTTAACCCAATTTCATTCGGACATCTAAGAGATTTAAATTTCCCATAAACTTCATGACATTTTGCCCGTGTGTGTGTGTGTGTGTGTGTGTGTGTGTGTGTGTGTGTGTGTGCATGAGAGAGAGAGAGATTCGGATTTTTAACATTGTTTTTAACATTTTCCAGTCATATCGATACAATGTCTGCAGTGTGACAGTTTATAGTGATGTCTAGCACCCAGTTACATTATCCTTACACCAGGCCGACAAGTCCTAACACTAACCTCTTAATCTGAGCGCCAAGCGAGGCAGCTGCTAGTACCATTTACATACGTTTTTCGTATGACTCGGCCGGGGTTCGAACATGTGTATTAATCTAATACTGCCGATTTTCCACAACAATTATGTGGACGCATTAACCGCTTAGGCCACCGGAACGTTCGCTGTGTGTGTGTGTGCGTGTGTGTGTATGTATGAATGCACACGCATTGGCTGCATTTTCCCATTCGATGTTTATGCTGGATTATTTTGATTCATGTGATGGAGATCGTGCTAAAATAAGTTTATGACTTCTACTGGGTACACAAAATCTTATATTTTGGGGCTTGCATTTGATAAAATTCCTGAATTTAACTGGCTTAAAACGAAATCTGTATACAAATCCATCAAATACAGCCTATAATACGCAGATCACGGTTTCGAACCCTGGCCGAGTCATACCAAAGATTTATAAAATGGTGCTAGAAGCTACCTCTCTTGGCGCTCAGCATTAAGAGGTTAGTCGCAGAACTGGTCGGCTTGGTCTTAGGATAATGTGACTGGGTGGGACATGATGATACATGTCTTCGACATGATCCCCCAGTGCTAGACATCACCATAAACTGCCACACTGAAGACAGCGTTGCCATATGACTGAATCGTGTTAAAGCTACGGTAAAAATCCAAATCACACACACGCGCGCGCGCGCACACACACACACACACCCCACCACCACCACCACCACCAAATACACATACTTACTTATGCATGAAATAAGTGTTCCAACAGTTTGAGGTAGGGTGAGATGCTTTCATGTGCAATGGGTCACAACAATAGAAGCCTAAACATGCTACCGACACTATGGTCAATGAGTATTACGGTCACCTCTCACCTAATTAATCCTAATTAGTCATAGGCAATCAGAGCAAAAGTATGAAACAATGAAATATAAAACATTTGCGTTCATCCAAAGATTTTATTTGCAAAACTGACTCATTTGATAAACATGAGTAGATTGTACGATATACGTCCTTTTCAAGCCATGTAAAAAATTGCAGACGACCCAACATTCAGGTTACTCATGTTCATTATGTGACCTATCAGCTATGCAAAGAATGAGCTTATTGAGAACGTTCATTCAAATTCTTTACAAAATCAAGTATAAAAATAAACTCTTTGAAAAGAACCTCTAACGCCTCCCCAATTACTGACACTGCAATTTACCATTTAATAGGCAAGCAACACTTCGTCTCCAAGCACGACGGGTCATTATTATATTGTGTGTTTAAGCTCATTCAAAGATTCTTTTGATTAAAAACAAGTTTTCTTTGAAGATCCGATAGAAAAGCCAAGTATGGTTCATGTGAGGACATGCCAAATAAACAGGTTAAGTATCGTGACAATAATTCTCCAGGATAGACTAGGTGCAGTTTTCGCCTAAAAATCCTTGATTAGAAAATGTTGTAAAATTTGTTTTCTGTGAGGGCCAGTTTAGGCATGTTTGGCTACATGTTGTAATTTGATGATTTTCATTATTGCACTTGTAAGAGTACCGATTAAGAATATCAGTTCAACATTTCTTTTTTGTGGTTATTGTCATTATTTTTTATTTATAAAAAGAACATTCAATATAAAAAATTTAAGAGATTCGAATCATGAACAAAATAATTCAAATCCTTAACACTATTCTGTCTCCAGGGTAAACACTCCAGGTGCGGGGCAAAAATATATCCATTGTCAACGTGTAGACATAAAAGAGGATCAGAATCCTTACAAAGTGCGCAAAAATATACACGATTGCCAAAATACACAGCGGTGTCGTGTGTAAGAAAAAAGAAAAGATAATGAAAAGGAAACAAAGTTTCAAAACAAAGAACGAAACTTATCAGTAAATCCGTCCCTATGAGCACAGCTAATTAATTAGACTTTTGTATATACATCCGTCCATATATCTCTCTGTCATATATATATATATATATATATATATATATATATATATATATATATATATATATATATAGAGAGAGAGAGAGAGAGAGAGAGAGAGAGAGAGAGAGAGAGAGTGACAGAGCAAGACAGAGACAGGCAGAGACAGGCACACATATACATGGAAAAACGGTTACATTTGAAAGTTAACATTCAATAAACCCATGCTAAAGGGAATGTGTTGGGCTTGTGGGTGGGGGTGATCCGATGCGATTTCACCAATTATTTAATTATAAAAAACCTCCTATTTTCACGCTAATGTGCTCAAAATCTTAAAAGCTTCAAGGAAATCGTTTTTCTTTTTCAGTTTTGACCATCTCCCACATATATCACGCGAAGCGCCAATAAGGGTGGGGGTGAGGGTGAACAAGTCTTAATCTTCAAATGTTAACGTTGATTTGTCGATGAATGTGCATATATTTCAGATTTCTTCCAGAGGATAGGTTTAACATATGCATAACTTTTAACTTTTCTCTTTCAAATCCCTACCCAAAGATTTTCATTTTTTTTTAAAAAAAATTATTTATTATTTATTTATTTATTTATGTATTTATTTCTGACATTTTTTCTTGCAGATAATGCAATTATGTAGATCCATCCAACCAAATCGGATCCCCATATAAATATGTAGATAAGTGCATTAGTTCCAGAGGCTATATCGCCTCAGCAATTATAAAAATTGTTAATGGTACCGCACCTCTTTGTATCGACTGTGTATAACTTTCATGAAATTTGTACAAATGTCTACGCATGCACGGAGTCAATACAATCCATTAAATCAACTAACAGATTGTACTTCAGCACAACGTATGTTACCTGTCTTAAGATATTTAGAATGTAGTACATGACGAGACGCGTTTGTGTTATTTTTGTATCTTTATTATAAATATTTCCTCTTATATTCAGCACTCTTCGATTTTGTCCCCTCGGTACCTGAAATGTAATTCAAGGGAGAGTACAACAGCATAGTGTGAGAATGTTGGGCGAGTTATGTCCCGTTGCCTTCGTAATGTCCTCTGATATAATCAGCACCAAATTAAGCGCAAAAACACCTGCATATATAGGCTAAGTCAAAGGCAAAAATGACCATTGGTTAAGCTATCAAGGCGTAAGTTGTCGACAGGATTATGGTCTTAGTTTGACCTTGGCAACAATGATAAACATTTTACTAAAGATTAGTGTGTGATACTGGGTGGACATAATGCTCTTTCCGAAAGGCGTCATCTTTCAAGTTCCGTTCGAGGATGATACAATGATAATATTCTGTCGTGACCTATTTTTTTCCCTTCAATTTTAGATTTCAAAAGAAAATTTTCGCCACACAGTTATTAGTGAAGTACAATGATGATAGATTGGATCATCCAGCACATGAAAGGAAAACAAAATAATTATCTCTCAGTTTATAATCAAGATGTTTTAAATGCAAGAAAATAAATCCTTGCCGAACGTCAAACAAACAAATGCTAGTTCTAAATATGGAACTGACATTTTATTCAAAACCAATTAACATGAAATATACAGATGACCAGCATAAATGAAGAGTATCAAATGGCGGAGGTCAGTTGATTGACTAGATTAGTAAGGAAAGAGTACAATACAAAAAAGAGAAAAATCAAGAATAAATATAAACAATTAATTGCACACAGGGAAGATAATTTTGTCAGGAATACATATCACATGGAGTCCATGTAATATTACAACAACATTGAGCATAAATTAATGAAAATTTGTACAAGGTGCTTTGTTTGAACTGCTCCTGTAGTGTTTACAATCCAATTTTGAGAAATTTTGACTTTACTTAAGTCTTTGACCAAAATTAAATTTATTTACGAGTATGATCTATTTTGAGCATAACTGGATATATGTATGGATTTGCCGAAAAGCAGTTGTTTTTTAAGATGAAAAGGTAAGTATATTTTTTCATTATGACAAGTGTATCATACAGGAAGACATTCTATAAATTAACATTCACACTCAGTGTGTTATCACAACCGTAAGCTTTTAAGATTATAATGAAAACAGAATAATGTGTAAATGTATCAACATGATGTGGATCATCCAATTAATTTTAATCCACAAGATTTTAATCACATATTGTAGCTTATATTTCAAATAATCCAAGAGAAACTTCATTTTCATAATCCGAGAAAAGGAGAGATTAACCTTCGAACAGTTATAACGGGGAAAAATCAACAGATGTTCATTTCTTAAACATATGAAAGATAAGCCCTGCAGCTTCGCAGCACGGCTCCAGGCAGCATTTGATGCACATGCCGTACATCCGCTTCATGCAGCCACAGTTTAGATCTAGCAGCCTGAACATTGGTGTGAAGCACCAGATGTGGACAAAGGAGATGTAGGCGAATTCACAGCCCCATTCTGCGGCAATACAGATTCCACAGAGGAGGGTCTGGATCTTGTAGCAGAGATTCTTCCAAAGGTTGAAACAAGTGTAAGACAGCTTCCAGACACAGTCAATACTGTGGGTGCCATCAGGCTCGGCCAAAACGTCTTCGAAATTGCACTGAAAACAAAATCAAGCAATTCTTCTGAATTTCGAAATGATTGGCCTGTAATCGGTATGCAAAGAAATAAAGGTAGGAAAAGAAAGCTGATAGAAAAAATAAAGGGAGATCATTATATGCTGTTAATAGTTGTTTTCGTGCAAATTATGACGAAAAGCACACTTAAGTGTTTTCTCCATAAGTCTATAATTTTTGTACCCCATTTCTTTAAATGTTCGTTTATTTATTTATTTTTTCGTTTCTCCTCTTTTCTTTATAAATGATTACACTCCAATTACAATTGAGTATGGTGAACATCATGCACTTTGTATATGAACTTCACTAAGAACAAAGCTGTTTGTAAAATTTATAATCATTGTTAAAATAACAAAAGCACAAAGAAACAACAAAATAAAATTAAACATCTCCCAACGAAAAACTTTCTGAAAAACAAATTGGGTCATACAGGAAGGTTGTGTTCTCGCTTATACGTCCAGTCAAACTACAAATTGGACAGACTCAGATCTTCCGTCGCATAATGCGCCTACAGATTGGGTTTGTGCAGTTTGTTAAGAGAGATCAGTAGAACAAGCATTAGGTGTCCTTATCTGCTGGGACATTATGCCAGGGCAGATCAGCTAATTGATGTTGGTAGTCGGACTCGACTTTTAAGCAAGTACAGACGGTGACCAACGTTGTTTCATATATGAGAAAACTTTCCTATTATTTTATTTCACTAATTTTGCGATCTGTTGAAAGATGAACGATATTAATCTTTTTTATTCTCCTAACCGATCTTAGGCAACCAAAATTTAACAAGGATTTCGCTTTATGTGTTGAAAGTTTAAGTTTGCAAAAATGTTCCTAATTATTGCAAATTGATGCTAAAAATTGTGAAAGAAGATATGTTATTAGCTTTAAACGCAGTTAATTTTATTTCGTTAATGTGTGATATAGTTACGTTTGATATTGTGAACTACACCCATTAAATATTTTGATTACTTACCTCAAGGTGAGTATTAATGTTGTTCGGATCTCTGTTCAAAAGATCGAGTCCATTTGTTCCTTTTGAATCTGCCATTGTATAAATATATTGTCAAATTTCGGACCAAGTCTATCTAAACTCTATCACAGATGGTATCATACTAACGACAAAACAATCGGAGCTTGTAACTAATATATTTACCCCAAACTCTGTGTTGTCAGGAGAACGATGAATTTTGAGTAAATACAAAAAGCAAGCAAAATATTTGTTTTTAGATTTACTTCTGCTTGAATAAATAATGCCAGCAAAAATACACTTAAAATTAGCAAGATATACTGACATTGATGGAATGTGAAATATCAAACTAGTGTGAATTGTGTAGACGTGCCAATGATGCCCGTACGTGGCTCACGTTGTATTGGCAACTAATACCAAGAACAAAAAATCCTTCCCATCATGAAATTGGATCAGTTAGCGGTCTAACAGACATATACCACATAGCTTAGACAAGAATATCACGGCATATACTCTTTCACTTTAATCCTAATCCTTGACAGGGCTCTTACCTATCACGTCGAATACTTTTTCTTGATTGGTATTCTCATTTGGATCTTTTATTTTCTATGATTGCAAATTGGAAGAAGAAGAAGAAAGAAGAAGAAGAAAGAAGAAAAAAGAAGAAAGAAAGAAAGAAAGAAAGAAATTATAAGAAGAAAGAAGAAATAAGAAAGAAGAAGAAGAGGAAGAAAGAAGAAGAAGAAGAAAGAAGAAGAAGAAGAAGAAGAAGAAGATGAAGAAAGAAGAAGAATAAGAAAGAAGAAGAAGAAGAAAGAAAGAAGAAAGAGAAGACAAAGGCGACAAGGACGATGATGACGACAATAATAATGACCGTCAAATTTTAAAGAAGTGCATTTGAATTTAAAAGCAATCGGGTGAATCGCATTTGTGTTTTATTCAATCTTGTTGGCTATAACTGGGTCGAGATTTGCAATTTATTTTTCTCTTAGACTAATCTCCAACAATTAATACAAAAAATTATTTGCCTATGTCATAATTTTTAAAATATAAGATAAAGTTATAAGCAGCAAATCAAGGGATGTTTCAAAGACTGAAATACCGTTCACTTAAATACAGTAAAACCTATCTTCAACACCCATAAATAGAAGGTGAAGAATTAAACCATTTAAAATAGATGACGGCACAATGTAGGTTTATTTCTAAGATACTTTAGGTTAACTGATTTTGAAAATTTGATATTGAGGGCATGTGACTCTTAAATATAGGTGATTTTTAAAATAGGTATGATTGTATTTGTACTTTGACGTTTAAGTTTAATACTTGATCGCTGTTTGATTATTGATTATATCAAATAAAAATGGCGTGAAATTTCTTTCTGTATAATCCCTTTCTTATCTCTGTATTTAATATACTCCACACAAATACTCAGTTATATAATATATATCACCTATTAACTCAAAATCTTAATTATCAAGTATTTCTAATTATATAATGATCTGTTTAAGCATTTTCTTTATTAAAATGTAAAATCATCACTGGCAAATATCCAACACATTGGGATAATGTTATCTTCATAAACCTGTAAACATCAATTTTAGTTAATTAATTATACGAAATAAATGTAATTTAATTTATCTAGACATTATGTAATGTTCATAAAATAAGTAGGATGATTTGTTCCAGCCACTTGCAGCCAGAATTCCTGACAAACCTTCCAATCAAGGATCCATATAAAAAGTCATTATCATAATCACAGATAATCTTCTTAATAAAAGACCATTGTTATGTACATACACAAAAAGCGCGAAATAACTTTCCAAGTGGTTCGCTTTTCATTGGCAGTGCATACAGGAAAAATAGAAATCAAAAAGCACATGATCCTAATACTGATTTTTCAGAAACAAAATTGCTCTTTCAAAAGTGGAAATAGTTGTATTGTTGTTGTTGTTAGAGCCATTTTGGCACACGAATGGGCTGTATAATGGCGAGTAAATGAGAGTTAAGTGCATTTCCCAAGGATATCATACCGAGGCAGCCTACGTGGGCTGGCCTAGACGGGTATCACACACGTCACCCTCAACAGTGTCAGGAAATTACATTATAGAGGGAATTCTCAAAATGTCAACATAATAGAAAATATTATTACTTTTTAATGCTGTGAATTATAATCTAACTCGTCGAAGTAAGAAGCCTCCTTAAGCCTACATGCACATCATCTGTTAATCAACCGTATTATTATACCTTAAATTATCTTTATCGATAATGGGTGCCTTCAGCAAAACCTAATCTTATCAGAACTGGTAATCACATCACTTCATTCATAATGTCACGCATTAGGGGCGCTTTACAGATATTATGAACTTCTGATCGATTTAAAGGTGTAAGGTGAAGTCTTTTTGCATTTGCAATATGCACGTTGAAGAGAATGTATATGTTACTTTCATATGCTGTGGCTGAACTTTTTATTTGAATATTGTATTTGTGGAAATTGTATATGACTTAAACACACATCCATCCAAAATGACTGCTCCCATATGCTAAAAAATCTGCCCGAAATAGTGTACAATATATTATTTTAACAGGTAATAAAATAAGGAAAACGAATTTTGCCAGCTTATACAATACCAGCTTCTGAAAGTGCCTTGAATGCATTACCAAAGATATAAAATGTAAAACATTACAATTTACCTCTGAAATCCAGAAAGTGAAAATGATCAAGTGAAGCTAACGGTTTTTTGAGAAGAGCACATCCGAATTAAAACGTTAAGCTGTATACTCTATAACCACTATTACAGTCATCAATTATGCACCAACATAAAAGGAATTTAAAGTTCTTTTAACAATGCCCACAACATTTATGGTCTTTTTCAAAAGCCAGCATTACAGCAAGGAAAACCAGATAAATTTTTGTTCTTTAAAACTCTAAACCTATGTAAAATACGAAACTGTAAAGCGCCACCAAAGCGATTTTAGAACAAGATGGAATTTATTGTAAAATTTCTGACCTTAAACGGACGTCTACAAGAGATGCATTCATGCTAGTTAGGTTGTTTAGCAGGTTACAGTTATCGTCATTAATCAAGACTGAATACATGAATGCTATTATTATTATTATTATTATTAGTAGTAGTAGTAGTAGTAGCAATAGTAGTAGTATTGTTGTTATTGTTGTTGCTGCTGCTGCTGTTTTTGTTGTTCTTGTTCTTGTTCTTGTTGGAATCTTTGTAATACCCGCCCTATTCCTTTTTGGCTTCATTATATTTAACACAAAGAAAAAGAAATGCCTACGATTACGATTAAAACAGTAATAGTCCCCTCTTTATCAAAAGATGGACGACATGGCGGCCTTTCGCCAGAGGTCAGATCGCCGTAGAGCACGTACTTACACATGCGTCTATCGTCGTAGGCTACGCTGTCTTAGCGGATATGTGTGCACACTCTAGAGCCTCTGTGTTGGCAAACCTATCTTTCCAGGAGATATCTAGGATGAATCTGAGGTAGGGTAGGTGAAAGCTGTTTAGCTTCTATTTTTGGTGCTAGTACAGTAGCCATGACACGTTGGCATAGCGCAGGTTTGGTACATTTGTATTTTGGTGTATTCGTTCAGCTAAGCTTGTTTTTGATCCAGACTCTCTGGCTCAGACTAGACATTGTTGAATCAGCCTGTCAAAATTTTCTGACTTGGGGCACTCTTATATATTGCAAGGACAATGCGTTTAGCCTCAGTGACTGGGACGATTTCACTACAGTTCTTTTCGAACTATCATTGGTCTCTTTCTGCTGTTTGCAAAAGCTGACTGGACTCTGCTTTTGATCACATTCTTCAGTAGCTCCCATATCATCTGGGCATTCATGTAAGGGTTGTTGGAGCGGAGAGTTTGTTGCAGGTCGTCGGTGTACAATTGTGACTTTTCTGTAATTTGTGGTGCCGACAATGATGATAGGATTCCCAGGCCCAACACGGAGGGTGCAACCGGGAGTAAATCCCCGGAACTCGGGCCCGTATGGGGGCCCGGACAGAACAACGTTTTATTTTATAAAAGAAAAATGTTGCCTGAACAAGAACTAGGAGAGGCCCGGGTGTTTCTTACTACAGGGTCCGTGATCACTCTCGACGGCCCTGAGGATTCCTTGGTGTTTCGACCCGTGCAGTTTATTTGGCTGAAGCCTAACCTTACTGTAAACCAAGGAATTACACGTTTGGCGTCATCGTTATTGAATAAAGTCATATTTGGTAGCATTTGAAAGCTTAATAAATTCACCGTAAATTACACAAGCATTTTTTAAATATAAATCTGAATGCTCTTTTAGAGGTATAATTTTCTTAAAAATAATTGTCTATTGTTATGCAGTCTTTCATCTTCCACTAAAGAAAGTCGTATTGACATATTAAAGCTAAACAATTATTACATATTACACTCTCTTTATAGAAATAATTTTAACGATGAGGTCCTTATTCTGGGTCTAAACACGAGCATAATATTCTGTCCTAGAAATAAATTGAAATGCTAAGTAAATGTACAAGCTGCTAAATTTGCATGATATTATTTTGTAATTTAAAGATATTTTTGAATTGTAAATTGTGCACGCAGAAGTAGATGCAATCATAAAACACATGCTGAATCCCAATTTTATTTCTTCTTGATATCTCGTGTGCTTCTTGACTTTTAAAAAAGCTGACCGAGAAATAAATTTCAGTTGTCTGGAAATGTTATCTCTTCGAAGCGATAAATGCACCAAACTTCTGTGTGTGTGTGTGTGTGTGTGTGTGTGTGTGTGTGTTTGTGTGTGTGTGTGTGTGTGTGTGTGTGTGTGTGTGTGTGTGATGAGAATGTTACATAATTGCCTTCATTATCACGGTACTCTATATGTGTATGTGTGTCTTTGTTCCCAGCGTGTTCTGACATTCTGTTTACTTTTGCTAATGGTGTTTCTTACTGTAAAGTCAGAAGTAATAATGATCTGGATGAAGCGATCTTAGCAACTGTTTTTTGTGTTTTTTTTTTTTTTTTGTGGTCTCCGGCGGACAGCGAAACTCTGCCGTCATTACTTACTGAATATAAGACTGCATACAACTGTTTCATACGGAATGATTCAACATTAATGATACAGTGCCTCCGCATTTAAACTACTCTTGTTTCATTTGTTTTGACAATACCATTTAGACACATTTGACAGGGTTGATTGATCTTTCTACTTAAATAAAGACAGAAATATTACACCTGTAAGACAATTCCTTTGCTTAATAGGAATAATTGTATGTGAGCTAGGGAGAATATTCCCTTTTTTTCAAACAGTACTAAAGGTGTAAGGGTATTATTGACAATCCACCTTCACTGATTATGACAGAGTCCAATTACAAACTCAGATTGTCAGTTGCATCATTAAATGCGATTTGTACAATGGAAATGCCTCTTAAACATATCTTTACGACAGCATTAAATGAAGTGCATCGATGTCATGGCAAAGTTAATAATCTAGAAAAACAAACCCACACACAGGCATCCGTCCTTAACTATGCTCAAAAATGCACTAGTTTCTTTTAGCAAAATAAGGAAACGCTTTTCTCTTAACACCTACTCCCCTTCTCCCAGGCAACACAAGATGACTAACTCGTGCGTTCGAAATTGAATTTGTCCCCGTTTGCGTGATAATTATATTATACCGTCGGTGCGTACAGCCACTCAAAAGTCACGTCAACATATAGGAGGCATTCCAAAATGCACCCAACCATTTAAGTACTGTTCGTTTAATACCCACTGCTTGTATCCAGTTTTTCCAGCATGTCGTACAGTGAATATACCACTTTCAAATATGACTGGTAGGAATTATTTACCCTGGACTGAAATAGACTGGAATGAATTAAAATTAAAGACGCCTATACTTTTAATCAATTCAGTCTTTTTAGAAAAAGAAACAAATTTAGGAATCGTCGAGCTATTTTGTTCCATCTGGTTAGTATTCTGAAATCTTCTTCGGCTGAAAACTTATTTTCATTATCCTGTAGAACTTGACTGGGTCCTCTTTAACCCAATCATTGACATTTCATGATTATTATACGCCACGAGCGTCAAAGAGTGGCGTCAAGTATTATTCATTGAATTTTCTTCATTTCATGACCTTTCCTTTCGGTTTTCAAAATATCGTATTCATTTTATATAATTTATGTACTCATTAATTAAAACTTTATACCACTCGTTACACAAAAGCAAAAGAGGTAAAAGAGAAACTACGTTGAAGGATTGGCAGCAGTGACAGAAGAAACCCCCGGAATTGGAAACATGAAGAAGCTGTACAACATCTCCAAATAGCTGTCCGACAAGTACAGCAAAACCGAGAGATCCGTAAAGGACAAACAGGGAAAGACCATCGCAAGTACGGAACACCAAATAAGTAGATGGGCAGAACATTTTTAAAAACTGTTGAGCAGACAAGCACCACTAAATCCTCTAGAAATCCATCCAGCCTACGCAGATCTCATCATACGCTGTGACAATCCCACCAGAGACGAGATCAGGAAAGCCATCACTCAGCTGAAGACGGCAAGGCAGCTGTACCTGATGACATCCAACAGAAGCTCTCAGAGCAGACTCATAGGCTTCAGTGCAAACGCTATACCCCATTTTTGAGAAGATCTGTTAGGAAGAAGAAATACCGACTGAATTAATGGAAGGATAACTCATCAAGATCCCAAAGAAAGGCAAGTGTTCCAACTTCAGAAGAATCAAACTCCTGTCAGTACCAGGGAAAGTCTTCAACGGGGTCCTCTTGGAGAAGGTGAAGGAGGCTGTCGACACACAGTTACGAAACGAGCAAGCGGGCTTCCTGCATAACAGATCGTGTACTGACCATATAGCTACTCTTCGCATCATAGTCGAGCAATCGTTGGAGTGGATTTCTTCACTGTACATTAACTTTGTCAATTATAAGAATGCATTCAACAGCGTGGACCGAGAGACACTCTGGAAACTTTTTCGCCACTTCGGCACCCCAACCAAGCTGGTGAACCTGATCAAGAATGCTTATAACGGAATGTCCTGCAGAGTCATACATGTGGGACAGCACACAAACAGCTTCCTAGTGCGGACTGGCGTGAGGCAAGTCTGCTTGCTGTCGCCGTTTCTCTTCCTTCTCCCCATCGACTGGATTATGAAGACGTCCACCACTGGGCGGAGAAATGGGATCCAGTGGACATTGTGGGGTCAACTTGAGGACCTGGACCTTGCCGATGACCTAGCGCTCTTGTCCCACAGTCAGCAAAACATGCAGGACAGACCGACGTACTGTCAGCAACACCAGCACAGGCTGGCCTCAACATCCACAAAGACAAGACCAAGATCATAGAGATCAATTATATCATTAACAACCCAGTTACACTGCATGGAAGTTCCCTGGAAAAGGTGGAATCCTTCACGTACATGGGCAGCATTATCAGTCAGCAAGGTGGCTCAAACACAGACGTCAAGGCAAGGATCGGAAAGGCGAGAGCAGCTTTCATACAGCTCAAAAACATCTTGAGCTCCAAAGAAATTTCCTTGACTACCAAGATCAGACTGTTTAACTCCAACGTGAAGTCAGTCCAGCTGTATGGAGCAGAGACCTGGAGAACCACCAAGTCGATTGTAAAGAGAGTTCAGACCTTCATCAACAGCTTCATAATAATGATTCTCCAGATCAGCTGGCCAGACACCACCAGCAACACCAACCTGAGGCAGAGAACCTCCCAGCTTTCGGTAGAGGACGAGATCAAGAAGAGAAGATGGGGTTGGATAGGATACACCCTACATAAGCCGCCAACCAACATTACCAGACAGGCATTGAGGTGGAACTCTCAAGGCAAGAGGAGATTGGGGCCGACCAAGAAAGACCTTGAGGCGGATATCACTAAGCTGGGTCACACCTGGAGTCAGCTCGAAAGGATGGCACTGGACAGAAGTCTCTGTCGATCTTTTGTGGGCGGCCTGTAACCCGGCAGGGGTTACGGGCAAAGCAGATATCATAGCACTCTCGAAACAAATAGTAAAAAAAGGATACCCTCATTATGTCAATAAAGTGATAGTGATCCTGTCTAAAGTTAGCATTTTTGTTGCTGTCACAAAATATTTTCAAATTATTTATATGAATATATTATATTTAACTGGTATGTTGTAGTGACAATCGTATTTTAGTCAGTTGCTCACAGGCCATTGTGAAGTTCAGTTAGAAGTGAAAGCATCTCTTTGAGTGTAAAAGCCGCGTTTGTTTGGTTTTCCGTCAGATTACAATCATCCCGAACTGAATCTCACTCGATATGTAGAGAAGAAAGACAATTTTGGTTGATTTGTTGTAGACGTGAGAAAAAGGGTCAGTTTAAGTAGTGTGTAAAGTAAGACGATAGAAAGAAGACGAATAATTTGAATATGTTTTAAAGAATGTTGACAGAAAAAAAGTGTTAAGTTGACTAAGAACAGTGTTAAGTTGACGGTGAAAAGTGTTATGTTAACACAGAAAAGTGTTAAGTTGACGGTGAAAAGTGTTATGTTGACACATAAAAGTGTTAAGTTGATGGTGAAAAGTGTTATGTTGACACATAAAAGTGTTAAGTTAACGGTGAAAAGTGTTATGCTGACAAAGAAAAGTGTTATAGAAATTTATTGTGTAACTAAGTAAGAGTCATGAACTGGTGGACTTTTAAGAAATGAAAAATTTAGAATTACAGCAATAAAGAACAACAGATTTGCAGAAATTTGTATTTAATATTTCTAGGTAATATCTAAAGGAAACAATAGCAAATTCCTTTATATCTGAATTGTAAACTTTGTATAATGCAAGAACATGTTTGTTTGCCTTTCATATTGAAGGTGAAGTACTGAGAATAAGATCTGCTTTACCATTTTAAAACAGCATAAAAGGTTTACTTATTCTTTTGTTAGATTTCATTAGTAAATTGAACTTTGAAAAGAGAACTGTCTCTTCTGCTGATATGACTGAATGATATTGTACGAAATATACTTCAAGATATAGTTGCAATTTAAAAAATAATTTAATAGACAGTTGAGACATAATTATCTTTGCTTGTCTTCCCCATAGTTACTGAAGTCATGTAATGTTAGTTCCGTTTAAATCACTAGCCAGTTAATAGCTCCCCTGCCTATTTATCTATTCCTTCTTCGCGTCTTCCATCTATCCAAACTGATCTGGAAAATATTGGATGGTACCACGTTATAGGTCTCTCAAGAGTGACCTGAATATTTCATTTTACATATGTTACAAATATTTACTTCGTCAAGTATTCAGAGACAAGGCATAGTTTATAAATCACATCGAATTCTTCTGCCGTCTTAACTATTTCTGGAATGCATGAAATATCTTTCCGCAGGATTCGCAGCAAGGATCCAGACAGCATCCAATGACAAATCCGTACAGCTTCTTCATGATCCCGCAGTTGACCTCACAGACCCGTAGGCACGGTGTTATGAACCAAATGTGATTGAAGGCGACACAAGCGAATTCACACCCCCATTCCGCAGCAATGCAAATTCCGCAACATAAAGTACTGATTTTATAGCAGAAGTTCTTCCAAAAGTTGAAACAACAGAAGGACAACTTCCACACGCAATCAATACTCTGGATTCCTTCTGGTTCGGCCAGGACATCTTCAAAGTTTACACAGGCCTGAAATAAATAAATAAATAAATAAATAAACAAATAAATAAATAAAATAAAATAAATAAATAAATAAATAAATAAATAAAAAATAATAAATAAATATTAATTCATAACTAAAATAAATGAATATATTTAATGTCCAACTCATTCAAGTCTAAAATAAATAAAAAACAATATTATTATAGAATATATGGGTATATTAAATGACTATTTAACAATCACAGTTAAGATAAAAGTAAATCTGAGCATTCAAAAGACGGATTGAAATGTCAAACACTTTATTTTTCAGAATGTTATGTCTCAAACTTCAAAGAACGAATTGGGAAATGATACGAAATAAAATAACATAATGACTCCAGACCATGTTAAAGACTGTTTCAGATTGCATCACAAATTGTATCTAGTACTGCTTCTAAAAATGTAATAAAGATCACAGCCTGAAAAATGCGTAAAGAAAATTAATCTTACATGGGCTTTAATAGTTCGTACCATTCTTTATTCCGCTAACGCCAAAAATATTTATCCTCTAATTGTCAAGGGGGATTCGTAATGTTGAATCTGCCACCATGTTGTCCCTGCGATAATCAGATAAATCGACCACCCACCCACAAAATCTGTGTTAATGCTGATGGACGATTTGTGGGTCTGAATTCATCTATTCATAAAATCGAGTAATTGTTTGCAGGCAGTCTTGTCCGCGACACATAGGTATATATTTCAGGCACCAATTTACATTTCTCACGTATTTTGAGCAACTGTCGGTTGAAGGATTCTTTTTGCGATATATACTTCCTATTTCTGGATGAAATCTTATCGTTGACGGCTTGTAAATCCACGTGGAATAACACAACCTTATTTCGTGTGGCCTTTTTGAATTTTGTTGCTGTAAGCAAGTACCGGTAAGTGTCTAAACTGTATGCGGATGTGTTTCGGATAGGTTTGTATTAAGCAAATTTGCACATTTTAATGAACATGTTACTTCCGACCCACAAATCGTCATTCAGTATCAACATATATAGGGAGAGGAACGGCAATTTATTAGTCTATGCATGAGCAGACTACAACCTTCCAATAATTTCTGGTGAATTACATCATTAGCATTTTGTTTTCATCATTTGTTTAGGTTGTTTGTTGACCCAGTCCTAATTATCATATGATTGTTCAAGGGAGAGCACTCATCGAGTCACAGTTATTACTTCAGATTCAATATCTACGAATGTAGTCCCTGTCTATTTTAGAGCATTTTTCTCACTCGTTGTGGTGGTGATATAAGATTTATATTCTTGGAAATCGATTAAACGTCATTGGTTTTTCTTAAGAAAACCGGCATTATGGTGTGGTCGTCTGTGTGTATTTTGGCGACAGTTCACAGTGAGAAGCGAATCATTGGTCCAGATCAGGAATGAAACCCGTGACCATTGTACGTTGCTTTATTTACAGACTAGACTCTTCAAAACAATGCCAGATAACCTATGAGAAGAACTTCACACTGAGTTCGCCTTTGAAGGTACTTGAGATTAACATATGATTTATTATGGTTTGGACACAATGGAAAGTTCGCTACTAACAAACAAATGTAAAGTCTATATAAGAAATACAAATGAGATCTGATTACGAGAGCCTTGAAGTTTCAAAAGTGGATACTTTAAATAGTGTACGGGCTAACGTAGAAATTAAAGGTATAAAATAACTGAACCCAATGTAAAATAACAATCTTTATTGGTTATTAAAGACGTTGGCACTCATGCGTTTTAATTGCAATATCGAGTACCATTATCGACGCCATTTTAAACCAGCTATACTTATATCTGCACTGAATGGAAAGCCTTATTAAAACACACATCCCGTTGTGGATAACATGTATGACTAATAGTTTCTTCGCAACAATAATTTTCATTCAAATAAATGTGTTGTGTCGAATGTCTTACTTTATCCCTATTATGCAATCCAGAGTGCCTTTGAATGAATTCACAAAAATCCAATTCATGTGTTAATCTAAAGTGTGTGAAAAATTCAGTAATTCTAATGAATTATTTAAATAATTCATCCTCTCGAATTATATCTGAAAACAACAGCAAACTATGGTCATGATTCCCACAGACTGATAGTGGAACAGGAATTGTTCATTTACCAAGTCTTCCTCTCTCTCTCTCTCTTTATATATATATATATATATATATATATATATATATATATATATATATATATATATATATATATATATATATATATATATATATATATATCCACACTTGACTTACGACGAAGTCTAATTTTCTGTACATCTAATGATTCCGATGGAAAATTCCACTAAATCGTAAACCTTGAACTCAAAGTCTAGTAAATATCTTGTTTACTAATTATAATCATAGACACCTCTCAGGTATCTAAACACTCTAACTAATAACCCTCAATTAAGTCATGTATACAATATAAAATAAGCATGCATAACATATCTTGTCATTAAAAAAATTCCATGTACAAATGGGCATTCGATACATAGCTATCAGAACGTTCTCGTTCTTTTCCTTTGCACAGGTACACAACTTGATTTAATTGTCAGGATACAGACTAAAAATGGCCTATGTGATAGTGGCCATTTTGAACTGCCCTAAATCCCGTGTTTGTTATTATGTCATAGTTATAGTAAGCAATGGAACTGAGACTACTGAAAATGAATGCTTTATTTAATATTCGTTTTATTAAAATCTAGCAGGATTTATAAATTAGCAATACATGTATTTCGTTTATGGTTCAAACGTCGTCGAATGCTATTGTCAACACCAGAGAGTCAACATTAATCAACTAGGTTGGGAAAGAGAAGATATTTTCGATTACGTACTTATTAGGGTTTCTTTGTTCTCAAAAGAAAAAATCCAGTAAGTGTAATTCTTTTGGAGTTAGCTTTCGTGCCAGTACACATTATGCTTATCCAAATAAATTCGAAGAAGGCTTGTTTATTTACGTTGTTGCCTAGCAAAGTTTGATCCGCTGAATCAGACACTGACCGATATATCAGCTGCCTTCTTGGAACACGTGCGATATACCCATCAGACGTTCTAGCTATCTCATCGAATATGCTGTCTTGGGAGCATAATAGCAACGGAGCTATTATTAATGTTAAATCGATTGTGGTCGATACATAATGTATGTACTATTCGCGTCCGTGTTAACAATATAATCGCACAATACGTGCTTACATCATCATTTAAAGTACTCGGTAGTTGTAACCTATTTGGCTCATCGAACTATAAATCCTTAGTGTTTCCGCTTAATTATTAAAATGAATGTATCGATTACTAGCCATTGGGGAGAGCTTGCTTCATTTTGTTTAAATTTACGCCGTCATTTCTGTCCATGTAATCTTGTCATTCTATGTTCTTTGGGCGTCGCTTAATTTTGGAAGTAAAGGTTGTATTTGTTTAATGTTTCACAATTAAATTCACAAACAAACGCGTGTATGTGTCTCTTTTCTCATGTTTTTCCAGTCAGAACAGCCTAGTTTCATTCCGATGGGAATCGAATTACTTCGACCCTCTGAAAGAGTAGAGATTCTTTTAAGCGTACCTAAGAAAGCCGAGGAATATATAAGTTGTGTTTTTGCACGTTTGACCAAACGTTAGAGTTAACTCTTTATTTGTAAGAAACATACCTCATGGGCCTTTATTAATGAAAGATTTTTCTTTCTTATGAGATGTAGGTATACTTTTACAGACTTTTCAGCGGCTAAATGAAAGCCGTGAAAACGATGTTCATTTGAGTACACAAATAAGGTAGTGAATCGGACAGGTATTCTCACACAAGAACCGCTTTAACAAGAATACATGTCAAAGTTCAAAGTATCGGTAATGGTTGAGATCATCATCACTCTAACTTATTCTCAGCTGTAAAATAAATATTATAAGTCCTATTTTAAATTTGAAAAGTCCTTAATTAGGCCACAATCCAGTACAAAGCAAGCATTGGTGCTCATTAATTCAACTTCGTTCCACACCAACACGTGACATTGTGACTAGTTAAACTGTCACAACCGTCCTAGCTATCTGATTTGATACAGCCAAAGAATTCTGATCCAATCACATCGCTCATTACATTTACCTAGATCTTTGCGAGTAATCTTAAAGGGGTCCTTATACAGCAACAATAATAAAATATTTCTCAAATATATATATAATAATATATAATTATAAAACCAAAAATTGACACTTATACTGTTTTACAATAACTTAACATTTTTCAATACTTAACATTTTCCAATAACCCGTCTGTGTAACTAAATCAAACGTTTTGCTGAAGTCAATAATAGAGCAAAAACAAAAAAAAATGTTTTTCTCTTGTGTTTTCACATTTTACATTATGCATGTAAGAACATCATTCATTTATTGCATACCCTGCACTAAATCAAGCTTGCTTTTCTGCTATTGTGTTTTGATGGTTGAGATAACGTTTGGTTCTTGAGTTTAATATAGCGGTAAACAACTTACTAAAACAGTTATGGATAGTAATCAGTCGGTAATTTTCTAATTTGGTGGAATCTTCGCCTGGCTTATAAGTAAGTGCCATGATTACAGCATATGATATGGCCCGTAACAATTATGAAACTGACGTATACTCTAAAAAGAAATAAAGTCGTGCTCTGTTATCGATAAATCTCGTGTTATCGTCATTTTTCAAGTCCATGTTCAGATCATCGATACTGTTGATGTCTTTGTCAATGTTCTCATTATAATCTTAAAACAGTCTTTGTGCAATGGTTGAATTATCGTGTTTATTTTCAATAGTAAATAAATAAATAAATAAATAAATAAATAAAACTAAACATAATTTGTAAGGGTAAGAATCCATTATCGCTGACAGTTGTGTATATTTAATACAACGTTAACCATATGACTGTAATTCTGCATGTTCTTCATCAATTATTTTTCGATCATTTTTTAAACTCTTTTGGGTGAATATTTATTAATGTTAATCCTTGCTTACTTTGTAAATGTATTTCGTCAAAATTTAAATACGAGATCACTGCCGTGTATGTCATGCATCAAACGCGACGAAGAGTACGTACAAAACGTGCACTTAAATTACACATTGACATCACTTTGGAAAAATGTTTATAAATACACATCTTTTTGCAAACATTTGAAAAATATATACATACCTTTATATGATCATTTATGTTATTCGGGTCTCGGTTACTTAGGTCAAGCTCACCCATTTCTCTGCTTTTTTCTCTTCGTCAGTCCTTACAACAGAAATCGTTGTCAGGTGATTGTTCCCGAGCTGTAGTGTGTCTTGTTGCCAGGTCCCATCTTCTTATACCGGTTTACCTAAAGTATCCTGGCAACTGGTTTCACATCGTTAATTATTGAAAGCATCATTCCTTCTTGATAGAAAATTGCTTATCAATCTTCAGCCACCGTAACCTAAGCCATCTTTGATGATGTAGATCCTCACAGATAAGCCACGCCAGATCATCTTTATTGGGTCTACAATCTCAGGATACGGTCTTACATGGAGCTTTTAAAATGACAAGTGGGGCATCAAATAGAAATAAAACTGTAAAATGAAGAGTGTAATAATACTTCAGTTGTTTATTGATTTACACAACGATGCCAAGGATGTAAATTATCAAATGCTGGGCCTTTGATCTAGTATGTACTAGGTGGTTTGCTGTCAACGGATGATCAAACGCACGCACGACAGAATTATGTGTACACAGAAACATGAATGATTTAAAAACCGTGGGTAACCGGGGACATAGCTAATAATGAAGATGAACATTTTTCGCTGAAAGCGGATGTTCCGGCTGAAGTCCTCTGCTCGATTATCGAGACGCAACTAAATTTATTATAAACTGGCTGTATCAATGACTTCCCTTGACAACTGGAATACCCTTTGTCTTTTCAGTAAAGTCGAGAAAAAAACTTGTATGCATTCTGCACTGTTGCTACTAAGTACGCTCCTCTGCTATATGGCGACTTACTATCCACTTCTGGAGATCATTCCTACTCCGACCATCTTAGAGGTCACGTTTGCATGTTAAGAGTTTTTCATGACTTACTATATCAATATAATATGTCTATAGGTCTTCACGTTCTGAATTTTCTGAAGAAGAAAAATATTTCATGTATTCCGCAATCCCATAATGCCTAAACAGAGGTGGCTGGTTTGAAGTTTGACCATGGATGTAATTCGCTATTTAGAACCATATTCGGAGGTACGTTTTTTCACATGACTCAAGATAAAGGTGGAAAGAGACAAAACCATAATTAGAATTTTATCGTCCTTTTCTGTCGCAGTATCTGATACACACCGCCTGAGCGAAATCACCAAACCCATTAAATTTATATGTATTTCCTACAACTTGACGGAAATGATCGAGCCATCCTCTGATTGCTCCACTGAATGTTTGCCCGCGAGATAAAATGTAACATTCAGTATTATCAAGCCTTCCCTTAATGTGTTTCTAATTAAAATTAGGTTTAACATATGTGTTTTCTGTGACTAGAGATTACACGTTTTGTTGTGTAAATGTACCCGCTATGGTAATCGAAGTACATCTATGCTTGCACGTGCGACAATCGCAAATTGTGCTTTACGTTAAACATTAAAATTTAACAGGTGTCTTTAAACTTCAAACTTGTCTGCTTGTGCAGTAACGAGATAATCAATGTGTTTTGCAAGGCTTTGGAAGATGTACGTGGTAGCTGTGATATATTTATGTCACAAGAGTATGTTAACGTTAAATAATTTGTGATAACTTATGTTATATGTGTATTTTTATGCAGCATATGTGAACCTCGCACGTCCTTTGCTAATTGCATGTGTATTTGTTGTATATATGATTTATTGTGGTGCTTAAATGTTAACTAGCTGATGGCTAATTATGTGACCCTTAATAAATAGATAGTTAAATACGTATAAATTATAGTAGATAAATTCTTTTTTGCTTTTTCTTTTATTCTCTTTTTCCCCTAAATTATATAATGAAAGAAAGAGTGGATAATTTCTTTTGCTGAATCATGAGCCAAATGAATGTTCTTCTACAACTATAATATTCATTGAAAACGGTTGTCATCGTTAATAGACAGACCATTTCAGTATGGATATCGTAAGCCAGTTTAAAAGTTTTGTCGAATTCATGGCCTCTTATCGTGTACACTTTTAACAGTCCAGTGTCAAAGAAGAAGCAAACATATAAACAACATTTTCATTATATTGTTTCTGTTGCTTTTTGGGGATGCATTTGCACGCATAATTTAATGCATGGTTTTAGGAACCTTATTTCCAACAAAATATATGCTGTTCTGTTTCCAGTATACCAGAAACCGTAAGGCATAGTGTATGTCTGTATGTATGTATGTATGTATGCAGGCAGGTAGGTAGGTAGGTAGGTAGGTATGTGTGTATGTATGTATGTATGTATGTAGGTATGCATGTGTGTGTGTGTGTCTGTGTGTGTATGTAAATAAGCGTGTGTTACGGATATTTTTAAAATTAATATTTGATTCAACTTAATTGTTTGTAAGTTTTCAAATCTTTTTATTTTAAATTTCATTACATGTCAACGTAATGTAATTTTGTTTCCTAGAAACTTTAAATTTTTCAGAAAATTCAATTTGACCTGACTCTTTTCATTAACGCATAATAATATAAATACTGTTTCTATTTTTGACTAAATTTCTTATCATGATTCAGAAATTACTGAGACAAGTAAACAACTTGCTATTTTTATTTTATTCTCGGAGAAAAATGACTGGAAAGTTGATCGGTATAATTTGTAGAAGAGCAAAATGTAATCGTAGAGAATGCTTTCCCTCAACTATGACCAAGTCTTGCGACAATTTTAGAGAGGAAGGCGATTTACGTTCCTTTCCAATTTTAGTTACGGCCGCCATATTAAATGGCAGATCGACATAATTTTGTAATTGCCTTTATGACAGAATTTATCTTGAAATTATGTTCAATTCTGTTGAGTGCTTTTCAGAAGAGATCGTTTAATAATTGCGCTAGTTTTAGTGACGGCTGACATATTTCGTTAAAAACAGTTTCAAAGATATCTTTGTGATTTTGCTCTATATTGGACGATGCATTAACACCAATTGTAAAACCTTAAAAGGCCTGCATTCCAGAATACTGATTGCAATCACAGATCGAAGTCGACTTGGTACTTTTTAGAAGTTGTTTAAAATATATGGATGACCTGATTAAATATTGAGGCTATTACAAAATAGTTAAATTTGTTTTTACACATTTTCGAAGTTTGTATATTTGTATCTGAAAAATCTTTTCAGTACTATTTAGATAAAAACCATTTGAGATTGACAAATTACATTTATCAGATAATTTGTATTTATTTGTCTTTATTGTATTTACACCAAGTTTTATATTTCGCATATTTACATGTATATAAGCATATATCTTTGACTATATTTGTATCCTTTGCTTTAGTAGTATTGTCATAGCTTATATTGTCTAGAGGAATCTAATTTGCCTACCTCCGACCTTCTTGTTCCTGTCTTCAACAATATCATATTGTCATTTTGTCATTTTTGGTCTTTAGTTTTTTGCTTAGTATACTGAATTATTTTGTTCTCCGTGCAAAAATGTAAACATTTATGTTTCTTCGTGTCACTCAGTGTGTGTGTGTGTTATTTATATCTTGTGTTTTTTGTAATTCCTGGACCATTGTTTATCTGGTTTTTGTGGTTTTTGTTCATGGCTGTAATGTGCACGGAGTGTCTTTGGTTGGTTTAGCCTGCGTGGTTTGTGTCTGTTCGTAGAATGGTATTGCATGGGATCCATGGATGGATGCTTACTTATGTGTTGACAATTATTAATAGTAATTTTGATCGTTCGGATGGCGCATTTGGCTTGGTTTCTCATTGGCTGATGGGGTTCGACGTTTTTAAATGAATTTACTAACTCATTAACTTCCTATTGAATGTGCTAGGTCACAAGAATAGGCAAGTTTGAAAACCTGTTGGTTTTGCCTCTTTCTGTTACTTTGTGACCAAAGAGTCATAACAGTGCATATCTTTTTCATTCAACAGAAATTCAGTAAGATAAGCACTTTTTATTCCTCTTGACGTTTTCTCATCGTCGATTACAAAGTCTATGATATCTACCTGTTTGATTTTCTTCTACCAGAAATTGATTTATGTCAAGACCAATGAATGCCTATATGGTCTTTAGCAAAGACATTGTGTGTCACATGCGTTGACTGACGTATTGTTGACATTCTTAAGTGTGTGTGTGTGTGTGTGTGTGTGTGTGTGTGAGGCAAATAATTAACCACAATATAGTTTTGCATGTCCATTCTCAGCTTTTATGAGACTCAGAATAATTGTCAGAAAAACAATCAAGGTGTCCATTAAATCTCAGTAAAAATATAACATACTGCAGAGTTGTACAAAAATGCAATTTTTGATATAAAAGTGTCATATAATATAAAATAACTGTAATACTATTTAATCTCTGACACCCTAATTCACATAAAGCAATGGTTAAATTGAGAGACTCACTGCATGGTTTTATATTTCAGAATTGGAACATGAATTCATGTGTGTTCTCGAACTTGTTTCCTTGCTACCTTGCTAGGTATAGGAGATTGTTTCCGTACATTGTGCTTCTGTGTGATAACTTATAAATATAAACAGTCAGCCGTGCTACATTCATTCAATCATAGACAATACAAGATAAATGGCATTCGAAATATTCCCGCAAATTCATAAATTATATAGCACTATCATATTTCTCAAGACGTTTCAGCTTTTTAAAGCAAGAACGAGATTGCGTAAAACTAAACTAGGTAAAGTATCCCACACTTTTTTTTATCATAACACGTGTCCGTAGCAAGAGAGAGAGAGAGAGAGAGAGAGAGAGAGAGAGTATGGAAAATATGGAAAGCTAATTAGTTATCGATATTGTCAAAAATTTGAAAAGTGAAGAAAGAAAAGAGTATTATCATTTCCTGAGTCTTTAAGCATATGTAACCAGGAAAATGCCACGATAACTTCAATATGCAATCGTTCAGAAACCAATCCAGACTAAGTTTTGTAACGGTGTTCGGTTTTGATGAAGACTGTATTATAGAGACTTTTACTCGCGTTACAATGTTGTCCAATTTTTTCCGGGTATGCATGCTGCAAAACTGACAGAATACAAAATAATCCTTTTTGCGCTTTGATCACCATCTGCAGAAATATGTACATGTATAACACATGAAGAGGGTTATTCACTCTTTAATTAAGAAAACTAAATAGAACAAAACATTTAGAAAGATAATACGGTTTTGCTTGAAAACACGATTGGAATGATTAGGCTATAGTGTTTGCTTTTTAAATGGATGCGATGTCCTACTTGTCTTCTCTTACTCTTACAATCGGTAATCAAGATAATGTCTTTGCATCACCTTTAGATGACATTAGATGATAATAAGTGGAGAACAATTTGATATTCTAGAGTATCTCCGTTCAGACAATTTAAAACTTAATCGGAGAAAGTCGTTACTTGTATACTATAAATATTGGTGTTGTGCTTCATCTTACACAGTTACGTATAAGTATTTCTTAACAGTATGTCTGTATCTATTCTTATAAATGTAAACTGCACTACTTCTTAAATATTGGTGTTGTGTTTCATCTTACACAGTTACGTATAAGTATTTCTTAACAGTATGTCTGTATCTATTCTTATAAATGTAAACTGCACTACTTCTTAAAGGCCATAAAGACTTTCCCAAAGGCTTCAAAGCAAGGTTCCAGGCAGCAACCGATCAGCATTTTGAAATACTTCTTCATCTGTCCGCACTCAATTTCTAGAAGTCGCAGGGCTGGTGTGCAAATCCAGACATGGTGGAAAGCCACTATAGCGAACTCACATCCCCATTCAGCTGCGATACAGATTCCACAAAGAAGAGTGCTGAGTTTGTAACAGATATTTAGCCAAAAGTTGAAGCAATTGTAGGACACTTTCCAGACACAGTCCATGCTTCTGGCACCGTCAGGCTCAGCCAACACATCTTCAAATTGGATCTATTGAAGAAATCAATAATAATCCGTTAAAAGGTTAACATTAAATTCATACATATAATAACTTTTAAAAAGAATAACGTGACCATTATCAAGTACAGTAAATTTCATATTCAATGGAATGTTCTAAATTTCTTTTGCAGTAAAATTCTTCTCAAATGATCT
Source organism: Sinohyriopsis cumingii (assembly GCA_028554795.2). NCBI lineage: Eukaryota > Metazoa > Mollusca > Bivalvia > Unionida > Unionidae > Sinohyriopsis > Sinohyriopsis cumingii. Next base: position 1,803,378 of record JAPYKE020000079.1, on the reverse strand, counting down.
AGAGAACAGCCACGCAGTTGGTAAATCGACGTTTCTAACAAAATTGTTATACTCAGCCAACATTCATATAAAATTTCCTATTCAATGTCCATGACTAACAAATACTTGTAATAGTTATATGTCCATGCAAAGTCAACCAATGAAGACTGTCAGCATACATTCCATCCTACATCCAAGACATATAGTCTAGATTCTTCTCTTTTCTACATGTTCTCCCATTTTCTTCTTTCAATATCACCTTTGTAATATTTATTTACGAATTATTTAATACGTATGCCACTGATCTTAAATGCTTTATATTAAAAATATTTTTAGTTTGTGGAAAGGCGATAACGAATTGTTAAATATTTTCATTCAGTCCCAATTGCAATGATGCTATGCTGTAAAACACAAAACACCAAACGAATATAATATTACAAATGTTTTAAAGAAATTAAAGGAACACTCACAAGCACATATATGCTGTTTTTTTTTAATTTGTTTCTTATTTCGTGTACATAAAGTCGTGAACTGTATGTTCATGAATTTTCTCATCTGTCTGAGTCACTTTCTAAAAGTCAGCGGCTTGACATGCAGAACCAGATATGGTCCAAAGCTACTAGTGACGTCATATCCGTCTCTTGCTTTTATACATAATGCAAATATGTCACTTTTTGTTTGGGAAATGTAACACGTTTACCATTATTTTTACTTTTTAATTTCGCGTACTTCCCAAAATCTTCACCAATGATAATATGCTGACAAAATATGCGTTTATATTATTGGAAAAGTATTTTTTTTTTTTTAAATTCTAAATATTAACATTTTGATTTTCATCTTGCCATTACAAAATAACAATCTAAAATGTTTCTCATATTTTAAGTGATCACATTTAGAAAATCACACAATATATAAAAGAAGTTAAAATTATTTTATTTCTCTCACTGCTGTAGTGCAATAATATTTTTTTAATTTTTTATTATTTAGTTACTGGACAAGATCTTTTATCCCAAGAATGGAAAGTAAGGACTAAAATCAATTTAAGTACTATGTGCAAAACATAACAAATATATAGCATAAAATCAGTCGATGTATCCAGGCATTTGCCGTGATTTACTTTCGATTCTTTTCTATTTCATTTGATACAAGGATAATTTTGACAATTTAAAACGTAAATGATATCTTCAATATTTAAAAAATTACTAGTTGTTGAATAGAAAAATTATGATCTTTGGATGAACTGATAAAAAAATAAGTACGAAAACAAACTTAGAAGAAAAATACACGTTATCTACTTTGTTACAGTCATTTCCTCTCTGAAGTTACTTGCTCACCTTAATAAAGTCGTTTATACTGTTTGGATCTCTGTTGATAAGATCTACGTCTCTCATTTCTTGAAATGTGTAAGAATATCCAAGTAAAACAATCTTTCTCGAAGTTTCACCCAGTGACTGAAACATCTGCAAATAATCCCATTTTTATATGGTGTATAAAGTGTCAATTGAAAAGCTTTATTGCACCTAAATAGATTGTTCTGTGATTAAAGCACGATTAAACACGTACTACCATTTTCCGAAATGGAATTACCCCCAAGATTACTGTCGTAAACATTGATGTATCGCAAATTATATACAATACTTTCGATGGAGTAACAAGACCTACTGTAAATATAGGCTAAAAAAGAATTACCAGGGTATATGAACAGATACAGTGAATGAAAATACACATGTTTGTAAAGAAGAAACCCCGGTAACGTCATGTTAAGTTTCAAATACGATAGCAATTCTAAATTACTTCGATCTAAATGTGTATATATTTGTTCTTACTTTACCTTTTCGTAAAGGAATTATAGGGATTCGATTTTGTTTTCTTGTAATATGTGCTACAAACTGGAACAATTTCTATTTCACAATGATCAAAAAATATTTTATAGAATGATAATAACTAAAGCATGCAAAAGAAATGCTCTGCGTTGGAAGTTGTTCTTAGTTTCTTTTTCTGTTTTGTCTTCTCTTTGTCGCTTTTCATTTGCTTTATGTGTTTCGCTTGCACATTTGTGCGATAATCTAAATGAATGAAGAAAGTACCGATTTACCAACACACGCATCTATAATTGATGTAGGCAAGAGTGGTTAATCAATCCTTTACAAGATGGGTGATGTTTATTTGACGTTTTCCAGCTAAATTAAATACACATAACAACTAATGTATATTACTGACCTTCATCCGCAGACAGATTAGGGTCTATCTTGTTTGTTCTACTGACTACTCCTGACAGACTGCATAGATGCACATTTGCCGGTAGATCTAGGTCTGTGCAGTTTATAGCTGGACTCGACTTTGAAGTGAGTTGATAAGGTTTGTGTTTAAATTATAACGTTTTCTTTCATCAAGCAGAATGTGTATATATATATATATATATATATATATATATATATATATATATATATATATATATATATATATATATATATATATATATATATATATATATATATATATATATATATATATATTATTATTATTATTATTATTATTAGTGACTAATCCCATATATGCATTGTTTCATAATCTTCTTTTATTACTGAATTTCTAAATGTCTTGGAGGGAAATATAACTGTTTTCTTCAATGGTATATTGATCAAAGAAGATAATAGCTGTATCAAAATCAAAATTTAGAATGGTGAGTTTGTAAAACAATAATTGTCATTCATCATCATATGGTATCCGCTCAAAATTGAAATGTTAGTCATTTTCTAACGGATGCCGACAAAGAAAACAACAGGGATCAGATACCAAAGCCGAAACAGATTATAATTAAGAGTACTTTTAATAAAATAAAAGCTCTACGGTCGCCTAAATGATGTGTTCAATGTACAGATCATAGTAAAATCACGGAAACAGCATCTAGTTTTATCATTTATACAGTTTATGTTTTCTTTAGCCTGCTAAATTACTAGAACAGAATATTTTTGCAATGGAAATGACCGCCGCCATAATCAAAGTATCAGGTAATCCTTGGACAGTAAGATATATGTAAAGTGTATATGTTATACAGTGGGATTTTTTAAAATAAAAAGTGATATATTTAATAATATATTTGTGATGTATATAAAAACTCAAATGTGCTAATCCGCGTAGGGGCTTTTGCCTAGGACAGCACTATATGGGTGGGTTTTATTGATCTAGATTGCATAAGAAAATGGCCTAACGTCAGTGTCCTTGACTACTATAGCCATGGTAATGTAAACAAATATAAACTGACTGGTGTTGATGTAGTGGTCAAATGCCGGTCAGTACATAATCACGCCTAGTAAAGTTCGTAATTTCTCGATACAGCTGTTTCAATACTTACCTACCTAACTAGCTATATACAAACATGTATACATATTTCTTTGCTTACATATTCAGACAATGATATTCTGTCAGATAGATAGATAGACAGATAATCGGTAGGGAGAAATGTACAAGGTACAGCATCATATTTTGCATCACAATTATAGCTCTAAAACTTGGCCTTAATGTACTTTTTGTTTAGAAAGCTCTCTCTCTTTCTCTCTCTGGATTGTGCTAACTCACTATCTCAGCTTTTACAACGTCTTCCATGCGAGGCCAACATTCCTGAAAAACTGGAAATCTACATTCGCACTTTATCATTATCGAAGGATCAAGGAAAAATGAGAAGAAAATACTTCCAATCAAATTTTGATATTATTTTATTTACAAAAAGAGATTTTAGCAACAACAAAAACAATATTCATAATAAATAATTAGATTATCACATATTTTCAAATTGCATTTATACCTAAAGTGGTCCGACATTCACAGTAATGTCTGCAAAACCATAGTTGTTCCTTAACTCAGTCCATTTTTCTATCAAATCACTGGTAAGCTATCTGCAATATATATGCAAGCTTGCCGAAAAGTACCATCCGTACTAGGTTAATATCATTCAGAATCAATGATTCCACTTGATTAATCCAATTTTAAAACCACCAACAAATTGTAAGATAATTATAGAATTAAAAAATAATAAATATACGGATAGTGTGGTTCAGATTGTTGATTCTTCTGGCAGACAGGCGAAATATGTTTATCACTTCTTGAAGGCGCTGAAGAGAAGACCACAAGCTTCGCAGCACGGTTCCACGCAACACCTGACACACGTTCCATACGTCTTCTTTGCGCAGCCGCAGTTGATATCAAGTGCCTTGAAAAAGGGCGTGAAGCACCAGATGTGGACGAAGGAGATGTAGGCGAACTCACAGCCCCATTCGGCGGCAATACAGATTCCACAGAGGAGAGTCTGAATCTTGTAGCAGAGATTCTTCCAAAGGTTGAAGCAAGTGAAGGACAATTTCCATACACAGTCAATACTGTGCGTGCTTTCAGGCTCGGCTAGGACATCCTCAAAAAGACACTGTAAAATAAAAATAGGAAATTATTATATTTGTTTCTGTAATATCGTGCAAACCTGTAAGTTTTGTCAGAACTTAAAGATAAACCTTGAGTACAGATATAAACAAAAGTTCGTAAGGTTTCGAAACAATTTTTAACTCCATCTGTTCATGTGCATTTTGATTATATACTTCAAAGCTACTATAATCCCCGTTACAAAAAAGATACTGAGTTTAATGTCAAGGAAAGAATATCTTATGCGGGTGTTAGTGTTTCGTTTGTTTTAATGTAAATACATAAAAAATGAAGAAATCAGAAAATCGAAAATTTCTTGTTAAGAAAATTCTTTAATATTTTCTCATTTAACGTTAAAAATGAAGTTCAGATGTACAATACAAAAACTACAAATTAAGCTCTCAGTTTTGTCCGAGTTCGATTTCGTTCTATTGTCATTTGTAGGTATCATTTTCAAAAATAAAATCCAGTGATGGTTTTGTATTTTGACAACGTAAAGTATGGAAAGGTGTCATATTTATTTCAACAATATGGAAATTAAAGCTTTCAAAATTGACAAACATAGTTGGCCGAGTGCCTGTCAGGCCATATGATTGTTATAATAGAAACTATGTCAATATGTGACATTTGAATTCGATTAAAACATTCATAACGTTTAAATTCTTGAATGTGTTTATCTATAAACTGGCGAAAAAACTATTGCATGTGATATCATTGTGATAGCCCAAAATTCAATATGGCCTAATTATACAACCTATAAAATACTTTACTTGATTTATGTAAATCAAACCAACTGAAAATATATATGGAAGAGCATCAAGGAGTTGCAATAGTGCCACTTTGATAGGAACAATACATTTTAGTACGAAATATTCTCTTTTTATATTTTACTTAAAAAAAAAAAAATTATGATACTTTACCCTTTTTAAAAGTATTAACTAACAGCTTTAATCCTTTCAAGTCTGGATCAATCATAATATTTATTTACAGTAAACTTGTCTTTACAAGCTGAAAATGTCATGATTGGCCATAATTAATTTGGAAACGTATCTTTTTAGCAGGTATTTTAATATTTGTGGTGTAAAATTCTTACCGATAAGTGATCGTTGATATTGTTGGGATCTCTGTTGACAAGATCAACTTCGGATCTGTCTGCCATTTTCAAAAACTGATTACTGGTTACAGGATGGTATGTTATATCCTTATTCGACAACAGTGGATGAAAGCGGCAAACTCTGTCATTTTTATACCTTTATTTTATTTATTTCCTGTCGTCATGAGAACACCCTTAAGACTGAACAACTAATTAGGCAACGTCTCTTTCTATAATGTATATATGAGTTTGTAAATATGTTTGCGTTAGGGGCATCTCATAGAATGAAAGTATGAAACAAGGGCGAAGACTTCAAAACATTTATCGGATATTTTGTTCTCATTGCTGTCTTTAGTGTACAATTTTTTCCTGCTATCATTGTGACGTGACCAAACTCCGATACAAGGTGTTTTGATCTATATTTATTTAATTCATATTTTTTTTTACTTTTATCATGTAAGTGAAGTTTCATAATTTAATTTTACCAATAGTATGTTTTTAAAAAGTTTCCCACGAAGTACCTCCTTTTTCAGTCGCTATTGACACTCTCATAATCAGTTTATTTGTTCTATCAAAACACGGAGTAAGTGATTTGCAAACGATGTTATATTTGCAATCTGAGAGGAAGGCCCTTGCTCTGTTAACACAAAAATTGTGTAGACAAGTTCTTAGCTCCGGCCACTATTGCTTGACAACGATACACTAGGGAATGGTTCTGATTATGCTAAGCCAATCCAACTGATCTCTCCATGTGAATGTGAAATTTTTAAAAAATGTAATAAATCCCTACCATCCAAACAATTAATATATCCAAAATGTGATAAAGTGTTGACCTCAAAATCTTACCGTAAATCACTGAAATCGTGAACTGATTGAAAAAGCTTTTAAAAGTTTATCGAATATTTAAATTTGTCACCATATTGTCATTTTTTTCTTTGATATATTTACATCTTTGACAGACTAAAAATGATGCATTAAATTAATGTGTGGGTTAACGTGCTGGCTTCCCTCGCTGGAATACCGGTTTGAATTTTCTAGACAGTTCTGTTGTGTCCTTAAGCGAGAGACTTAACTCTCGTTGGCCAATAAACACTAGTTAAAACCCCGAGGCAAAACACCTTGATGGGAGCATTATCCTCCAAAGCAAAAATGTTTTTCATCGCGGCTCTGCTGCTTACCAAACACGCCTAGGTAAGGTGAAAACGATTTCAATCTTCTGCAAATACATCCATAAAGCAAATCCAGAAGATGATGTTTAAACTAACAAGCAATAATTAAATGCATAAACAGATAAAAATAGTCAATTTCATATATATATATATATATATATATATATATATATATATATATATATATATATATATATATATATATATATATATATATATATATATATATATATATATAAAAGTGGTGTTATCAAAGACAATTTAAATGCTTTAAACAGAATTTATTTGATATATTTATGTAAAAATATCTTAATTTTATGGTATTTTTTATAAGAACTTTATACAGTCATTTTCATCCTGTTTTGAATTCAAAATTATGCATCTTTACAGAAAGAATATTCTTTTCAGTCTTTCAAGCCATTGCTGCAAACTAAAATAGGAAAAAGTGATGCCGAAATTGAGCAGCATATAATCTGATGGGAAGCCGGTCATCTTTGTGAATACATGGCAATAAATATCATTCTATGTCTTTTTTCACAACATGAACAGTTATCTTCTACTATTGTTACTTCATTTTTATTCTTAACGTGGTTCATTTTTGTTGTTGTTAATGCTACCAATCATACGATTATGATGACGGCCGGAAAGAAGAATGATTATACCTTTTATTATTAAAATTAACGAATAAATGTTCTCGTTTTCGCTACAATATAAATATCCTCAGCATTACTAATGAAATGATTAATATTACATAATCGCTATATTTAAAAAGGAAGAAAAGAAAAGCAAAATGGTAAAAACCGTCTTGACAGTTTTGATCAATCAGATCCAAAAATACTTCAAGTGAAGAGGGCTTTCTTGTTTCGTTTATGAAACTATCCAAACACTCCCAGTTGAATATTTGTTTAAATTTTTGTTGTTTATTCTTAATGCGACTAATAATCGCACGGTTGAAAATGGGTATCATTTCTGTCAGAGATTCCACGTAATTGAAGCACTAAAACAGTCTATTTGTGCAAGAAATTACGCTAGAGGCAAATATTTGTTAACATGGAACTGGTCTACTTTCTGGACTTGATCTAAGTCGGAAATCCTCGGCCTTTTCCAGTAAGTCGAGAAAGAAACATCGGACGAAATTCATCGTCATTGAGATCTATATTCGGAACTACTTTCAATCATATGGAACAATATGGCGACGGACAGAGAAAAAGTCACAATCGGAACAATCTCGACGTTTGCTGTTGTAACATGAAGTGCATTACGCTGGAGGCAAATCACCATACACATCAAAATTGATGTGCATTGCTACATTTAAGTCCGAGGTTATTCACGACTAGAAGGAAACGGCTGAGTGATTTTCCAGTATAACTTATCTATTGCCTCTACTTTACCCAAAGACACACCACGATAGCAAAACTGGACTGATGGTAGTATTTTTACCCGCATCATTTCGGTTGCGAATCTGGCAAGCTAACCTTTATAGAAGAGGGTGAAACAACATTTAATTCCTTCTTTATTTATAAAAAAATAAAGAAGAAACGCGGTTAAAGGTAGATATATAACTAATACATTGAGGTGTTTCCAAATCAGACATTTTTGTTGTACACGGCCACAAAAATGGATGTTGAAAAAAGGAAGATTGTATGTCAAGAAGCATTGAAAGTCTACATATCTGCCTCAGTGTTGTTACAACTGGCAAGTTTCTAAAGCTTCAAGGTTGTCATAATACAGGTTTATTGTACGAATCTTTGTTCATAAACATACCGTTACCAGGCGCGTAAATTCTGGTCATGAAATCTTGGAGTGATTTTTCTCATATCAAGGTTGATTGCAATACTAACCAATCATTAAAATAATTGGTTTGAAATGCATTATATTTTCTTGTCAAAATTTTCATATGCAGCTGCGTAAGCGCCTGCCGTTTAATGGCAAGTTTCAGTGCGCTGCTAACATTTTTTTGTATGTCTATTAGGTCCTTCGTGCACTAATTCACATTGCATTATGATAATTTTTGTCTTTCTCCATAAACTTTAAAATATAAACTCTGCAAGAATTAAAACATAATTTATAACAATTTAAAAATAAATGTGAAAGCACTAAAAGTAACATTATCCGATATGCCGAAGAAATATGCATGCGATAGTTTCATTATCCTATAGTACAGTTCCTCGGCTTGTGAATTGACGTGAAATGCTTGGCAGACTGAATCGTGATGGACGATCTCTCCTTATGTACCGAGATTGAAAATCGCATCTTTTATTAAAAATGAAAATTACATAAATGCCTGACTATGAAAGACTTCCAATTAGAGACCATAAAGTAATTAACCACACCTAACTGGTAATATGATCAATTGGCTAGCTTTTTATATTATTTGATGACCAATGGACAGTTGCCGTCCGCAGGCCATATTGTAATTACTACTCACTGGAATAATAGTCGATACCGTTTAATTCGAGGTAATGTTGATACAGATAGAGGCGCTTGGTAATATCACGAAGACATGTACGATTTGTATATTGGGACATATCTGGTGTGTCAAAATCAAAGTTACCAAGAACTCTGGCATAAACGGAGATTAACTGAAAACCTCAAGTAGAAGCATTTATTTAAGATCGGTTTTAAATCATATTGACAGTCTAGGGAACTTTAAGCATATGGTGCAATCTTTATCAAAACGGAGGAGTAGCGTTGAAGATATAAAGATTTGAAATGGGTTATGTTATAAGGTGGGACCTGGATTGGTTAGATTACTTCAATAATAAAACTATAAGTACACCCTGAGGTAGTTGTTTAGATTGGTCAGAGGGCCCGCCAGTGTGTGCTGTGCGATATTTGTGGGTTTGGGTGGGGTGGGTTGGTGTGTAGGCGTCGAAGAAAAGTCTCCTTCAATTTGACTTGCATAAATTAAGGTCTTTTTTTTTTTATTTGTTCGGCCATGAACAACAATATCGTGGTAAACATTTTCTTTTCAGTTCCCAATAAAACGGACAAACGAGCAAAATGGGATATTTTTTTTCACTGGCCCCTATATTGCACCTATTTCTTTGGTCACTTGTTCTGTGGTACTCCCTTGTAACGACCAGTTTTATGTACAGATTTAATCTAGCAGCGACCCAGTTTTATGTACAGATTGAATCTAGTTGGTGAAATGTTAAAACAAGCTTAATTTATGAGATCCAAGTATTTTTCAAATGACAAATACCGTATGTACTAGCCCATAAGACGAGCCCAACTGCAAAAACTGCACAAGCCCATATCTGCCGTCACATAACGTGTCTCAAGATCTGGGTCTATGCAGCTCGTTAGGAGTAATCAGTTGAACAAACAACATGGACTCTGATCTCCCGATGTAGACCAAGACCTTTGCTGCTCGCAGCGATTTCATGCGTTATTCGTTATTTAAAAAAATATTCTCGTTTGATGACGTCATAGAAGATATCCTTAGCTTATATTGATCAAAACCTCCGTATTGTATTTAACTGACTGGAATCACGATCGGCTGATACATACGTAGAAGAACCTAGATCATCTAACAGAGATTTTACTTGAAATGCCAATTTATTTTTCATTACAGTTTCCTTTACCAGCATCGCTTAATTATGTATCTTGGCAGGAAGAAGGATACGGTATGAAGAGAAGGAAGTATTAATGACATGGACCAACTTCTTCCTTGCATTGGCATCGCTTTAATGAAAAGTGTAATAATAGCTGAAAATTCCTTATCTTGTTTAATCTTAAAGAGAAGGAATTTTTTTGAAAGATATATTTATACATGGCGAATTTATATCAATTTTGGTATCGATTTTTTAAAAGTAAATAAAACGCAAAGGCAAAACATTAAGAAAGAAGATGTTTTTTTTTTTTTTTTTTTGCGGGGGGGGGGGAATGGATGGAAGATAGAGGTCAAGTTTACAAAGAAGCAAACCACAAGCATTCACCAAGTCTGATTTTAATTGTCTCACATACGGGTCTTTATGGATGATACATTCTTAGGTATACGAAGGTTGACACCAGACTGGAAACCGGTACCTTCACTCAGCGCACAAAATGTCAGTAGGAAAAAAGCTGTAGAGATAGATAGATAGATAGATAGATAGATAGATAGATAGATAGATAGATAGATAGATAGATAGATAGATAGATAGATATATGTTACAGACAGAGATACGTGTATGAATATAGATCGAGGCTGCATATTAATATCGGAAGACAGGTAGACAGAGAAATATAGGTAGCTAGATTTATTGTTTGTATATTTTAAGATAGAAATTGAAACAGGTTAACTTTTGCATGGCCTAAAACAACAACAACAACCTTCAATCAATATGACGAAAATGATAATCAAATTTTAATGTATTTGTTTAATTCTGGAAGAGATCATGTTTTAATATCTCAAGAAAACTGCATGGCGTTTGAATTATAGATATCTCTCCAGTAACAATGTGATTAGATTCTCTCTGTACTCACACAATGATGTGATTAGATTCTCTCTGTACTCACATAACAATGTGATAAGATTCTCTCTGTACTCACATAACGATGTGATTAAATTCTCTCTGTATTCACATAATGATGTGATAAGATTATCTCTGTACTCACATAACGATGTGATAAGATTATCTCTGTACTCACATAACGATGTGATAAGATTTTCTCTGTACTCACATAACGGATATCGCTCCATGTACTTTTTATGTACAAGCACGTCGTTAAGATCTGTGTTCAATCATGCTACAGTCTAGGATAATTTATGTATATGGTGAAATCTTTATCAAAACGGAGGAGAAACGTTGAAGATAGAATGATTTGCAATTGGCTATGTTATATGGTGGAACCTATATTGGTGAGACACATATTTCTTGTTAGATGGATTGAATAACAAAACTACGTGAATTAAAAGTAAACATCTACCCTGAAGTGTTTGTTTAGTTTGGTCAGAGGGCCACTGCAGTGTGTGCTATACGATACTGGACTCGTAAACACGTGCAAGAAAGTTCCCTTTAGTTGTTGTTGTTGTTGTTGTTGTAGGGTTTAACGCCATTTTTCAGCACAAGATAGGCTATACATGGCGGCCAGTATAATTGGTGGAGGAAGAACCCTGGAAAACTCCGGTAAGAACCACCGACCCACGATAAGCTACTGGCAGGCTTTCTCACGTACCAACGTTAGCCGAGGCTGAGACTCGAACTCACGCAGACAGAGGTGAGATGGCAGTGATCCGTAACGGTGAGCGCTTTAGACCACTCGGCCACTCGGGGCCCCAAAGTTCCCTTTAGATGCGTCCACTGACGAAAAACGTAAACAATACTTGTCGACAAAGCCTTTTTCATACATCAAGATTTCGCGATATTTTTTTTTGTTCAGCCATGAACAACAATATCACGAAAACATTTTCCTCTCATTCCTGTATGAAATGAACAAACAAGCAAAATAGGACATTCATTTTCGACAGCTCTTACATTGCACCAAAGACACGGTCGTTTGTTCCTAGGTAGTCCTTTTGTAACGACTCATTATTACGTTCAGGTTATGCGATACAGATCTAAATCTAGCTAGTGTAATTTTAAAACAAGCTTCACTTGTCAAATCCAAGCACTTTTCAAACGATAAATATTATGCAACGATGAATACTCTTTTTTGCTTGATGACGTCACAGAGGATATCCATGTTTGTTTATGCTGATGAAAAATTGTATTTGATTTCACTGACTGGGATCACGACATCAAATTAAGTGATCCATACGTAGATGATCCTAATGCATCTAACAGAAACGTTACTTGAAATGCCCAATTTTCCCCATTATTTGTTACATTTGCCACCATCAATTATGTGAATAACTTGGCAGAAGGATGAATGCGGTATCAAGAAAGGGAAGTACTGGTGACATGGATCAACGTCTTCCTTGCATTATTAGTATCGCCTTCATGAAAACCATGATAATAAGGCACAAAGGTCTTTATTTTATTTTATCTCAGAAAAAGGCAGTTTATGATAAATATATATGGCGAACTTATAACAACCATAATATCGATTATTTTCAAGTAAATAAAATGTAAATGCCAAACTTTATGAAATATGTGTGGCGAGGTGGGCGGATAAACAGAGAATAGAGGTAAAGTTAACCAAGAACTAAACGACAGGTATTCAACAAGGCTGATTTAAATCGAGTAAATGGCGGGTTTTGAAGATGATACATTCAATGGTTGACGACAGTTGACACCCTAACGGAAAACCTCAACCCTCCTTCAGCGCACAGTAGGAGAAACGTACTGCAAATGAGCGATGAGTATTTATGTAACACCTTATGTTTACTGTTCTATCTTCCAATCCATATATATATATATATATATGGGGGGGGGGGTGAAAGTGGAGATAGGATAAGAACATGGCCATGTGGGTTGTGACGCTTCTGCATGAGAGCTGAGAGTTAGGCAATAGTTATCGTTTCTTGCGACATGGGCTCATTTCTTTCTTTGAACGAATAATACCTCTCTAACATGTTGGATGATATTGGTGTCATTATATATTCATTTCTTTCAATTAATAGAGATTTTCATCACATAATATTTGATTCAGGGATAAGCACTGTTCTTATATGCTTGATATATCGTTTTTAATTTAGATAGAGAGAGAGAGACAGACAGACAGACAAACAGACAGACAGACAGAAAGATAGATAGATAGATAGATAGATAGATAGATAGATAGATAGATAGATAGATAGATAGATAGATAGATAGATATAGATAGATAGATGGATCGATGGATGGGTGGGTGAGTGGATGGATGGATGTATGGATGGATAGTCATGTAGATAACTAGCAGCAACTAGTTTTCAACGTTAAGGGTTTTGAAGGAATACCCACTTACACTGTAATTTGCAGGAATATCATAAATCGCGTTGATGATAATTCCTCCGATTTGTTCTAAAATATGCTGCACACTATACATCTCCTAAGCACCTGAGTCAGATTAGTACATTACTAATGGGTCTTTTAAACAATTATGCAATTAATTGTTTTTCGTCTTGTCTTTTACTTTCATTGATATCCATCAATTCTTTCCTGACTTATATAGTACAATTCTTTCGAATTTGGCTTGTTATTCACTGGAGGTTATTTAGAAATGCACTTGCCCTCCAGAGGTACAATGAAAAATTTACTAATGCACTGGTAGATACATTTTGTTAGTATTCCATATTATCTTACAATGACCCGTATATTCAAAAATTTTAGTAAAAGAAAACGGTATAAAGCTAAAAATCGAAACAGTTAGGCATTATGTATCATTTAGTAAATCAAAATTACAATGAAAAAAATCCCCTGATTTAATTAACGTTTATTATACTACCCGCATGCTAAACTTAATGTATCAAATATAAATACTTTAACGGAGGTATTAAGCTTATAGAGATTAAAACGTTTCCATAATACAGGGTTATATTTGTGAAAGTCTTTGGTGGATAGAACACTAAGATACATTCCTGTTTTATAGTTCAGTGTAAAGTAGGATAGCTGATACTTTTCAGTGTCTGGTTTTCTATGCCTTAAATTGGTAGCCTGGTAAATATATGTCCTTGTGACTTAAAATAAACCAAATAAAAACAATCGGAAGCGTCAATACTTTTAAGAAATATAAACTTTAATGAAATAAGTAAACTGCATAGACATGTACGCTTGGAAAGTTTATTACGATGGGCAAATATAGTTTTGAATATTCTACAGGTAGATTCATAAAAATAGTATATTCCAATTTAATAATATCACAGCTCTGTTAAAATCTCATTTTATCAAACTGAATAGAAGAAAATAACCATTCAGCCGATCAAAGTATATATTTGCCGTTTCAACTCAGCAGTTCAGTAGTTCTCAAAATTGAATCTATCCAACTGTTACATCATTCAGCCTAGGTATAAGGATGCTCGTATAAAATTCCAAACGGTTCAGGAGAAAACATAAGTTGAAGTACGACGGCAATAACTGTACCTTTTTCAACATGTGGCTCGGTGCAGTCTGTTCGATTCTGCGGGTTGTCGTTACATTTTATCCACGAAGAATCAAATAAACAGCGCATTCTTTACGAAGATATTTTGTCAGGTTTCCATACTGGTAAATCAGCTGGGATGGCACATGAAAGTACAGTTGGGTAAGAGAAATGTTTCAGCGAAAGCTTCAGTTAGAAGCATATAGGAAAGGAGGTAGCAGGAATGTATGGGTTTTCCATAGAAGATATAAAAGATCATGTACAACGCAAGAGCATTCTATAAAACGTATCAAGAAATCCAAACTTATTCCACTGCACAAGAATTTCAGACAGATTCGAATATGATGCCCAATATTATTACTTTTTAAAGGCGCTGAAGAGAAGACCACAAGCTTCGCAGCACGGTTCCACGCAACACCTGACACACATTCCATACATCTTCTTTGCGCAGCCGCAGTTGATAGCAAGTGCCTTGAAAAAGGGCGTGAAGCACCAGATGTGGACGAAGGAGATGTAGGCGAACTCACAGCCCCATTCGGCGGCAATACAGATTCCACAGAGGAGAGTCTGAATCTTGTAGCAGAGATTCTTCCAAAGGTTGAAGCAAGTGTAGGACAATTTCCATACACAGTCAATACTGTGCGTGCTTTCAGGCTCGGCTAAGACATCTTCAAAATGACACTAGAATATTGGAAAGAAAAGAATAAGTCACATATAACCATATCGTTAGGTATAGAATGAAGGAAGCAACTTATATATATTTAATGTTATAGTACGAGGCATGAGTTCAAGAGCGAAATTTTTCCGAAACGAACTAGGCCACACCGTTACTTTATGATGCCTATCGTACTAGATATAGTATGATATAGACTGGTTATGAGATGACTTAATTTTACAACTCTACTTGTTTTGCTTCTTCTGAGGGTTAGTGAATCTCATGGGAATACAATGGCAAAATTTGATAGCAGCTATTTATGACGATGATTTAAAATTCATGTAACGTTTTAAAAGAGTCTTCTTATACAAAAAATATAATATGATTGTGAATCCGATGCAAAACCTGAATTTCAGTAACATCTATTTTGCAAAACTATGGGGGGGGGGGGCGATTCCATGTGTTATATCCTCTTTTATTTAAAAGTTTTAAAATCTCCGAAATTATTTTCTGGCACAATGTACTACTTAGAAATAATGGAGAAAAACAACGCTAAGAAACTAATATGGAGACCTAAAGAAAACGAAAATTAAGAAAAAAAAGTAAAAATTATGTCTAAATAGAGACAAATTGGGGGGAAAATACAGAAGATTGCTGTCATTATATTAAAATAACCGCAATGAAGAAATAATACCACAAATAAATCATAGTATTTTATGTCCGTTTAGGAAACTTAACTACATATGAAAATTTATTTAAAGTTAGATTTGTCTATTTCTTCGTTCTTCTTTTTTCATGCTGTATTCTATAACTCTACAATCTTACCCCCAAATGGTCATTGATGTTGTTAGGATCTCTGTTAATAAGATCAACGGATGGATTGTCTGCCATTTTCAGTGACGGACTTCAAACTGCTGCAAGCGAATCGTTCTTTCGGTAGCTACCCAATGGACACGTTTCTTGTGATTGCCCTTATATATTTGTTAATATTGACTTTCTGTGTCTCCATAGAAACTAAATGCTTTTAACTGTTGTGAAGATAAATCTATTTACTTGCTTTAAGCAAACATCTTATCCGTGATAAGTCAGATGTGTACCTTAGGTTTCCGAACACTTCACTATGAGGACTAGGCAATGCGATTTACCAATCCATCAAGACCATCGCCCATAATCCCGTGTGCAAACTAGTTATATCGCTTACAGACCTTATAATGGTATTCAAACTCTAAAACACTGCTTTGTGATTATGGTTACAAGCTCTAAGCGACTAAGCGATGTGTATGGACGTTTTAAATTTAGCATAAGGTTATTCTTCAACGAATTTTGAATGCTCAAGGTAACAACTTTGAAAACTTGCGATTTTTGGGTGCCCCTGTTAAGAAACGCAGCCGAATCCAATGACCATCAGCGAGATGAAAAATAGTATACTCATAGAAAAGTGTTCACCAATAAATGACTGGAATTCAAGTTCCTAATGCGCAGGTTCATGGAACAATGTCGTCCACACTGTTTTATATAGCATAAATAACGGAGTCAGTACATTTGAGTTGAAATTTACGAAAGTCTTTGAAACTTTTTTGAGAGTTTCATAAATTTAATTAGTGCACGTAATTAGTGCAACTGTACGATTTTATTTATGCGATGACGAAATCATTCGCTCCAGTACAAAGGCATTAGTTCTGCAAAAGCACTCTGGAGTATTCTCGATACCTCGAATCTAACGCATCTGTCTTACAAGCGGAGTGACGTAATGCATTTGTTCCACACGTTTAATAGAGAAACTTTGTTATGTTTTAGTGTTAGAATTCCTTTGGACAATGGTTGAAATTCAGACATGTGACATTTAACATCTGGTATATTTTCCGAAAAAATTCCGTCTCCCCAGATGTCCTTATAAAATAACAACGTCACGTCCTAGTCCTAGTCTCGTTCAACCAGATGTCATGCGTGACTCCAGGATAACGCGGCCAAACCAGGGACCCTTTGTTTCCCTGATTGCTGGGTCACACTTCTGGTTGACATGAGACTGTAAAAACCTATAAATGGCACCGTGACGATGTGAAACCTAACCCAATCATAGCATTTCAGGAATTTCCCAAAGTGTCCAGTATTATAACGATGTAACTGTAAAATCAGTGATGTTACTGGCTAGCCTCATCGGGAGGTTTTACTAGTTAACGGAATGTGATATCGGCTTGCCAGTTAAGATCGACTGCCAGCGAAGTACCTAAGACGATAAATATCTGTTTCCGCCAACGGAACAATATTGTTACAGCCATTGAGACAAATATGTGATTTCTTAAAGGAATTCCGTATCAATGTATTCCCTCCAGATGTAGTACACTGAAACACTCCTCAAATATTAGAGAAGTACTTTTCTTATGTAATAACATAATGCTGTAAAAAAAAGGTTTGTTTTCTTGTTGTGAAAGGATTCCTTTTCTGTATATTTTGTTGAAGTTTGAATAAAGTGAATTTTCTTTAACTTATTTTAACGCTGATGAATGTTGGTATTTTTTTGTTTTGCCTAGATCCAATAAAAGCTAACGGACGAATAGATACATAGCGGACTTACTTCGTCAGTCCAGTTGTCCGTGTATAGGCGAAAGAACCATTGTATGCTTGGCATACATATATTATTCTCACGTGGTTCTACAACCGTGCTTTCAAACCTATTAACTATGGTAAAGGTTTCAAATTAAAAGCCTCGCGTGTCGTCATGTTAATACTCTGTCTCTCTCTCTCTCTCTCTCTCTCTCTCTCTCTCTCATATGTGTTTGACAGATACTGCTTTAGGTGATCTTCGAATGTTTTCAAATGAGCATAAAATGAAAAGACG
Source organism: Sinohyriopsis cumingii (assembly GCA_028554795.2). Taxonomy (NCBI): domain Eukaryota; kingdom Metazoa; phylum Mollusca; class Bivalvia; order Unionida; family Unionidae; genus Sinohyriopsis; species Sinohyriopsis cumingii. Next base: position 1,785,244 of record JAPYKE020000079.1, on the reverse strand, counting down.
ATAAATTAGATATCTTTTTTGAAAGTCTTCTCTTTTTTAAGTCCATCACTCCTCGTGATCGAAAATGGCATTATTCGTGTCACAGACGATATTATGAAATTTTACAAACGATGTCGGCACAATGTTTAAAAATAAAGCTGTACCTATTGATGTCAATATAGTTAAACGTCGATTATTCGAACCCATCAGGAGACATGTATTTCACCGGATAATGGGTTGTCCGGATCGTTGAACTGTAGTGAAAAAAATACAGCTGTAAATGGAATTATTTGTATTAAATGGGGTAAATAATCGAACGTTTAACTGTATACGTATCAGTAACTATGCAGATATTCAAAAAGAAGAAAGAATGCAAATTTTATTAAGTTACTTTAATTAAATACTATATTTCATGATAAGACTTTACGTTTACACTTCACAAACATATCAGAGATCTACTTGGACTATCCATGATGGAATGATAATATAGGGATGATAGAATTTATACGTGGTTTAGTGAATACACTGTCAAAGGGTTTTAATCAAGGTAAACTCGACTAATGTGGATTATGTTCACACGTGCGCCGGTTGGTAATTAATATTCATCGCCGCCCGGTAAGCCACCATTGAACGTTGATCGGTAATTAATTACATAGGCTTGGACTAAGAATGTATTTGATCTGACCATTATAAACGTTTAGTCATGTTTGAATTGTGTGGGGTTTCTGATTGTTTTCTTTTTTATCACAACACTTTTAACACATTATTGGCTACATCATGCTGAAAAAAATGGAAACTAAGTGCTTTCACCAGGAGAGTGCTAACCTTGTCGGGTATCGAACCCGCGACCCTTGGATTACTAGTCCGACGCTCTGCTAACTGAGCGTTCGACTCTAAATCCAATGGTCCTGAGTATAATACACTTTGCCATCTGAGTGTCGGACTCCAAAGTAGACAAGTACAGGTCGGTTGCATCGGCGTGTCCTTGAGAAGAGAACTTAGTTCCATTTCCTGTATGACCAATTAAACGTTTTCATTACTTAGCGATAACTGAGTATCAGGATAAACTTTCTCTTGATATTTTCCTTTCTTCATTGCTCTCGTTTAATTATTATCATAACACAATAATTATAATTGTATGATATTATATTCGATTGTGTTTGGTTCTGATTTCTGTTGCATCATGATCAGCAACTTAGTTTCATTCATAGATAATTTACATTGTAATACTTAATTAAAAACACTCGGGGGACACTGTAATCGTACAAGCAAAAACTGGATAGTCGGTATCCACATAATCGATATGTAACTGTAATTGGGTTACAATCGCTTAAATAGCGAAAGGAAATTAACTTCAACGCAAATAAGTAGATGAAATATAATTTTTTTACAGCCTTGTTTTTTTGGTTAGGTTATAAGTATGTAAAGCCGTTTACCGAACCAAAGAATAACGTGATGATATTTGTTCAGCCCGTTCTCTTTATCTCTTCGTGCATGTGTGTGAGAGAGAGATTTAAATTAAATATTTACAAATGGGATAACTGAACAATTATCAGAGTATGGACTATAGATGAAGTTAGTATGATTTAAACAAATACGTTGGTATGCAACATACATATAGGAATTGAACTGTGCATTCCAGAGTCGCTATTTAAGTTCTCTCAAAACTCAAGTGTCCTGGTAGACTTTTGACTTGGTGTTACGTTGAGATTGTAGTGTTACGATATGATATGCTTATTTCCAATCCATTCTATACTGACCTCTTCAATTACGTATTTTGTCACCTAAGCCAGTCTGTACATAGTACGTCTCAGATGGACGCAAATTGCCTTTACGCTTATTTTGAGGTACAGTCAAGAAAATAATGAAAGATTGGATTTGATATTAATAACCGTAGCAATGCGATGGAAAAGTTTCGATTGATGCAAGAAACGATTCATGGATTTTGTTATTCTTGTAGGATCAGATGTTAAAATACTGACACTTAAGAAAGTATATACACTCAGTATAGTTATCTCCCTTCTGACGCACCAGTTGTACTCTTCTGATTACGGCATAAACTCTCAGTATAACTATCTTCCTTTTAAGGCACAAGTCGTAGTTGTCAGATTGAAGTCTAAAAGCTCGGTATAGTTATATCCATTATAAGGCATACGTCATATTTTTTTGATTAATGGCTAGAAATTCAGTATAGCTCTATCCATTTTAACGCACAATTCATACTCATTCTGATTAAAGCCCGAATACTCAGTATAGCTATATCCCTTTTAAGGCACAATTCATACTGATTCTGATTAAAGCCCGAATACTCATTATAGCCATATCCCTTCTGAGGCACAATTCATACTGATTCTGATTAAAGCCCGGATACTCAGTATAGCTATATCCCTTCTAAGGCACAATTCATAGTGATTCTGATTAAAACCTAGACACTCATGAAAACAAAAGAGGATATTCAAATCACATATAAATGGCAAAATATATGAATAATTTAAATTTAATATATAGGAAAAAATTAAACCAAAATATTACTACAACAAAGATTATATATTAATTACTTCCCATTGACCATGTTATCACATAATCAATTACGATTTGTTACTTCACTATCATTGGTCATTTAAGGGTTCCCCTACCGTTTAAAAAATATATATTTGTATTGTATTAACGTTTATGAAATGTTGTTGTCATCCTGATATAATCCATATTGTTACAGTTCAGTACTTATTTTTATATACGGCTAATGCATACAAATTAAACATACAGAAATCACTATTTGGTACGAAGACAGACTCGCCTAACGAGACGCAATTCAATACGAGCTACAGTCGACAGCATAGCTGTGGTGCAGATAAGAGTTGCTTCCCCTGAACAGAGATACAATTATTTTAATAATGTTTGGTACAATAAACATTGTTAGATTTCGTTTGTTTGACTCAAGTGTAGCAAATAATTGCAAAGTAGATTAAACAAGTGACAAGTACAGGTAAATGGCTGGGCAGATGAAAATATAAAAAGTGCTATCTGGCACGTTTGTGAAAGTCATAATTATGCCAATTAATGATTCTCTCTCATCAGCTATAGTTTTGTGTTGTTAGATAAATCGTGATACAAATGTCTCAGGAACAACGCAGGCTCAGTTGGAAGAGCATTAGTTACGTCTTTTGCATCAAATAATGTAAATCGGGTAGAATATAAAAGTCAAACCGCATGCACACCCTATCTGAGTAAGAGCAAGTGGTCACGGTCGTGTGTCAAGTCAATTAGTTTCAATTGATCATTTACACAATGTTTTAAATATGAGTTTAGTCAAGTTAAAATTCTCTAATAGGCAGTCGGATACGTGCCCGAGGACGAATATACATTTTACGATTACAGCAATGGTTTACTAATAGAACAGTACAACTTCGAGTTTCAGCGTTGTTGTTTCATGAAAGAAATATCCATTTTTTTAAAAAAAGAAAATGATATAATTTTGTTCTGAATAGATAATAACACTTGAATGTATCCATATTCCCATACAAAGAACATTGACGTGTTACACGATGTTTTCGTTGGTACACATACTGTGTGTGTTAAAACCTCTTAGAGTAACGTTTTTAACGATCGTCTAGAGATATGCTATCTTGAAAATAAATGCAGTTTACACGGAAAAGCAAAGACCTTCATTAGAAAAGTTAAATATCGACAATTATCTGTTCAAGACGTGATTATAAAACGAGCAATAATAGATTGAATCCATTCCCTGCCTTTCTAAATGTTAATATCCATCCTTTATTTAACTTTCTAGAGGTCCCTCTGTGATTAACGCCCCTGATTATGCTGCGGTCTATGTTTTCGACTGTTGTGTGCGAGTGATGATCGAGGGAGAAGTGGACAAAATTATGCTTTGACATCCCAAAGGGTTCAGAAGTTCTTAGGTAAACAAAAGTGTGATGGGCAGACAGACTGACAGCTTACTCCAGGATACCCCATACTTCATTTGACGGAAGTATAAACACACACACACACACACACACACACACACATATATATATATATATATATATATATATATATATATATATATATATATATATATATATATATATATATATATATAATAGCCCTGAGGGCTCTACATCTGTAATATGATGGATGTGGAGGAAATTTTTTTCTATGTCATAAATTTAACATGTTGTTCATGTCAATGAATATATATATATATATATATATATATACTGCTGAAAGAATGAATTTGAACATTGTAATGTTTTAAAAATGTATTGATCGCGACTTACGTTGATATCTATATTAAACCGTTCATGTCGTACGTCAAGTGTGATTGCCAGTCATGTGGTAACAAATGTCATCGAGTTCAACCTCACACTTCGTTAAATATTCACACAATTTTCTGGAATTTTATTTTATAATAATTTGTCATACCCAGAAATATGTTTATCACACTTAAATTCCATCCAAATTATCATTTGAATAGCACTAAGCTCGATGACTCCAACAGCTGACATCACGAAAATACGTCTGCATGCATGATGGCCGACGCTAGGTCACATGACCCGTTCCACACAGTTAATTTGTCAAGTTCATATTTTTGATTAAATTTCACTTGTCAATTGTAAATGCTGGCCTTCTTTTATACAAGTATATCGGTAAGTATGTTTTGAATATTTAATAGTGTAGTCTTCATTTTTATACTGGTCAATATATTTTCAATGTTGTCAGCGTTCAATGGTAGTTGTGTACTCTTCACTCAAGCTTAACAATCTTGTCTACGACTTCAAGTACGTTGACGTTTGACGGACACGAAATAATACGTAATGATTATATATTAGCTATTAGTGTAAATGGACGAGTGGTGATAGTTAAATTGTATATTAATCCTCAGTTTGTGTCGCTGGTTGTAGAGTATCGTTCGGCACCATCAGACCTGTTAGCGTCCTGGACAAAAGTAACGATTGTTAAAATTTAAGTCACTTGAATATTTTCCCAAGATTACAAATAGGAGCGAAATTCAAAATTCGGCAGACAGCTGCCAAATAAAAAAAACCACTCAGTTGAGATAGTCATAATAATATTTTTTAAAAATAACATTAAAAAACTCATAGACATTTATAAAAATGAAACAAGTAGACTAATTTTAACTTCTTTATTCTCAAAAATAGATTGGAATTACATACATATATATATATATTCATTTCGCTCTTATTGATTCAAACGTAATTTAAAAGTAACATTGTGCCACATAAATAAGCAGCTATCTCCCGCCATACTAAGAATTTAGGGCTAACTTTTAAAATACTTACTTCGTGGGTCGTCCATTTCTCGCTGAATGATTAAGTTAGAATATGTAGGCCAGCATATTATAGCATTTGTGTAATGTTTTTGTCAAACGTAATCAGATACATACATTCATGTTTTAATCATATATCTTTTATTAAACATCTTAACACAATATTATAGTCAAAAATAAAAAGGTCCTGACTTGGAGCATTTCATTAAATTTATTATTAAATTTGCACAAGTTAGCCTATACCCCCAATCTTTTGCAATATATATATATATATATATATATATATATATATATATATATATATATATATATATATATATATATATATATATATATATATATATATATATAAGAGAAAGAGAGAGAGGGGGGACAGACAGACAGACAGATAGATGGATTCTATAGGAGAATGCTTGATAAGAGTAGGCAGAACTAACATTTAATACAAATAATACTATTATACAGGTTATATAATTTTTAATTCGTACTCTACGGAAATTCTAATTCAGGTCTTCGGGCAAACGTCACCCATCGCCTTGGCTGTAAACACAAGTCCATATTTCATCACGACTAAGCACACATCGCCAAAAATGATGCCATATATTTGGCATATATATTAAACGTTTAGGTCAAACTCATTTTAAGGTGAATTAATTTAATAGGTTCGGGTTCAACGTCCTGAAGATAAAAAGAGATGCAGTATTTATATATACTGTCACATTTTGTAAGTTATTTTCATGTCCTGTTTCGTTGCTTCTATTCCTACGTCATACAATAACATTTGCACCAAAACCTTATGGCTTATGTGAATAAGAACTCAAGCACAAAACTACGCCAGCATAATGGGATTCATAATCTTATATAAAGTATTTTTGTTCTCTCAAAAGGAATAGAATATTTATATACGCCAAAGGGAAAGCAACAACAAAAACATAAAAAAAAACAACAACAAAATCCCCAAACAAAATATGAATTATAGAAATAAAAATCATCCAAAATACAGTCGACAAGATACTGTGCAAAAATGGTCATATATTCTAAGAGACGGGGCTCTTAACACGGTTTATAATTGTAATGTTAGAATTACAAAATAAATGTAGCAGTTTAACTATCAGCTACATAGTCAAAGGGAAATAACCAATACACTCCATAGAGAATTATAAATTATAGTAGAAATGAATCCATTAAAAAGCACCGTGCAACATAACATATAATAAATGTTAGATTCTCTGTGACGAAAACGTAATACATTCATAAATTTCAAGTCAGGTTCAGTGATAAGAGTACATACAGAACGATGTGGCAAAGATCTGGGATGTAATTAAACAAAGTGAATTTGTTGCCAATGATACAGAAAATATTACTGGTATTTTAATAGAATGTGTAATAACGCAGTGAATATAGGAGTTGGAAACTCAGTCCTGTAGAAAATGTTACTATAACTCAAAAGGCAATTAATGTTGTGATGAAAACCAACCTCTGCCCTTATGGTCAAATTCATATATGTCAAGATGGTGTTAACTGTGCCTCAAATGCAATTATAACGGATATTGCTGATGAAAAATCATGGTTAATAGATGAATAAGAATTTATTTCTCAGTGTCACATGGAGTTAAAATTTGTTTACAATAGATTCAGAAGTAGTAGCTACAGGTAAGCGTAAAGCGTCGTGAGGCTTAATTTCCATAATTGTATACATTTTTACGTGCCCATAATTACTCAAGAAATGATTCATTGAACTATAATTTTCTCATAAATCAACCAATGACAATGAAAGAAATGCTGAAACGCATACAGCTGTCATGGATACACACATAAAAACTCATGTAGAGATTAGACCACTAATTAATTTCTCATAGAACTTACTATTAATATATAAATTAATAAAATTAATTTCTCGATCAGACTGACCTACAAACCACAGATGCTTCCATTCATAAGTGTTAGAGAGTTTCTTAAGTCTTAAAAAAATAAAATTTAAAAAAAATGTGATGTTTCGTGACAATTCCTTGCGAGTCATGTTGATTAATGGGGGACTCCCTGTCCTGCACCTAATAGCATAACCTCGCACCAAGAATCCGTATGCTTTTTTTGTCAGTAGCAATACAAAGCTCAATATTTTGTTATCAAATAATATTATACAGATTGAAATTTACGAAACGTATAACCGAACATATAAAATCTATTTACATGCCAATAAGTGCATATAAACAATTATGTATTCTATTATTTTTATCACACCCTTCCCCACAACATACCGGTTTTCTGGCCGCATACTAGTTAGTGGTCCGATACTGTAAAGGGAAAAACACAAATGAAATATTTCTTGACCAATGTAATATGCACTTGTTGTGAAAATAATGAAATTTGGCTCGTCTGAATTAAAATTAGCTAAAATATTTCAGTTAAATAAGTATGAATAATTTCTTATTTTCAATCCAGGTCCAATCAAGCAGCTCAAGTGGTTGATGGGTAGGCAGAACAAATTAATGACTAGGTTCTTGTGTGGGTAATTAGTCTGATTTAAAAAAAAGAAATCCAACATCAGTGTAGCATTCTGTTTGTTGGAAGAATTTCGGAATAATTAGCATACAGATAATGAATGTATTACAGTATATATATATATATATATATATATATATATATATATATATATATATGGATCCGACGAATAACTGAATTACAGAATATCCTGTTACGTCAGTTCTATAGAGGGGTGTGTATCACCACGTAATGTAACACAGTACGAATAACCCGTTATAATACGTATATCAATATCTAATTTCTATTGGCTGTTCAAACGCACGTCGTCTTGAAGGTCAGTTTCAACAAAACGGCATGATAGAAATGTGTTGATTTGAAGAGAAACTAGAGCTCCGACACTTAAACAGGAACTTGTCAAGGGAAGCCAAAGTTTGTAGATGGATATTCGGAGGTCATGATTCCTCTGAATGAGGACAATATGAACCCTGAAATCCAGCTCTTTCAAATATTCAGGAATACACGCACCATCATATGGAATGATATGAAGTTGATTGATACTGGCCATAACTCAGTCTAAAAAGGAACAGATAAGACAAATGAAACAATGTATTCATCAACATTGCATCATACTATATTGAATAGTTATTGTTCCGTGCTGATTACAGGTAATATCCCAAAGAAAAAAATACAACTTCAAGGACCCATAACTCTGCCGAAAATAATGTAGATGAGACAAAAAAACTCCAAGGAGTAAGATCAATTCCATCGGAATACGTGGAATGACTGTGCTGATCACAAGCAATGTTCCAAATTTATTGTGAATCTACGTGCCAAAGGGAATACTTTCAAAATGGAATTTATGAGAAGACAAAGAACCAACGAATGGCAGGCATAAATCTATGAGACAACTTCAGACCAGACTGCATCAAACTACAACTGAATGGTTATCTAGATGTGCTCGTAACAAACAGCTTTCCATGCGACGTCACATAGCTAATTGTCAAGGGCCATAACCAAAACGGAGTTGATGAGGCAAACTTCATACAAGGTACATTAAATGCTATGAGAAAATGGTGATACCAAATTATATCTGAATAAGTTGAATTACTCTTGAGCAATGCCGTGACAAATAAAATCAACATTCCATGTAAATATATGAAGGGTCATACTTCTAACTATAAAAAGCTGATGACACAAAATTGATAAAAGGTATATCAAGATCTACGAGATGGTGCACGTACGAAATTGTATCAAGATTGTTTTGTATGCTCTCGAGCGATGCCGGTGACAAGGAACGGGAGTAAACTTAAGATAGATACACATTCAAATTTGTTGGTCATGTCCAGAGGTTTTGATTTCTAACAAATAAAATGCATAAATCAGAGATTCGAAGTTTCTAACAGGAAATTTATATTTAGGTTTGAAACATACTTTAACAGAAATTCATCCAGGAGGTCTATAGTACTGATCTCGTATCGTACTTGAGATGTGAATTCAACAGGTGTCTATACCTGTCTGAACAGTCTCGGTAGTAAATCACTTGATGTCATGGGGAACTGTCATTTCCATGAAAATTGTTGAGACATTCGCTAAAAGACAGAGAGAAAAAATAACTGCAATAAACCAAAGTTTTTAAAAATATTTTTTATAATTAAAAAATGAAAATGATTAAGAAAAAGTGTGTGTGTGTGTGTGTGTGTGTGTGTGTGTGTGTGTGAGAGATATATGCAGCAATGACCAAAAATTGCTCCTGACAGTTCGGACATAAACATATTTCAACAGATGTGTATGACTGTTGATTGACCAAGGGATTGGCGGTCTATTGTTTTCATTCAAATAGGTAGGTAAATAAACTAATTAAAAAATGTGGGTTAGAAACTATTTTCGACCACTGCATTGTTTGACTGTGTATTCTAGCTGATGGAGAAAACATCTTTTTGTTATTGTTTGCCCTTCATTTAGCGACCGCTTGTATGCATGTTTCATTTAATGGTGCCGTCGTTTTAAAGGAGCAAATAACATTTTTTTCTTCTTCAAAAACGCAAGAAGCAATGCTATTTTAGTATATTCAAGAATACAGTATATCTTTTCAAATTATGAAATCAAGCTATTGTTTCTTTTGGCACTAAATCTGTGTTGTACTTCAAATAATTGGTGAAATTAATGCAAAATGAAATAGCTGTGAAATATCTGTGCTATATCCAAATTCGTGTTATAACGAAGCGTTTTAAAGTGGGGTTTCACTCTGTTATTGTCTTGTTATACATTTTGCTGGTACTAACCTCAGAGACACGATTCCCTTCTCTAATATAGTAGTTGGATCTGACACCGTAGTCCACTTCCATGAAGCAGTGACGTACTAGGGTCACGATGATGACCCATAAGTATTTTGGTGACGCGATTTTGGTGACGCAAGACTTCTGGCGACCGGGGCAATCTCCCCGTCCGCCCCCACCCAAAAACCATGAGGAGACAGAGAAGGGAATTATGCTATTACTGTAAAGATGCGATTCCATCCTTATAGTGAAACCCACAGAGAACTTATGAGTGTTACAGAAGGATGATATATAGTCCTTAATAGTGGATACTGAGCACTCCGTATCTTATAAGAATAAAGAGAAAATCTGCAACTGCAGTTTATAGAAAACCAGATAGGATCAATGCATTTCCTACAGAACCAATAGCAGAAAATTTTCCTTTTCGTGTTTTATGTATTTTAGAAATGAATTTTGCATCCTTGCTCAAACAGTGGTCTTGGCGGATAGATTGTGTGATATAAGCCGGACGTGAACGAAGATGATTTTAGTCGTGCTGTGCAAGAGGGACCCTCTATGTTGTAGAAGTAGATCCTCCTGAGCAGCAATTGGATGGGGTTTTGTACTGTTGTTTGAGGAAATCGATAAACCATGATTGATAGGGCCACAGGGAGCTATCATGATGAGCCTTGACTTCGAAGTTCAAACTCTGTGAAGAATCGGGGGGTTATTCTGACAGACGGAAAGGCGTAGAGTCAAACCCATCTCAGACTGAAGGTGTCCACTATCCATGCCCTTTTGGTCTGGCACTGGTGAGACATAGAGCTGGAGTTTGTTGTTCAGCTTCAACGTGAAATGTACACCAATTGCCTTCGACAAAGATGAAGAAGTGTCTCCGCTAGCTACTGACCTGGGTGTAGAGACCAGTCTGTGAGGATTACATGCCCTGCCGGGAGACACTGTCGGTCAGAATATTCCTGTTTTTTGGAATATGGCAGACTCTGCGAATGATAACCCCAAAGCTGTCCAATGAGGATATCCGATATTTTAAGCAGAGATGAGGGGCATTAGTGTTCCCTGCTCCCTTATAAGCTTCTTCCCGGAACCACATTCCACGCATGACTACTTCTTTGGGCTCTAGGTGCTCCGTCAGCCTGTACACGAGGCTTCGATGCAAAGAAAGAAGTGAGGTTCTAGAGCCTGAATTGGAACTCCTTTTAGAAACATGTCATGATTTAACCACCAACTCAGACGAATTATAGTGCAAATACAAAATAACTCTTTCAAGTGTTGAGTGCCAATCTGTCCCGTGTACAAATGCCAGTCCAGTGAAAATAAGGATGATATTCCGACGGTTGGAAGGGGACTAGGGAGTCAGAATGGGATAATGTCGTTTTATCATATGCTCAACCTTTCTGAAGAAACTGAAAACAAGTTTCACGTGTCGTTACAATGGAAGCCACAAGTCACAAAATTGATATGGGCGCCTCCTCAAAGGTAGTTTTGATAGAACATGCTCACAAAAACATTCGTGTCAAGTTTGATTACAGATGGGCTAAATATTTTACAAGAAAAAAAATCAGCATCGCTATTGGTTCCACCCAGAAAAAAAAAGTTCCAAAGAGTATGTCCTTGATAGAGCTTGCACTAAGAGACGATCCAACAAATTATGCAGAAAATTGGCTTTTGGAAAATATGAAATACATTTTTAATAAAATAGCTATGGAAACTACATCTTTTTTCCACGTTTGCCCCAAACTGGCGAATTGTTTTCTCGGGAAGAAGTACAAAAATAAGTTTGATGGACCAACGACAGACACATTAGAATCAGAGCCAGACCATACGTTCACGTGGCCTTTGGTCAGGTGAGTTCAAAGGTTCGAGTGCTGAAATTCTGCAATTAGTTGGCCATTGAATCGGAATCAGTTGGATGGTTGAAACTGTTCTGGAAGTGTTTAAGAAGAAGCTGAAAATTAGCATTTGTTCACCGACATGTTTTTGTATTTTAATTAATGGCAACCATTTTTACATTAGCTTGGTTTTACTTACTGTGTTATATCCAGTTAAAATTCATTTTATAAAAATGAAGGTATAATTAATATGAAATTTCTTGCTCATAATCGAAGTTAACGATGATGTTTGTGATAATAAACCCAAGAGATAACAAATTTCAATAGGGCAGTCCATCTGATGCAAAATCATTTCATTAATATGCATACCGCTCTATAATATGCCATATTTATTCAAGTTAATTTTATGCAAATACATAGCAGCAGGGAAGTTCTACAGACCAGACGTTTCAACCAAAATAAACCTTCCTACGAGAACTTTCTCCGTAGAAGCCTCAGATTTCACTTTTGACGCTTCCTACGAAAATTAATTTGCGTAAATTCGTCACCGAGTGCAATTTTTGTGTGCAAAATCTATGATTCTGGACAAAGATTTTTAGGGGGGGGGGGTCTGGGGAAATTTTTGCATCATAGGGCTGCGATTCCCAATTTTACGTCACATTAAAATAATATACTTGAAAATAATATGAGTCGGAAAACTAGCACAGTTGGAGAGCCTCATTCTGTTAGATTAGCGCGAGAGCAATTAGCTGCAGTAAAGAAACTTATCCCGACAAAACAATTATTTAAGCGAAATGTTCGTGATTACGAAGAGGTGCAGCGCGGAATTACCGAGGTATCGTCGAAATGGTTAAAACCAGTAACTGGAACAATCGAGCAAGTTGTATTTGGTGACGAAAAAGATCCAGATACCAGGAAAAAGGGAATTTTCCCCATGTTGAAAGGTATCGAGGAACAATCACGAACATTACCGGATCGATTAGCAATACGAGCACAACAACAAGGGCAACAACTTGCAATTGATTCTGGAGCAAGTAAAGGAAAATCCGGAGTAGGAAAACCTGGAGTAATAAAAGGGAAGTTTAATATCGAGAATTTAAGAGAAAATTTCACCGATGAGGGATGGGAAATGATATCACAACCGCTCTCGACACTGTATAACATAGATCAATTTGGTCAATTTGCGGAAGATTATTTTAGCGCTCGAGATGAATTTTTAACTGGAATAGGAAAAAAAAAAGATATGCAACTCGTGACATTTGGTATAACATGTTATATAAAGTTTACGCGGGAAAAACACATGTGAGTAAGGTAACGGATCCATCTTACAGGAGATTTTTATCAGCAGCAAGAGATACATATAACTATAATAAGCAACAAGCGGAAGAAGAAAGGCAGCGAGTAAAAGAAGAAAAGCAACAAGCGAAAGAAAGAAGACAACAGGAGAAGGAAGAAAAAGCTAAAACAAGGAAGGGAAAAACAATACCAAAGGAAGATATTCAACCACAGGAAGAAGAATTTCAACCGCAGGAATTAGGAGCTAGACCAAAAGAAAGAATTCCACCTCAGAAAAAGGAGAGAAAATCAAAAAAGAAACAAGATCAGAGTGACCAGGAACCGATAATTCAACCAAGCGAATATAAACCACCTGCGGACAATGGTGAGAAAAAAATTGTATCTCGTTCAGTAATATTTAATCCTAATTTACCCGCTGATGTTTATTTGAAAGAAGACAAAATAAAATTAATCGATGACGATATTTCAAGAATAATAATCGCTGCTGATGATTCTCCGAAAAGTAAAAATTTATTTTTGAAAAAAGATTTTGTTGATAAAGTCGGAGATATAGATTGGCAGGCGATAATTTATTTTGGTAGTTTAGGAAAACCGATAGTTTATAGTGATGAAAATTTTGCAAGATTTTTAATGGAGGTTAATAAATACAAATTAACAAAGGAGGTAGAAAGTCTATCACCTAAAGAGGAGAGTCTTATACGCCGCCCACTTTCATTACCGTATAGCCCGACAAACTGGAAAGGTCCCGTACTTTCACCTGAAGTAAGATGGGGTATCCATAAACATGAGGGTAGGACACTTGCTGGGTCCCCCTCCACATCTCCAGAAATATATTCACCACCGACGTCGTCATCGTCGCCGCCATCGTCATCGTCAGAACCAAAGACAGGAAGCGGATATACCATTTGCCCTGACAGCGTTGTCAACGATGTGTCTCGCCTTGAGGTATTAATCGGAGGAAAACGAGCCGGAAATAACTCCCGTGAAATAATCAACGAGGCCTCAGATATTTGTCAGCGATTATTCCGTGGTGGCATCATCAACTCTCACATTTATAAGGAGTTCGTTGATGAGCTCATCGATTAAAACAACATAATTGAAATAACATGATTGTTCACAAACATCAGCGCAGACCTAAACAGGTCCGCATAGTAAACTCTCGATTGCCCGTATACAAATATATCCACGGCAATGGACTCGGAGATATCATTGGAAGTCTCGTTACGCGAGTAATACCTAAAATCGGACCAACGGTCAAGCAATTCGCATCAAAAGCAATAGGAAAGATCGGCGAGACTGTCATCTCTGGTATCGGCAATTTGGCCAGCAAAGGCTTCAATGCTGTCAAAAGTAAAATATTAAATTTAACGCGTAAAAAACAACCCGTCAAATTACCTAGCACCAGCGAAATGCCACCCGAGATCAGCAAAGCTATAAACGACGCAGCAAATAAAAAAAATAAACGACCTAGCACAGGAAGTTGCTAACGCAAATCTAGCACAGGAAGCTGCTAAAACAAATCTCGTAAATACAAGTTTTATTTCAGGCAGCGGTCTTCGTTTTAGATGATATTCTTAATAATAAATGTTCGCACAAGTGTCAAACGAAGTGTTCGACATGGACGAGCCTGTAGGCAGGGACACATCCGTGCGAGATTTCCAGTATTTTTCATACGACGCAGTGACGCCAAATACAAATAATCGCTTGGAAATTCAAGTCCACGACACAACAAGATATTTTCTTCCATCTGAGGCATATATTGAATTTGGTGGTGAATTAAGGAGAAATAATGATACCGATTATCCAGCAGATTCCAAAGTTGGATTTGTCAATAACGGAATTATGGCTTTATTCACGAGCGTCACCTACATGATTGATGGAAGAGAAATTGAATCAATTATAAGTAACGCTGATGTTGCAACGACGGTGATAGGTATGGCCAGATATTCGGATGATTTTACCAGGTCAGCTGGTCCTAGTATGATGTTCGCCAAGGATAATAACGACAGTGCCGATCATATCCAGTATAACATCGCTATACCGAATGATGCAGCTGGTGCTAATCCCGCCACCCAGATGGCGGTAATGATCGACACCAATCCCAATTACAATCTCGGATTTGCCACGCGGAAATCTATGTTGGTTGGTCCTAGTTTAAGATTCTCCTGTGCAATTCCTTTATCTCATATTTTTGGATTTTGTAGACACTTCAGAAAAGTTATCTACGGAGCGAAACACACGATTTTGTTTATTCGAGATGATATGGGTAATAACAGAGCTATCTGGAGAGACAATAATACTGTTCCTGATGCGGGTAAGGTAATCCTAAACAAATTTACCTTGTGGATGCCAGCGATAACTCCATCGATACTTGTGGAAGAAAAATTATTGTCATTCATGAATCAGGGTGGTAAATCCGTCATGTCCTGGTTAACAACAACGACCGACGCTACTGATATTAATATTAACGGAATATTTACCTGGCGAATTGCATCACAACAGGGTGTTTCGGCACCTAGGCATATCTTTGTTGTTCTCCAAAACGCAAATAGATATGATCAAACTCACAGTCATATGATATTTGACAATTTCGCAGCAACAAACGTATCACTGAGAATAAACGGCCAACAGGAACCATCCGAGGAAATATCAATTAATTTTCCCACCTATTCGACGGCTCGTGCATATCATCGCTTGCTAAGTTTCATGGGCCGCGATCAAAATATCGATACCGGATTGCAAATATCACAGTTGGATTTTAATACTCGCTATCCCATCTATTACTTTTCCTTGGAACATCTCGACCTGGTAAAACAATCCGTTGTCGATATTCATTTCAAAGCCAGAATTGACACAGGTGGACAAGTAGCAAGAGCCATCGCGGTGATTCTCAGCGATAGAACAATGATCCTGGAAGGCATCAGCGGCAGAATGAGAATCATCGACGCTCCTGTCGAGAAAATGTGACAAAATCGAATATTTCTAAATTTAGATTAAGCGATTATTAATATGCCATACGAACACGTCAGTGTAACTCTGACCCCGGGTCAGATAAAAAAGCTCCAAACAGCAACAGCAAAGCGATGCGGTTTGAAATTAACCCTGAAAAATGATCAAATTTAGGGTGGGCCTAACAAATTATCGCTAACTAAGAGTCAACGTGAACGTTTCTCCAAGGCCAAATCGGCGAATTCCGGAGTTCATGTGAGCCTTAGTATAGGCGCCATCAGAGACATGGTCAAAACGGGCGGCATTTTCCCTCTATTTGCCGCTCTTCCAGGGCTGCTAGCTGGGGCTCTTCCGGCAATTGCAAAAGCGGTAGGATTAGGCGCGCTTGGAGGTGTAGGTTCCAAATTAGCACAAAAAGTGATGGGAGGAAGATACGGTAAAAAAAAGGGATCCGGCCTTTATCTAAGACGCCCCCCGTACGGATCCGGCCTAAGTCGAGTCTACCAGCCTCAAATTTAGATTTACTCAGCGAAGTAAAGAAAAAAAAAATAAAATTTTTCAGAGGCGTATTTATGCGGGACCAACTACCAGAAAAACCAAACCCTACCGAGACAGGAATAATAAATCTTGATGCAAATACCGGCCCTGGCACACACTGGTTTGCCTACGCGATTAATCCTCGCGAAGTTGTTTACTTTGACTCGTACGGATTAGCACCACCAAAAGAATTTATCGATTACGTGTCAAAGTTAAATATTCCAATTTGGTATTCGACACTTCCGACGCAGACGTTAATGGATCCACCGATATGTGGCCCAGAGTCAATTAACGTCCTCGATGTGATTTCAAAATCATCCGACCCGTATCATAAAATTGTATTTGAATATGCCATAGATAAATATCATGGTTGATATTTACGGTAGATTTATCTACAGGAAGAAGGAAGCAGAAGTGACTGACGTCGATCTATCAAAATTCGCAACCAGGGATGATATTAACAATCTTCTATCGCTGTCAGAAGTAGATCCTGGTGAAGTTGCTGTTTTTCAGAGCCGCGAAGGAAGATTACAAACCAGCAACGTGAAAATAACCGATATAATCAAGCGAGACGAATATAACGATCGCATTAATCAATTTACTAGCCTGTCAGATTCGGTATCAAAATCCATCGCCGATATTATAGCGAAGTTACCCTTGAAGGCCAATATCGCGGATGTGGAAAAAAAGGACAACGAGCTATCAGCAACGTTGCTTCTGAAGGCCGATAAAACATTACACGACGATCTTCAGGACAGAATGACAAAAAGATTTAACAGGCTAAATAACGATCTTAAAAACTTGACGATGCCTTAGCTAAATTTAGCAAAAAAATCGAGGATGACATAAAAACATCCAGCGATACTTCCTCCGCCGCAAACGAACTAGCAAAGAAAAAAGCCGATCAAGTATCGCATGACGATCTTAGCGATAAAGTGAGAAAAATCAACGAGGATATTACTAAAATTCTCGCTGATATTAACGTGGTACGTGAATTGGCGCGTCAAAAGGTCGATAAAACATTACACGACGATCTTAGCGAGAAAATAAAAAAAATTAACGATGAAATTAACGTGGTACGTGAATTAGCGCGTCAAAAATTCGATACATCAGTGTACGGCGGAGAAATTCGAGATTTAAACACGAAACTTCTCGACGCAACAGCAAAAATTAGCGATATTAACACAAAAATATCATCAATGAATCTTGGAAGATTAGCGCGTATTAATATACCAGCGGAGGTAGAAACAGAAAATCTTCCCTGCAATGTGCCATTTGTGGTAAAAATACAAGATATTGAGTGGACACCTGAGAATAACACATTTAGCTTTACCTCGCCAATTACTGGCGTATATCGAGTATATGTTATCACCATTATGACAAAATTCAATGTAATAATAGACGATGGTTCTGATCTTAGTGAATATTATCCTGGGTTTTTTGTTATGACAATATTTGAAGGTATAACAAAAACTTTTAGGCTAGAACCACAAACTAGAACCATGATGATGGCCGATTGTCAAGTAATTTTCGAATATTTATCCGGAATATATCCAATTGGTTAGATAAATTAACTAATAAATGACCGCATCGGATTACCGTTACAATCAGGCGAGGTCATGGCAGGATTCGTTAAAAAAACTTCTCGACGAGTATCAGGTAAAAATAAAAAAATATCAACGCAGATTAGTTGCCATCGATGTTGCTGTGTACGCGGTAAGCGCAATCATCGCCGGCGCAGGAATAATCTTATCCGCGGTAACAACAATCGCGTCAATCGTAGCAACGATAATAATCTCGTCGACAACAACAATCGCCGGTGTTCTCAATATCATCGCGAAAAAAATATCCTCGTGCACGAATGAGAAATTGTCTCTATACACGAGTAAATTATCCCAGGTCAACGGCGCGTATTCGAAATTATCATCGCTGCTTTCTGAGAGTCTCAACGACGGCGTTATATCCGACCTAGAATTTTCTTTGATGATAAGTATTTACTCCGAGATTGAACAAATGAATATCAATAATGTCGGAACTAACTCAAATCGTGACAAACACGACACCGCCGATAACAACGCTGATATCGGCAAGCTCAACCAGGCCAGAATTTAGTATCGATTTTCCAATACCAATTAGCGTCAAGGAAATTGCGCTGTCACAGTTACGCGTCTATAATAGCTGGCCCAATGTTAGGTCGAAATCATTCGGTAAATTATCATCGAATAATTCGCTTGTTTTTGCCAATAAAAACCGTCCCGATGGAACTCCCGATTGGATCGTCGTTGGCATACCAACAGGCAGTTACGAAATTGAGCAACTAGGTAAGGAATTTACCAGTAGAATATCAAATATAACTGGCGATGCTACTCCAGGAATAAAAATATCCTCGCACGATCCAACGTTGTCGTCGATAATCGAGGTAAAATCGCCGTATATCGTTGATATCTACCAGTCATCGATTAGGACAGTTCTAGGTTGGCCCGAAATCGCACCTCTGGCAAAACCAGAAAAACCAGATTTTATTATTCCAGGTTGGCACGAGGAAGCTCCTCCAGAACTACCGGAACCAAAAAAATCAGATTTTACCACCGACGAAGGATGGTACGGAGATATCAAACACAAGCCTCTGATCCACAGCGCCATCAACCTCATGAATAACCACAAATTTAACCTGGTAATGTTCGCTTTTACTTTTATTAACGAAAGAATTCTCTCGTGGTTGCCTCTTCCTAAAATTCCCCCCGGTGTGAAAATCTTCGACGCTACCAACATTAACAGGATAATAGCCCCCATAGACGGTATCTTGGTAAGAAGAACCCTCGACGAATTTATTCAAGAACATAAATTACAATTAAATTTATTGCGGGAATCCTTTCATGAATGCATCTTAAATAAATCAGGTTCATGTAGCGAAATTATCGAACGCGTGAAGATTTTAAATCAACTCGTGAATGATGTTGAATATTATCACGACATGTTCATTCGGGCGATAGTCGACGATATATCAATTGCCGATTATGTTCTTCCTATTAGCAAATTCGAGTTGATCAAAAATTCAGGAGAAAAACAAAAATTCATGAGAGTATTTGAATTAACCGAGGAAACGCTACCAAATTTCAAATTTCCCGATTATGATGTTGATGAAATGAGAAAATCCGTCACTGATACCATCGATGATTTATTTTCGAAATTACATGCCGCGTGGACTAAAAAATACAATCGGAATCGATTCTCAAACATAATAATGATCCTGCCGGGCAAGGGCGGCATATCTCGCCGGGTATCGTCAATATAACGGAGGTTATCGCGATTTATCTTCACGCGGATGTTGTTGAAAACAGCTACAACGTGGATTCGTCTGTGTCGGAGCAGGCACAACAGGGGTTTATCTTATACTCGTTTTCACCTAGCGCATCTCCGGGTTTTTTGATAATAAAAGAGCCAGGAAATCCGTTTTACCTGCGATGCCACAATCGAATATTGTCGAAGATAAATTTCAAACTGACGGATCAAAATGGACATTTGCTTGATATACGCGGAGAAACATTGAGTATCAATTTGTTGGTGAGATCGTAGATTTGAAATAGAAGAATTTTGAATCTCTCCACGGGAAAAAAACAGGCCAAAAAAATAAATAAAAACCAAGGAAATTTTCAAAATTAATATATTTTTTTAATTTTTTTTTTTTTTTGTTGCAGAAATCTTCAAGATTCCTTGACTTTTTCATCGACCAGCTTTTTCAGCTGCCTGACACGCGAGCTTGTAATTTTTCTCGACTCATATGCGTCTGATAAAATCAATCTAGCTTTTTCCACTAGCGTCGATAATTTAACGAAATCCTCGATTTGATCATCGTTGACTGTCGCAAGTGATTGATACATCGCGATTTGGATCTTTTTTATTAATTTGTATTCGGATGGTAGCGTGTATTTATATTCGAGTTTTCCTTGAACAATCGTCTCGAATTCGGATCGAATTTTATTCGCGTCCAGATCCGATGGAAGATTTATTTTTTTCTTCAGATCATCGATGGCTTCGATGATGTTGTTTATATTCTGTTCGTCCATTATATTAATTTTGTAATATTCAATTAATTTTCAAAATCTTCGATCTCACTTTCCGAATCGAATATTATTGGGATATATGAAAATTCGATCCACGCACCGAAATTATATGAAAACGTCGCGTTGATTATTTTTTCTGCCGCACGATGCACCGATGCTGGATTAATATTATAATATTTCGTAGCGGCTGTCATCGACTCAAATACAAGCTCCTTGCCTGTTTTTCGATTTACCGATTTGATTGCCTTAGCTAGTCGCCGTACGCCACCGGTATTACCAAATCTTGAATTTTCACTCGGAGTCACTGCTCGGAGATTGGAAAGTTTGTTGTTAAGTTTATTTCCGTCAATGTGGTCGATAACAAGCCCATCCCTAATAGGTCCATGAAAACATTCGAACACAAATCTGTGACAGAAATAACCTTCATGTCTTTGTTTTTTATTTTCTCTGATGGTAAATAATAAATAACCTGAATTACAAACATGACCAACACGATTCTTCGTTTTGATATGCCTAACGATACCATCCGATGATGACTCGTACTTGGTAATTGTTGGATGAGATCTGAACTCGTGTGTGATTATTGCTGGAGGAATCATTGATTTCAAGTTCATTATATAATAATTATATGTCTAAATCATAATTTGCCTTGAATCGATTAATATAATCTTCTTCGCATGTTATCACCGAGGAGGATCTTTTTTCATAATATCGGCGCAATTCTCGATAATTTTTCCCTCCACAGGATAAACATAATCGGGTCTTTCCTCGAGTGCCAACTTGGCAAACTAAGCAACGTTGTGGTCCTTTACTGCCACGTCGAATTGCATATATGTGAGCGCCACAATAATCGCCTCTGCAGGATTTGTCGCATGATTTTGTTGATCCGATTGTTATCCATTTGCAATGCATATTATAATTTAAACATTTGTCTAAAATATAATCATGGATGCATTTGATCTTGATGAGGCAGAATATATCATTCCTGAGGTTGACCGGGCGAAAAAAGAATTTTTCGATGATGGAGCTGTTCATGTTTGGTCGACATGGAAAACAAACTCTGTTGATGCTACGATGAATCTGGAGCGAGCCAAGAAAATAATCGAGCATATAAAAACCGAACATAAAGAAGAGCGATTTATCTTCGGAATAAAATTTATCGCACAAATGCCTGACGACACTTGGATTATTCGCGATAAACGAGATCCCGTGCGTGGCGGTAAGAAAAATGTTATTCTTGATAAAAATTCCAAGCCAGGATTGTTATTGGGAATCGACGGTCCTTATTATGCCAGGGCGTATCCATCCAGCGCTGTTGTTTATGGAATTTATCGGCTGAATAATAATCCTGACGCGAAAAATCTACCCGCGATGAAAGAATCGCCGAAGATAAACTGCGTGGCTGAGCGCGTTATCGAGCATATGAAAAACGCTCGACGTGGATCTGGTCTGACCCAGTTGAGGTTGGATAAAATTAACGCGTGGGCGAAGACTGTTGCTGATGGTGCATCGGTGGACGATGTGGCTGCGTTGAGTAAAAAACTTAAATTTCCTATCACGGTGAAAACGCTATCGGGAGAAATATTATACTCGTCTCCGTATAAATCTCGAGGAGCACCAATCGAGATTGTTGATCATAATTCACACGCGTGGTCGCAGTCGGTAATGATATTCCCGCGGGATCGTGTTGTTAAATTTTATCCTGTAGAATTTTCTGAGGGAAATTCCGCAAAGGACAATTCCGATGCCATGTTCAGATATATCAAAATATTAGCCGCGTCTGATCCGATATCGGTTTGGTTATTCTCGAGCGAAGAAAAGTACGATCAATTTATCTTGCCACGCGGAGATATTTACCGTGATGAAATATTACACGAATCGATGAGAAATCTCGCGGTGAAATATTCGTCGAATCCCGATCAGCTACTAACGAATTGCTTTACGGTTCCATCTGTTGCTGCTCACGCTGCCAGAGAGAGAAACTCGTGGAAACCTACGAGGAATGAATATCTCGCTGATATTCAACTTAGCTGTATCGAGTACGGCCATGGCGGATTGTGGAATACCAAGTACAATTTCGAAGATATGATCTCCGTTGACATGAGCGCGTGTTATCCTGGAAGTTTCCTCGGATATGGCGATTGTGCCGATTATTTTGCTAAATTTAGCCATCCTACCAGCGAGATGACGAGAGTAGCAATTAACGGACCGTTGCCTGATTTTGTTATGACCGGATTCGCTTGTGTTACGTCATTCGAGTTTGCTGAAAATTTGCATAAAATCTGTTATATTTGGTTTGGTAGGCATTTATCTCAACGCAAATGGGTCCCTACGGTGTTGTTGAGATATATGCTGGATTCGTCGATGCTAGTATCGTTGACAGTGAGCGAGGCGATTATATCATATAGGAAACAAACTAAGGTGTGGCTGCCGACGGATTGTGAAAACGCGAAAGATATCGGAAGAAAAATAATTGGCAAATTTACTCAAGGAGGATCCGTTGATCATAAACATCGACACGCTAGGTTGTTTATCAATGACGCCGAGATGGATTTTATTATCGCCGATACGGTATCGCGAGGAATATTCTGCAACAGAGAGAATATTATCATTGATGGAGCAAAGTTAGGTACCGTGATTAGTTACCTCGATGGAGAATCAGCGCAGTATACGCATTTGCGGTCGTCGATGCTCGCTTATGTGAGTATAAATTTACTGTCAATGATAAATAAATTTTCTGATATCGCGGTAAGAGTTGCAACGGATTCGTTTTATATCCATAAAAAAAAAAAATACCAATACAAGCTAGAAAATTTAATCACCGATGGTAGCTCTTGGGGGACTTGGAGGATAAAAAACGAGGATATTCTAGATTATTGTGAAGACGCCGATGTCGAAGATTGCGATAAATTTCATCGAGATAAATTTGAGGAAATATCGACGGCTGCATCTGCATTTGACCCGATTTCACGCAGTAAATTCGTTTACATGAATGGTCCTGGTGGTAGCGGTAAAACAACACGAGCGATAAATTTATTTGCAAATTCCGATATGATCGTGTTGACTCCGACTCACAGATTAGCGCGAGAAATAAAGCAGCGCGGGGTTGGTTCTTGCACGTATCATAGTTATTTCAAGTACAGCGGTGGATCATGGGATTCGGCTCGCATGGGAAATAAATATATCAACAAGATCATAATATTTGATGAAATTTGCACGGTGAATCTAGATACGCTAAAATCGATACTGACTTGGCTGGAAGGGAAAAATACCGCCGTGGTAATGTGCGGAGATCACGGTCAGCCTGATCCGATTGATGGCGAATCGCCTCATGAATGGCTAAAAAGCTTCGTTGATTATTACGAGGAAATCGACGCCGATTATAGATCCGATGATATTTTACTGACCGAATTCAAAAAATTAATTCGATTACAACCGAATAAGATTCAATGTGATGTGATGAGAAGAATAATCGACGAGACTCCGATGGATAATTTTCTAAATTTATGGCGTCCCGATCATTTGATTGTTGCTAGTAGGAAAGTTGTTCGTGATACTATCTAGGAAATGTTATTTAAGTTGCACTGCGAGAAATTTCCAACGTTGCAGGTGCCGTTATGTTACAGGCCCGCTGATACTAGGAAACAAAATATCAGTGTTACTTTGCCCTGCGGAAATGAAAAGACCTTGGTCTTGAATGATGTCATCGGAGTTGATATTAATCTTGTCAATGACGCGATAAACGCAGAAAAATCGCCATGGAAACTTGGATACGCAACAACGATACACTCGTCGCAAGGATTGACCGTGCATGGCCAAGTTTGGATCGTCGATGATAGAATTTCCTGGTCAAATTTAGTGTATTTAGCCGTGTCGAGAGTAAGAAAATTATCTCAGTTAGGTAGAATTCGAATAAATCACATTAGTGACGCTGGTGGTAGTTGAGTATCTTTCGGTATTATTTGTAATTCCTCCTTGGTAAATCCGCGTTGTGGCGCTAGCGAATCTAGAATATAAATTGCTGGTCTTCCCGATGATCTTGTTACGGCTGATATTTTGTGTGTTGTGACGCTCCAGTTTGGATCGGTTGCTCTTTTTCTGCCTCCCTCGGCCTCGCCTTCTTTATATAAATACCTGACCGTGACGCTACCTAGCACAGGCGGAATTGTGGAATCTCGCTTTAGGGGTATATTCGATTTTGTAATTGCAATTGCGGGTTTCATTGCTATTGTTCGAGTTACTTCGTTATTTAGCGCGTTAATCACGTGAGGCAATCTTGATACCCAATCATGAGATCGATTATCTTGAATGAATTCACGCGCGTACTGATATCCGAATAATCTTTCCGCGAGTGTTTTGTTGAATCTTTCGACGATAGCTTGATTGTGATGAACACCTACAATACCGCGACGGATTTTAACATTATTCTTTTTCATCAGTGAAGTAACCGCACCAAGAAATTCTCGACCCGGATCAACCTGGAGAAGCTTCGGCCAGGTCAACGGGGATCGTGAGTAAATTTCATTAAACGCCTTGGCAATTTCTGTTGCTGTTTTATTCGATAACGGCTCCGCTTCCTTGTATCTGCTAGCGATATCAACAACCGTCAACACGTACTTGTATGTGACTCCGTCAACGGTATCGTGAGGAAGAAACATCAGATCCGCTTGATGGACTTCATTAGGGACGCTGACGGTGAAACTCGCATACGGTATTTTCTTAGGCGGAGGGAGATATATTTGCCAGACTGCCTGTTTTGATAGCCACGATTCAGCGGTGGATTGTTTTACTTTAGCGGCTTTAGCGAGTTTGGCAATTGCTGATTTTCCTCGCCAGAATCCTCGCGGAGAATAATATATCTGCTCCATTATTATTTACCAGCGCCGAGTACTAATTTACCTTTCATTGCGCCTTTTATCAACCAAGTTGCCAATTTTTCTTTGAAACTTTTGTCGGGAATTGCGTTTAGTGCGTGAATTAGCTTGATATCAGCGAGATGCCTTTGTTGTAAATCCCCGCTGCGATACGCGAGATCGTGGTAGTAACAAGCGCTATCGATTGCGTTTACTGGATCTTCACCTTGCTTTGGTTGGTTATTATCATCGAGTCTTATATCGAGTCTTGTTCCGGGTCCACAGTAATTGTATCCTGGCAGATGCTTTTCTCCGGGATATTTCGCCCAGGGAGTTCCGGGTAGATTTGACAAGGAGGCTGCGATATCTCCTCCGGTTCTACTTTTTTTTTTTACAAATTTAAACTTGCGAGTCTTGCAAACTTCACATTCTCCCTTGATTGCGTTTCTGTTGTTGCGTGTGACGATTTCGATTGGATTTAGCGTAGCTGTGTGAGTGCGACACTTAACACAATATAGATCCATGTATTTTAGTAACATGAATGTAATTGATTTTTCCGCCACGAAGCGACGCGAGCAAGTAAAACATAACGCGATATTACCAAATTCGATAAGGATGATAATTATTGGCCCGTCCGGTTCTGGAAAGACGCAGTTGTTGCTAAATTTGATTATGCGATGGTTGAAATGGGACAAGTTGTATTTGGTTGCACCGTCCGTTGATGATCAGCGATGTTATCAAGTGCTAAAGGAATTTAGCGACAATACCGATGAGGGCACAATCGAATTTATCACAGACATCAATGAAGCTCCAA
Organism: Sinohyriopsis cumingii; assembly: GCA_028554795.2. Classification (NCBI taxonomy): domain Eukaryota; kingdom Metazoa; phylum Mollusca; class Bivalvia; order Unionida; family Unionidae; genus Sinohyriopsis; species Sinohyriopsis cumingii. Next base: position 1,758,873 of record JAPYKE020000079.1, on the reverse strand, counting down.
CCGTGGAAAATTTAGACGGCGATGTTAATAATCTTGTTGTTTTCGATGATGTTATGCTGGACAAGCAAACCAACCCGGCTAGGATATTCTCGCGTGGCAGACACAAGAACACCGATGTGATTTACGTGACACAGCGATACACGCAGATTCCCAAGGTGATTAGGGACAATTGTAATATTTTATCTGTGTTCAACGGCGTAGACACACACACGTTGAGAAATATTCATCAGACTTGGTGTAACGGCGACATGGACATAAACAAATTCAAAAATTTCTTCAGTCGCGCTCAGGCAACGCCGCATGGTTTCATCACGATCAATCTTCATGATCCGCGTAGTAGATATCGAATCGGTCTCGATCAAATTTATTCATGAAAAAGCAGCCCAAAGTTGCAACCCCCCCCCTAAAAATCTTTGTCCAGAATCATAGATTTTGCACACAAAAATTGCACTCGGTGACGAATTTACGCAAATTAATTTTCGTAGGAAGCGTCAAAAGTGAAATCTGAGGCTTCTACGGAGAAAGTTCTCGTAGGAAGGTTTATTTTGGTTGAAACGTCTGGTCTGTAGAACTTCCCTGCTGCTAATACATGCATATTATTGACTGTAAAGTTATAGTTTGATCTCTGGAAGAAAACAAAAGTGTAAATTTACCTTTGACAAAATATTGGCGAATGGTTGTTTCTTTTTCTTTGTGTTTTGCTTTGTCGGCCACAGATATCTAGATACCACTCCCATTTATTCAGATACTTTCTGAGTAATCCTTAAAAAGTTGTATTATTTCTTGTTCGACACAGAACGTGTTAATTTTTTTTTCACACTTATAAACCATTTGTTAAAATGACGGAAGAAAATTCCCTGCTATTACAATGATACAGGATACACCAACATAGTGGATGCGCAAAAATAGAAGCAATATTTCCACATAATATTTGTATACGTGGCAAGTCCTTAAAGGTTCAAAATGCTCACAACACACAATTGAGGCGCCGATATAACTCGAAATCTGCATAATCGGAGATTGATCCATTCGCTAATTAGCATACCTACAATCACGTGGCGTTAAATGATGCTGACAGTCTATGGAACTTTATGTATAAGATTAAATGTTTCGAAACTGACGAGTAGTGTTGAAATTATAAAGATGTGAAATTATCTATATTATACGGTCAAGTCTTATAGATGAACCAGATGTCTCATGTAACACCATTTGAATAACTAAACCTAATGAATTAAAGGTAAATATACACACTGAAGCGGTTGATTCGACTTGTTAGCAGGCCACTGCAATGTGTCATAAAAAATTCTGAGAGTTCGATGGTGAGGTTTGATAAAATGTCGAAGAAAGTTTATTCAGTCATGTCAGCTGATTAAAAGAACGTAACCACACAAAGCATAGTTTTGTTCTTAAGAGGTTGAAATACAACCAATTTTCCAGAATAGAGAACAAAAGGAAAAACACGAAAGAGTAATGTCATCCGATTAAAAAAAATCATATTTGATGGCATTATAATATATGATCTTTTCAACCATAAAGATCGCGTCTCACTCATAAACATCGCAGGTCTTAACTGGATATTATATTTTGTTTCATATATACGTTGATGGTTTTCATGTCTTGTTGAATGACTTATCTTCCTAATTTATTTGTTTGGGAGAGGGTATGCAATTTTTTCTAGATTTTTTGAAGTTACGTTTTCAGTGGTGCCCTATAGTCAGCATTATTCAGACTAGCTGTATTCATGCTTATATTTGGCTAGTCTCCTGGAAGTAAAGTTCACATCTTTGAAAAAGAAGTCATAACGGTAAACAATGTATACTGTCTATTTAACTAACCAGCAAAGATAAATATATCTCATTTTGTTTAGTATTTAAACAAAATACTCAGGGGTCTTTTGACACACTTCATAAAACGTTAACCAAATAAAAAAGAACCGAATTTTTTTAGTTTGAAATATTAGTATAAAAACAGAACAAAATACACACTGTATTTAGCGTTAAACTTCAAAAACAATTATTAGATATATAAGTGAGAATGGAAACAAGTCTTACTATAGAGGAAGAGGAAATTAATTATATTGAGTTTTAATGTTTTTTACATTTAGTATTTAAAAGTCCATCAAATCTGAAGAAATAAAAAGAGCAAATTCTAATTGATTATATTAATCAAGGAATGCGATTCTATCATTAATTGCTTATACGCAATTATTTTCTGACCTATTCTGTGGCGCAAAGTATACAAATTTAGACAATGAACTTCCGATTCTTCTTTTCCTTATAAAATGGACAAAGACAAAACAACAGGTTTTTATTTTTCACCTATTACATTGTCTCTCATTCCATGATACTCCTTCGTTACCACCCGTTTCTATCAAGTTATGCGATATTGCTCTAAATCTAGTTAGTGTTAATTTAAAACGAATTCCATTTATCACATCTGATGCTTTTCAAATGAGCGCTATTTTTTATATAATAGTATGTGCATATTCTAACTTTCTTGCACCACCAACATTAGATGAAGGCAGATGCTTACTGTTAACCGCATTACACAATGCTTTTAGTGTTTAGTCATATACTAGTAATTAACAGAAGTGGAATAATATAATTAGCATTCAATATTTTATTGAATCACAATATTTTAACGGCAAATAATATTTATTGTAGCTTAAATCGCTTTTATAAATATGCACTACTTTGGCGGAGTGTTATATGGTGTATTTTTTCTCTTACCGTCATCGGCTTCCTGTACAATTATAATATGTACAGTGTTTTAATTTTGCGAATCAATTTCCAAAAGTAGTAGGGAATGTTATCAGTTTCTAAACATGAATTAATTTAAAGCACTCATTTTTTCAAAACATACGTTCTTTTCTGCAATTTAAAAATGTCGTAAATTTCTTTGCGGTACGTGTAACCATAAGGCATTTTAGAGCATATAATTTTGCAGGCCATTAGAAACTCTCTAAAGGGTATGACTAGACAGTTATTAGTATCTTGTGGGGGTGGGGGTGAAAGCACTTCAGTCTCAGATACTCTTGCAAACGTGAGGGATTTTTTGGAAATAACAAACACACACTGCATTATTCATGCGGCCATTTAATGCAGAGCAGCAGAAAAGGAAGGAGAGCTTGTTGTTGCCTGGTTTGCAGACTAGATGGTGTACTGCAAAAGTCAATTGATAAGGGTCATACTCAGCTCTCAAACAGAAATGATAAGCCAAGAAGACAAATTTTGACTCGTTTGACAACCAGATGACAAAAATGCCACTCGCGATAAATACGACACTATAATTTGTTTCGAAGCGTTTGTCAGGTAAATTCGATAAGTTGAATTTTGAACAGGTAGATAAAAAGAAGTCTTACATGACTGTGTAGCAACAAACCAGTTCGTGACACTGATACATTTGATACAATGAAATCTATGGATAAGTTAAACAAGCTTCATAACCTACGGCAAAATTCACATAGAAAATAATTTGTTTTAGGTCAAGGTTATGGTCATAGGAACAATAGACCAAATAATGAATCATGTCGTAATGGATCCAGAGGTACTTATACGGATCTCAGTAATTTCTTCAACACCCATGAAATAGGAAAGTCGCAAAATCGAAAATAGTAACTGTCCGGGGAAACTAGTGGCGGTTGTTTATACCCTAGCGCTACTAACACTAAGAAAAAGGACACGATTAAAGATTGATAAGTTGATAGCACAAATGAAGCTCAAATGAACATGTGTGGCATGAAAACGTGTATTGTGGGAAGATCAGTGTATTTGGATTGTGGACCAAAAGTGCACAAGTGGTTTGTAGCAATCGACCATCCAATCAATAAAATTGTGGAAATCAAGAAAAATCCATAAACGCTACAACAATCCACAAAAAGCCCCACAAATTCATAAGCATTGGTTCATAACACAATAACTCTTTTATCTTAGAAATTTCTCCAAGCCGGTTAATACTGTTATTTTCTGGACAACATTCTTGTCGTTCTGAAGTCTGTTGTGGAATCCGAAACAAAAAGGGGATCTAATATTTTATTCGCTAGTATGCTGTCAACAGATTAACACCTTTAAGGAAAAAGGATACAAAATTAACGAACCGGCTAAAGAAAAACCTATACAAAAAATGTCGTTGGTATCCCTTGATCTGTTCTATTATTCTTCTGATAAATTAATTACCACAATATTATACAATTTCAAACTAAAACCAGAGTCCCATGAAGAGAATGGTGCACTAGCCCAAAAGAGTTTAAGGTAAGACAGTTTTAATAATAATAAGAATTGTTTTTTGTTTTTTTTATATGTTATAAATCAGCATTTTTATGCAAAATATATAAACTATTATACAATTATTCTTTCGTATTCACTACCCTGGTGCTCTAATATATTAAATTAATTTATTTCTTTTTATATTTTTGTTTTAGTGTTGTTTAGTATCTCTCACGTGAGTAAGTTTATGCCAAGTATGATGCTGCATCAGTGAGCTAGTCAATTTTGTTTTGTTGATTTTAGTGTTGTCGTATACTACTCGAGTTGGCTGTTACAAAAATGTCCTGCACTAGCAAATGCCATGTGTATAACACTGTTAGACTCTGCTCCAGTCGTCTTGGGGAAGACACCATTGTGTAAGTTAGATTTATCTAAATACATGCATATTTCTGACTCTAAATTGAAAGTGTCTTTTCTGGAGGAAAACGAAATGTAAATTTACTTGCTGCAGAAATATTGACGAATGGCTGCTCTCTTTTAAACCCACACTCAGTCTAAACTAATATGCAGTAAGGGTGAAATATATAATAACTTTGAGTCAACACATCTCAGAAACTACTGTTTTGATTTTACAAACATTTGTACTTATCTGTTTTTAGAGATGTAGTAAGTCTGTATAATCTCATATATTTAAACTGTTGTGTATATTTAATTTGTATTGTGTCTTGGCTTTTTGAATTTTCAATTTTGTATTCAGGAGAATTAAATTATATTTTTTGTTTACAAAACTTTTCTGGTTTTTAACCATTTGGGTTACTTAGTTTTAAGACCACGGAGACGTAACAGAATGAATTAGGAAATATTTTCTTATTTAAATGAACGTGGGTTGAGCTGCAAATATCACAAGGAAAGATTTCTCTGGTATGGAGATATATTTTCAAAACAGTCATTGTTTTATTCACTCTCACAAATTAAACAAGGATGTGCAAACTCACTATCGCAAATGTTACATTGTGTTCCATACATGCCAACATTCTTTAAACATTGCCTTTGTCATGGGAAAATGAGTAGAAAGATTCCGGGGAAATTTTGTTGCTATTTTTATATTAAAGGAGATTTTTCTAACAGCAACAAAGCTATTTATAATAAATAAGCATCGTTTAACATTTTATCCAATTGCATTATATACCTAATGTGAAGATCAGACTGTCACAGTATTGTAAGGTATACCATACTTGTTTCACTACTCCGTGCTTTTTGCTGCAGTTTGACTCGGATACTGTCTCCAATATTCGTGCTAACGAGACAAAAAGTATGTTTTGTATCTGGTCAATATGAGTCCAAAAATGTTTTCACAACGATAATGGCACTAACGTAATCCAGTTTTAAAACCGTAGCCTGAAACTGTAAAATAATTATAGAATTACAAAACAGTAGAAACTGATATTTTGCGTCAGAGAGGTGAATCTCTTGGATGACAGAGTAAAGCATGTTTAGTCCTTCTTGAAGGCAGAGAATAGAAGGCCACAAGCTTCGCAGCACGGTTCCAGGCAACACTTGATATACATTCCGTATACCTTCTTCATGTATCCGCAGTTGATATTCAGGATCTTGAAATTCGGCGTGTAGATCCATATGTGGATAAAAGAGATATAGGCGAACTCACAGCCCAACTGTGCTGCAATACAGGCTCCACAACATAGAGTATGAAGCTTGTAGCAGCAGTTCTTCCAAAGGTTGAAGCAACCGTAGGACATTGTCCATACACAGTCAACACTATGCGTGCTGTCAGGCTCTGCGATGACATCCTCAAAATGGCACTATAAAATATAAACTCCAAATTATTATATTTGTTTCCATAATATCCCAAATTTTATTTCCTGCAAACACCGGCATGAATATCATGCACACATGATCCATATCCTCATAGATATTGTTACCCAGCCTATCATAAATCTCTCCACGGTCACTATACAAAAAATTCTGATCTATTTTGTTTATAGGATTAGTAAGTAAATGCTTTTCAGGCTTAGAATATAAAACTTCAAATTATGTTTACAGTTTCTACCCAGCATAAATTTCTTAATTTAGTATTTCTTGGTTGTAAGATTTTATTTTTAAAAGCGCAGTGATGGCATTTTTATTTTACCCATGAAAAAGTATCGTATTTATTCCATCAGTTCTGAAGTTAAAGAGTTCAAAATTAATTATGCCTGCCTCATGTAAATTACACGTAGAGGGGAATATAATCGTCACAACAGGAACTATGACAATATTAAAGACTTGAATTCGATCGCCAAATGCCTTCTTTCTCAAAGTTTAAACTTAAATACTTTTCTATCTCTCTCTCTCTCTATACATATATATATATATATATATATATATATATATATATATATATATATATATATATATATATATATATATATATATATATATTGTTGTTACTAATTATTAGTATTTAATTTTGTGATATAAAAGTCAGCTTGCCAGGGGCAGTCTGATTGGAAAATTGAAATTTCCTTTGGAGAGTTTGAGCTTGCTATATAAAATTCTTACCGATAAGTGATCGTTGAGGCGGTTTGGATCTCTGTTTATAACCTGAATCGGCAACACTGAATTAAAGCTGAGGCAACTCGGTCCTTTTATTGCCTTTGTTTCAGTTTATTTCCCGTCGTCATGACTGCACATTTAAACGTGAATGTGACGCATTTCTTTTTGTAATGTCAATATGAATTTGTACATTTTATAATGCCTATAAGGGCGTCTCACGATATGAAATAGTGAAATGAGGGCGAACTATTGTCGAAATTTAATTAAATATCTACATCTTACCGTTCTTGTTTAAATTATACAATTTTTTTCCTGCTGTCACTAAAATGTCCCATAACTCTAATACCTCCTAAAATAAGTTTAATTGATATTTTCTCATAAAAACATTTAAAAATTATAAAACTTTTCTAATATTTCATCATCATCATCATCATCATCATCATCATCATCATCTTCTTCTTCTTCTTCTTCTTCTTATCATCTTTCTCTTCTGTTAAGTTTCTTCTTCTTCGTTATTTAGCAACTCCTCTCTTGCAGACAATACAACATTCGCACATTTAAACACTCGGTCTGTTTGTCATAAATATGATTACATATCAACCAGTCTTGATGATTTTAACATATTTTAGAAATAACAAACCTATCTTGACTACAATATAAAAGATGATGAAAGCATCATTGAAAGATTTCACAATCCAGTCATGTACAATAAGTCCAATGGTGGTGGTGGTGATTTGGCTTATGTAACGAAGAAAATAATGATTGTAACACGGTTGGAACTCTTAGATAAAACTATAGAATATTTATGGATAGAACGTCTTCAATGACGTTGTAATTATTTGATATGAGTCGTTTATAGATCTCCATCAGTTTATGGGATTCCTTACACAATACAATTGAGCATGCCCTCATTTTTTTCTAAAACAAACCCCATTATTTAATTCATGGATCTAAATGATGACTTACTAAACGCTAATTCGAGAAATCTCAGGGATACAATGGAGGTCAAAAGTTTAGAAAATATAATACTTAACTATACGAGGATCACTGACATCTCCTCTACTTTACTTGACCATGTTATAGTAGTACAGTTGTCGTGTGGCACTCGTGTGTAACTCCTGTTGAACCATATATAAGTGACCATCGAGCTTTATTTCTGATAATTAAAAAGGGTTTTTGACTTTTATTCAAGCTACCGAGAAAGAGAAGTTTGGTTGTATAACAAAGCTGATTTTAACAATATAAATGAGACTGTCTTTAAACAAAACTGGGATAGTGTATTTCAAAGTTGTTATATTTACATCATTGTGTACAAATTGTGTTAGATTTAATCTTCCCTCAAAATTTGTAACTATACGTCCAAACGATAAATGTTGGTATGACAATAAATTGCACAGAACCAATGACAGTGAATTTGTTCAAAGAGGAAGGCAGTAAGAAATAATAATTCCCGCCTAAAGTTACAATGTAAAAGCTCAGAAGTAAGGTAAACAATCAAAAACAAATTTTCAAAAGAAAAATTGTATTAAAAAATTATAACATTGAAAACATGGGGCACAACTCCAAGGATTATTGAAATCTAATGAGAAGGTTAATTGAAAAGGACAAAATAAATATAATACCAGCACTCGAGTATACAACAGACGATGAAACTATAGTAAGAGCAAAACAGAATGAGCTAACACTGTTTTGACTACAGCATCAAAGGGGATAGCATTACCTCAAATCTATTAAAAGACGAATGAAAAATTAGTATAAATAACAATTATGGAGCAAGATGTTTTAGATATAACGAAAACTACACCCAGTCGTGTGGCTTAGGGACTTGGGTACATGCGCTGCTTCAAACGAACGTGAGAATGTGTGCATGGTGTTATGCGATGTGGCAAAAGCTTTTGATCGCGTCTTGCATACAGAATTTCTCTTTAAATTGAAAATATACGGAATAGATTCTCTTTTAATTAGTTGGCTACGCAAATATTTTTCCGGGCAACGTCAATACGTATTTATTAATATATCATAATCAAGAAACGAACATGTGTTTGCTCGGATCCCCCTAGGATCTGTTCTAGGTCCATTATTATTTTTCTGCTATCTGTATATGACATTGCTGACAATCTGATAAGTGTCACAAGACCTTTTACTGATGATAATTCACTGACTTATTCCTCATACTCATCTTCTAATACCACTGACATCAAAGATGTAATTAACTCGGATCTTAAAACTCTAGAGACCAATAGTCCAAACAATGGTCATTAAGTTTTAACCCTTCAAAGACGGACGACATTTGTTTTTTCTCCAACAAATGAGACCTAATTTTGTTTCTCGAGCTTGACCTTCAAAATAAGATTTATACAGTCTGGCGAGCATCTTAAAAAGCTTGGTCTGATAGTAGTTAAGTGGGGCGATTTGGCGACAATGGAAATTAGCATTAAAATACCCCTTGGGCCTGTATAGCGACAATGGAAAATTAACATGGAGAAAAATCGTGGGCCTGTATAGCGACAAGGGGAATTAACATGGGAATAAATTGTGGGCCTGTATAGCGACAAGGGGAATTAACATGGGAATAAATTGTGGGCCTGTATAGCGACAAGGGGAATTAACATGGGAATAAATTGTGGGCCTGTATAGGGACAATGGGAATAAATCGTGGGCCTGTATAGGGACAAGAGGAAATTAACATGGGATTTTTAAAAAAAAAAAAAAAATAAATAAAAATAAAAAAGGGATAGGCAATGGAAAGTCATTCTGTTTTCGAGACCTATGAGTGGCCCTGAAAAGGGCCTTTGGGTTTATGTTAATGTAGCCATTAACATAAAGGGCAGCGCATTGGTCTTCTTCTTGTCCTTAGGCTGCGTCTCACTGTAGGACCGTAAATCAGGACTCTTTTGAGGCATCCTTGTCTTTCTACGTAGATCCTACGTATCCACAGACTGGTGTCTGTCCTGTGGACAACTGTCCACTTGGATCGGACATACATGGGTATGTCCGTCCGGAACATCATTGAAGACACAAGCGTAGAAGATTGCATATCGGTCCACATCTTGAGGCGCCGAGAACAGGTGAATCAATGCAGTGAACTGCGTTTATTTATAGGTAGAGGTAGGATTGAAACGGATTGAGTTTGTTGACCAATCCAAACACGCGTTACAAAATTCAGACAGCCCGCATCCAATCCGAAGAGAGCAGTCTGTGACGTCACGTGGTCTATATAGATTTGCTAGCGCCTGTGTGCAGTCAATCTATGCGACAGTGATTCAACATGACGAAAACTCAGAAAACGATCCATTGGGGTGCACCAGCAGTGGAGACCGCCCAAGGGAACCCGGACTTACTTTCAGAAGAGGTAAATTGGGATTTTGTGGATTTTCTTACCTCGCAAGAATTTGTTCCGGAACCTTCGTTACCTTCTTCATTACCGCAAGTGGAGAATTTTAGACAGAGACAGAAAGAAGAATTGGAGAAATTTATACAACGAAAAAGGAAGCGGAACAAGCTTTTCTCCTACAGCAACAGCAGCAAGAAGAAGAGGTAAGAAAAAAACAACAACAAGAAGAAGTAGCAGCAAAGAAACAAGAGGGTGAAAATCAAACGGTCACGGTACTGTTGGACATTTTAGCGAAGTTAAGAAGTCTGAAACAAATGTATCAGACTTCTTTATCACGACCGAAGAGAATACGACCTTCCCGAGCTAAACACGTCAACCCTGTGACTAAGCCTGTCGTACCACCCTTAGTGATTTCAACCAAATCATCATCATCATCAACATTACGCAGTCCAGAAGCAGGCCTTGGCCGTGGCAAAGGCTTAAGACAGTTAAAGTTGATTGCTTAAACTCAACCCTACACCAAAAAAGGCCCTTTTCAGGGCCACCCACGTCTCTCGAAAAGAGATCGACTTTCAATTGCCAATAACTCAAAAAAAAGAAAAAAAGAACCATTTTACCCTATAGTACGTGTCTGTGTATGAGTGCGTGAGTGTACGTTCTTATTTTAAAATCAAAAACCAAAGACACTTACCTTTTTATACCTAATTTATTCTTTTATCAATAGTTACAATATAATTCACAATTCACAACAGAGCTCTTTAAAAAGTTCATACACTTCTTCTGTCCCATTGTTTAGTTTCTGTTTTTTAAATTTCTTCACCGATACAGTCTTTTCCTCCTCTTCCTCTTCACTTTCTTCCCTTCTTCTTTTCTTCTCCTGTTTCTTTTTCTTTACCTGGCTGCTTTCTTCCGCTGAAGAATCCCTCTCTTCTGAAGAAGAATCCCTCTTTTCTTCTGACTCCTCTTGTTTCTTTTTTGGGCAATCTGGAGACCAATATCATTTTTCTTGACAATAATAACAGGTATCTTGACTTTTGTCTTTTCTAGCCCCTTTTTTTCTTTTTTGATGGTCTGGACACTCTGAAGACCAATGCCCTTTCTTCTGACAGATATAGCAAGTATCTTGACTTTTATTTCGCAAGGAAGGAGAGTAGTCCGTCGGCTGGTCTGAAGAGAATTTTCTAATGACCCCTCGCAAAGCTCGGATGAAACGTTCGATTTGGCTAGTCTCTTCCATCGTTGTGCTCGGTTTGAGAGTAAAATGAATAGTGAAAGGACAAGACACACACCCTTTTATATACGCTGGTATGCCATGAATATAAAGTAGTCTATGGTGTTTAAACTTGAGTCATTTGACGTTTTTCACTCAAGATGAAACGATCCTATTCATTCGAGAAGAAAGAAGAAGAAAGTAAGAGGCAGAAACGTGATCTATCGCCTCGTACCAGGGCTGAAGTCTTGGCACAAATTCATGCCAGTGATTTTGAAGAGGACATGAGTGAACTAGAATCCGAACCCTCTAAACAAAGTTCACCACCCTTAGTCAACCCTGAAAAGTACTATTCCATTCGAGAGACGGAAAAGCGCTCCTCTAGAAAATTTAGAACCACGGCTTACAAATACACAGTGAAGTTTAAAGATTTCAAGGCTGAAGTACCGTTAGAGAAAGCAGAAGGGTTCATCACTGGGCTGTGGGATTCTTTGCTCACCGCACTCAAGCGACAATGTCAACCAAAAGAAGACGATCGCTTGAGACTTTCCATACAACACGACGGTTTGAAATCCCCTGTTTGGATCGAGTTTAGCAGACCCGCAGAACTAACTGCTTCCAAAGTCATGGACAAGATTCAACACGTGCAGCAATCTAATGACCAGTTTGACATCACCGATGGAAAAGCCACACTCGACATGACCCACGTCTCTCCTCCTCAAGGGACCGGACAACGCAATAAGGTGTTACAGGTGAACGACCTTCGCAGCACCAAAAAGAGTCTCGTCCAAATTCACAATTCTCCAGACCAGATGTGCTTAGTCCGAGCCATCGTGGTGGGACGAACCTATGCCAACAAGAACGACACGGCAGAATGGAAAAGAGCCTGGAAAACTATTCAACGATCGGACCGAGCCAAACAACGAAACGAAGCAGAACTCCTGTTGCAACAAGCTGACCTATCCAAAGACACACCCTGCGGCATTCCTGAAATGCAAAAATTGCAAGATGTCCTAGCTCCACGCTACACCTTGAAAGTGCACCCTCAAGAAATGCGTGGGCCTCTGTTGTTTCGAGGCCAAGACTTTAAGGACGGAAAATACATTCATGTCTATTATCACGATGACCATTTCGATACCATTACCAGTATCACTGCATTCCTGGGATACAGTTATTACTGTGAGAAATGTGACTATGGTTATAACAATCGAGAGCAACACAAGCATTGCGGATCGAAATGCTCAGGATGTTTGGCCTCTCCACCATAGCTGAGCGAAGGGCAAAAACCATTTCATTGTCCTGCTTGTCTGCGTACGTTTTTCAGCCCTGCCTGTTACCAACAACATCTGAAGACGCAAGGTTCACAGCAGAAATGTGCTTGTCGACTCCTGAGATTGTGCCCTACCTGTGGACAAGGCCCACGTACCAATAATGCCAAGGCACACGTATGTTCAGGAAAGAAAAAATGTCACATTTGTCACCACATCGTGGACTTGGAACACCAATGCTACGTGCAAAAATACCAACCCCCACCAGAGAAAGAGGATGGACAAAAGAAGAAAGTCAATTTCATCTTTTTCGATTTCGAATGCAAGCAAGAGACCGGCATTCACATTCCTAATTTCTGCGTGGCTCATCGAGCGTGCGAGAAGTGCATTCAAGAACCTATCTTCAGTCATTGTCCTCACTACAGCAAGATTCCCGGAGGGCGTGAAAAAATCTTTCGGGGACCGAACACGGTAGCCGATTTCGCCCGATGGGTCTTAGACCCCATCGACAAGACATGGAGCCAAGAGGACATCGAACGTTACGGAGATTGTCATCGTCATGCCACCGTGATGGCTCACAATTTCTCCGGATACGATGGACAGTTTCTTTTGAGGTACTATACGGAACATGGCACCGAACGTCCTAAAGTCACTTTGAACGGAGCCAAAATCATTTTAATGCAAGTGGGACAAGACCAGTTTAAAGATTCGATGAGTTACTTGACCATGCCTTTGAGTCGAATGCCTAAAAGATTTGGAATGACAGAAATGGCTAAAGGGTACGTTCCACACTTTTTCAATACGGAAGCAAATCAACACGCCGTTCTACCCCATTTACCTGAGGCTCACTATTACGACCCCGACAACATGCGTACCGAACAACGAGAAGCTTCCTACGCTTGGTACCAGGCTCACGCCTCGGACCCTTTCGACTTTCAGGAAGAAATGCTAAAGTATTGTCGCTCCGACGTGGACATTTTACGGCGATGCTGTGGAAAATTTCGAGAACTGTTCATGGAACACGGAGGGGTCGATCCTTTGAAAGAAGCTTGCACCATTGCCAAAGCGTGTTCCTTAGTGTACCGGCAAGGATTCATGCCTGAAAACACCGTGGCTGTCATCAGTCCTCAAACGACCAACTATGTCAAACGTCAATACGCGGTCAAAGCCCTACGCTGGTTACATTACTTGTGCGACAAGGAAGACAAATGGATTCAGCATGCCCGCAACGGAGGATGGCTGGGACTTAGAAAACCCCAAGATCGTGTACGAGTTTAACGGTTGCTCATTTCACGGATGTCCCGTCTGTTACCCTGACCGCGACACTAAAAATCAGCTTTTACAACGAACCATGGAAGACTTGTACCAGGCCACTTGTCAGTGACGCCTAAAGTTAGAACAGGAAGGATACCAAGTGGTGGAAATGTGGGAACACGAATAAGATCACCGTTTGAAAACCGATCCCGAATTTAAATGCCTCGTGGAAAGTTACCAGTTCATGGACCCCCTGAACCCGAGGGATAGTTTGTACGGAGGAAGGACCAATGCCACCTGTTTGCTGTACCAAGCCGACGAAGAGAAAGGAGAAGAAATCAAATACTTGGACGTGTGTTCGCTGTATCCCTACGTGTGCAAATATTGTCGCTTTCCTGCAGGGCACCCACAATTGTTCACGGAACACATCGACCTGAAAAACATACGAAGGCTTGATCAAGTGCAAAGTTTTGGCTCCCACGAACTTATACCATCCCGTCTTACCTCACCATTGTCAAGGCAAACTGATGTTTCCTTTGTGCCGTACTTGTGCCGAAACGTGCAACCAAGATCAGCCTTGTCAGCACACCCAGGAAGAACGGGTCTTGACGGGGACGTGGGTTAGCGTGGAATTGTTCAAAGCTCTGGACATGGGATACCAACTGTTAGAAGTGTACGAAATTTGCCATTTTCCCAAGACACAACAATACCACAAGGGTGACCCCAGTGAGAAAGGCATTTTCGCCGACTACGTGGATGCCTTTTTGAAACTGAAGCAAGAAGCCAGTGGCTATCCTTCCTGGTGTCACACTCCCGAAGACGAAAAGACATTCAAAGAGAAATACTATGAACAAGAAGGCATGCCTTTAGATCACATCGAGAAAAACGAAGGCAGGCGATCGTTTGCCAAAGTGATGTTAAATTGCTTGTGGGGTAAAATGGCACAACGACCGTGTTTACCCAAGACGGAATATTTGACCGAACCTTCCCGCTACTTCCAGATGATTCACGACAAAACCAAATACATGAAACACGTGCACGTTGTTCGCGAGGATTTGATCTTGGTCAATTGCGAAGAAGATCTGGACTTTGTACAAGACGACTCTTTTGGAAATGTCATCATTGCGGCTTACTTGACAGCCCGTGCTCGCTTAAAATTGTACGAAGCTTTAGAACTGTTAGGGGAACGCGTCCTGTACTTTGATACGGACAGTTGCATTTACATCCATCACCCGAGTCAACAGCACCCTGACATCGAAGGAGACCGTTTAAGAGCCTGGACAGACGAGCATCCCGACGACAAGATTCTAAGTTTCGTCAGTGGCGGTCCCAAAAATTACGCCTACGAATGCCGGGACAAACAAGGAGAAGTGCACACGAAGTGTAAAGTGAAAGGATTGACTCTGAATTTTCGTACCAGTCGAGTGGTCAACTTTGGGGTACTGAAAGAAGCCTTGCAGTCTGGAAAAGATCAACACTTTAAAGTGACCACCTATCAACCGAACAAAATTGTACGTTTACCCACTCACCACATCGTCAGTCGACCCTTGGAAAAAGTCTATCAAATCGTGTAGCAGAAGCGAGGGCGACTACCCAACCACTTTACTTTGCCGTATGGACACGTTGGTATAAAACATTGGTTGTAAGAGGATAGCCACCCACCAGAAGGATGACTTCGCCACAGCAAGAATCGAGTGAGAAACCCGATGAGAACACCAAGTTCAAACCCTACCATTTTCCAGACTTCTTACCTGACTATTGTGATTGTGCCCGTCGATTGGACACGTTTCAGAAATGGCTTACGGATAGGGAAGGATTACCTTCTTCGCATGTTTTAGCTAGAACAGGATTTGTCTACTTGGGACCTGAGTCAGGATTGGGGTATGAAGTACAGTGTTTCGCTTGCGGCCTGAAGTTACTCACCACATAGTCAGTCGACCCTTGGAAAAAGTCTATCAAATCGTGTACCAGAAGCGAGTCCGACTTCCCAATCATTTCACCTTACCGTATGGACACGTCGGTATTGGTCTGTATATAAAAAAGAACCCTAGGCAAGATCGATAGTTCATTGTGACTACCAAGACCGAGCGAACAAGATGAATACTTTCAGAGAAACACAAAACAAGTTTAGACAGGCACAATTCAAGTGTGGGGCTTCGGAAGTGGAATGCGATTGTGAGCCTTGCGATGGGTACGATGCTGTACGTTGTGACCTTAGCGATGCCGTAAAGCATCATGGGAACTTTGTTCTCACTACCCCATCATGGAAAGTGATGCTGTGCGTGTCAAACCTGAGGGATGCGAAAGCGATACCGCTCGTCCTCTTGGACATTTTGCTGGGTTTCGTTTAAAAGGGGAATGTTCACCTTCACGTCTACCTCCCTACGGATGTCATCCAGCCCTGAGCAAACTCCTGTCCATGTCACCCAACCCTCATCGAAACGAACCTGTGAAAGACGAATATTCGTTTCCTGTGCGTTTGTCGGAATACTGCAACTTTGAAAATCGTCTTCAATCGTTCAAAGGAAAATGGCCTAAGTATCTGGGAGGACCGACCCCCGAAGAATTAGCCAGAGCCGGATTGTTCTACTTGGGCGAAGGAGATAAAGTCAAGTGCTTCAGTTGCGGTGTGTCACTTCACCACTGGGAACCGCAAGATTCGGCCTACGTAGAACACGCTCGATGGTCACCGAATTGTCATTACTTACCCTTAGTGGGACCGAGATTTTGAAGTAACTTACCATAATCTGTTAATGGATACTTTACAAGAGAACATTCGCGCTTTGCCTGAGGAGTTGAGAGAAAGGATTTACCGAGAGCTGGTGAAAATACAAGTGAAACGTAAAGAACAATTGCATCCGTTACGTCACCAGATGTTTAATCACTGGTACCTGAATGCTATACAAGGACTGATTCACTTGAAAGTGTTCCATTGGACAGACATTGATCAACAACCCCCTGGTTTTAAAAAGGATTGGTTTGCTATTGATGATCTATCTTCTACAATGTAAACGTACTGCATCGAATTCCAGAGGAAGAGTTAACGAATTACCGACATCTTTTAGACAATGTCAACTTAGTGAAAGAGGAAACTTCTGAATGAATTGTAATGTGTAAATTAGTGACTAAACGATTTCGATTCGACAATGAATTAAAACTATATCTGTGCAAACAGTACATTTCTTGTGTCAGACAAAAGAGGATTTAGTATGAACTATTCATGGATACTTTACAAGAGAACATTCGCGCTTTGCCTGTGGAGTTGAGAGAAAGGATTTACCGAGAGCTGGTCAAAATACAAGTGAAACGTAAAGAACAGTTGCATCCGTTACCTCACCAGATTTTTAACCACTGGTACCTGAATGGTATAAAAGAACTGATTCGTCAGAAATTCTTTCAGTGGCCAGACCTTGTTCAATAATTCCAGGCCCCCGATGATTGACGTTTTGATCATTTTGGTTACTTCGAGATTCACCTAGTACAACACATTGAGGAAGACAAGGTAAAGGATTACCGACATATTTTACGTGGAATCTACTTAGCGGAAGAGGAAACTTCTAAACGAAGTCTGACGTTTCGGTTACAGTATGCAACATTTAAATTTCCCACTGGAAAACGAAGATCTCTGGCTAGAAAGTACGTGTATTGTTTCCGAAACAAATAGAAGATAAAAACAGGCTGCCATGCCACGACTTTTATCACATGTAATCCAACAGATTCCGTGGAAGGAACTCAATGACCATATTCAAACCGTGGATCATTGCCATCGATTATTACAAGAACTGTATCCATTCAATTTGGGTCGACAAGTGGTGTGTGTCTTAGTGACTTGTTTTCTGGGATTTCGTTTACCAGCCGATTCCTTGTGGACTCTTTACGAACAGTATTTACCACCCCATTCAACATGAAAGTGGTGCCTTTAAATGTTCACGAGAGACTCCTTTTGCTCAAAGCCTTACGATTTCATCTGGATACTTCTCGACCTCTACGGGAAAAAAAGATTCGACAACTTTTAGCTACCCAAGACGTGTATGACGATGTGTGTGTAGCTTGTGACTTACACCCCCATTGGACAGATGTCCGTGCCTGGAAAAAATGGGATTTTGAGGCTTGGACCCAAGAAGTGGCCCAGTATGCTCGAGAGTTGTGATCCTTCCTTTCAACGTCCAAAGAAAAAAGTTACTTTTCAACCTGTGTTAGTGACGGTGCCAGAAGAACCCGTCAATCAGGACAGGACTGTCGTGGACAGGCCTGAAAGACCCTTTCGGGAGGACACTTGTGTGACCTTACCCCCAATAGAACTGGTCAGAACTTTACCTAAAACATGTTGTACAGACACTTGTTTCTATTCCACGTTGATGGTTATCATGTGCCTTTTATCGTTGTACTTAAGCCTTTGGCTTTTATGTATTTTTGTCTTTCGTATTCATGTTTAAAACATTCAATAAACGTGTTCTGAAAAAAAGTATATAAACTCTCGTCTTGTTTGTTTTCGTGTCACAAGTGACATTCCTGACACTATGGCTACTTCTGCTGTCTCTGCTCCCTCTTCCTCCACTGTCAAAGTCATCGACGAACACTTAGATCGTGCCAGTTGGGAGGCTTTGTATCTTCGTCATCCCTTTAACATGCTCATTGCCGGACCTAGCGGTTCAGGCGAAACCGAATTCGTCAAACGTTTGATCGAACATAAATATCATTTGATCGATCGTGTTTGTGGAAGGCATTCCTAAAGAAGACGACGGCATCGTCTCTGACTCCTGTCAAACCCATTTGGTCATTTTCGACGACATGTTAGGAGAAGACGAAGAAGAAATTAAACTGTGGTTCACGCGCAAAGGGCATCACCGTAATGCCAGTGTCGTTTACATCACCCAAAATTTGTTTCAACAAAGTAAAGCCCATCGCACCATCAGTCTCAATGCGCATTACGTGGTCTTGTTTAAAAGCCCTCGAGATAAATCGCAAGTGCAAGTCTTAGCCAAACAGTTAGGAACGCCTAGGCTGACTCAGGCGTACGACGATGACACTCAAACTCCACACGCCTATTTACTCGTCGATTTGAAACCTACGACCCCCGATGATTTGCGATATCGTACACACTTGTTTCGCCATTGGTGCCAAGACGGAGGGCCTGTCCTGTACACGTCTCCGTCCTCGACTTAATTTCACTTCACAAAAAAATCTATAAAAACCTCAGACCCTTTTCGTCTGTCTCACACACATTTTGAACATGACGTCCCTTCAGTCGCATCTTCCCGTCAAATTGATTCGTGCCTTGTATGGCATCAGTCGAGAAAAAAATCCACAAATACGAGCTCGTGTCTTAGAAGCTAGTCTCAAAGAAGTCTTACGATGGTTCACGGTGACGGCACGTCAATTACTCCAAGGAATCATTCAGATTCCTCATCAAACCAAACGCTTTTTTGATCGAAACAAAGTCGCTTTGACCCAACTGGCCGATCCCCGCATCGACACTCAAACCAAAAAACAAATCATTTTGAAACCTGGAGGGAGCGGTACTCTAGGAGAGGTCATCATTCGCTCTCTCTTAAGATGGGATCCTAATGCCCCCAAAGTTCTCCCCAAGAAAAAGGTCAAACGAAGCTCCAAGAAGAAGAAAAAGACCAGGTCCCCAAGGAGAACTTCTCCAGTGGCGGGACCCTCCTCTTAGCAGACACCACCCCGGAAAAAGAAAAGAAGCCCCCAGAAAAAGAAACAGAGAAAAAGTCCCCAGAAAAAGAAAAGTTCACAGAAGAAAACTAGTCGCAAGAGAGGCACTTCGGCCAGGACGCTACCTTACACTCGCAAACCACGACCTGCCACGGCGGTGACTGCGTCTCCGGCAGCCTCACGTTCATCCACTTCACCGTTGATGACACCAAGAACTGAAGAGTACTTGGAGACGTTGATCACACTAAGAACTTCTCCGTTGATGACCCCAAGAACTTCCCCAGTGGCAGGACCCTCCAATTTAGTGACAGTGGCTGCTGCTCACAAAGTACCTGCTCCCAAAATCAAAGTTCAAGAAAGATCGGGCATGTTACAAAGTTTACTGGATTTGTCCAAGCAAGAACTGGCTCGATTTAGTCCGTTGCGTACACCTGCACGACGTGTCATGCCTGTCCTGAAGTTGATACGACGTAAAGACAACCAGTGGCGACGCGTTCCAGTATAAGAAAGGCCTGTGACCAAGTCGAGGTATCAGTGTTTTTGATGCTGAAGACTCAAAGATGTCACCCTCCAGAAAACATCCCTCTTCTAAACAACCCCAAGGAAAGAAAAGGAAAGGACTGCCTCCTCGTTTAGTCAAACATGGGGATATGTTATCTGTCCTGTCCAAAGCTTCTCCACCTCTACGAAAAAAACTCATTCAATCAGCCTCCAAAGAGGTCATCGATACCGTGCGCGAATGTTGTTTGAACGTCTTGAAAGGCACGATCCCTTTGTCCAAACACCAGAAAAAATGCTTAGGCAAACATCGTCACGTTCTTCGCCAAATGGTTCAAAAGAAAATTCCCATTGGTCAAAAGAAGAAGATGTTGGTCCAACGTGGAGGCATTTTACCCCTCTTGTTAGGCCCCTTACTGAAAGGAGTCTTGGGAACCATGTTGGGAGGACTGGTGGGAGCAAGATAAAAAGGCCCGCTGAAGTCCCAAGATCTCAGAATCGACCCCTGACAACCCCATGGAAGGACGAAAACTAGCTTTAGTGCCTTACAAACGATGGATGGAATACCATCGTTGGCAAGAACAACGCACCCCGCATTTACCTCCCAATCTCAATTTGAGCGAGACGTCCCAGTTACAACACGAATTGCAGTCCTTGATGGATCGCCAAGATTTGTCCGAAACAGAAATGTCGCAAAAGTACGGTCAACTCCTGCAACGACTGCAACTCTTTCACCAGAAAGCTTTAGACGAAACAGTTCTACCCACTCTGAAAGATTTTAAGACCTTGATGAAAAGTCCAGCACCATCATCACTACCACCACCACTACTACCATCCCCCACACCCCAACGAGAAGAAATGAAAGCTTGGGTTAAAAAGATGATGTCCACTCCTCCTTCGACAGAAGTGAAAAAGAAAGAAGGGAAACCAGAAGTGAAAAAAGAAAAGAAGACCAAAGCCATTCCATTGCCACCTCCACCACTACCTTCGACTTCTACTCCCGTAGCCCATCGGACACGTAAATCTGTTTCTAAACCACCCTTTCGTCCCACCCAAAGTAGCATCACCGAAGAGTGGGTGACTTATTAACACACAAACAAACAAAAAATGGAAAAAGTCTTAGCCAGCATTTACTACTATCCCTCCATCCTGCCGGTTACGCAGGAGTTCAAAAATTGTATCGTGCTGCCAAAACTCGACTGCAAAGTCTCCGTTTACCTCAAGTGCAACGATGGTTACAAGAACAAGCTACCTACACTTTACACAAACCCATTCGACGCAAGTTTTCCAGAAGTCGCACCCGAGTGGAAGGCATCGATCATCAATGACAAGCCGATTTAGCCGATGTCTCTCATTTGGCCAGCTACAATCGTGGCTACAAATATTTGTTTTGTGTCATCGACGTCTTTTCGAAATTTTCCTGGGTCGTGCCCTTGACTTCCAAATCGAGCAGCGAGTTAGTGCGAGCCCTGCAAGGAGTGTTGAAACAAAGCGGTCGTCACCCTCTTCGATGGCAAACGGACAAAGGCACCGAATTTCTGAACCAAGCTTTCCAAAAAGAATTAAAGAAACGTAACATTCATTTTTTTACCACCGAGAATCCCTAAACCAAAGCCAGCATCGTTGAATGTTTTCAACGCACTTTGAAAGAACGCATGTGGAAATATTTTACGCATCACCACACTTTGAAGTACATCGACATCTTACCGCACCTGGTGCAAGCGTACAACCAATCTTACCATCGAAGCATTGGACGTGCCCCGCAAGAAGTGACTCCCGACAACGAAGCACTGGTGTTTGAGCGCCTGTTTGGTACGTCCCCGACGAGGGCTGTCCCCAACAAAAGTGGAGAGTTGACCGTAGGAGATTGGGTGTGCATTGGCAAAACCAAACGCACAATTGTTTCGTGTCACTGGACGAGTGCATGGCCGTGATCCTGCCGTCTATAAATTGGAAGACATGAACGGAGAAGTGCTCAAAGGAACGTTTTTTTTGCCCGAGTTACAACGTCTCGCCAAAAAAGAAGACGACGTGTACGACAGTTAAAGTATTCTCGAACGCAGAACCCGTAAAGTAGGCAAACGACGTGTCAAAGAAGTCAAAGTACGTTGGAAAGGATATCCACCCAGTTTTGATTCTTGGATCGACGCTTCGCAAGTCATCGACTATAAAAAGAAGTGACCATCATGCCCTTTCACACAGACGCAGCTACGTCGACCACTCCTTCACCCAGTTCTTCTGTACAAGATTTACAAAAACAACCCTTGTGGGTGTGGTGTGGAGAACGTGTGCCTAAAACGCAAATCGTCTTTTTCTGCCAAATCTTCGTGGCGCATTGTGTCATCGGGGCAGCCATCGCCAATTTGAGTTTGCAACAAGGAGACAAACAATTGTGGACCATTTTATTGAGCAGTTGCATCGGTTACCTGCTTCCCAATCCCTCCCTGAAATTCTTCTCAAACGGGAACCACGGTAACCTTGTGTTCAGTGCCAGTGTCAGTCACCACTCGAACAACAACAACCACCCTATTTTGAGCGGAGACACGCCTCTGACGTTCAGTGACCCCTCGGACAGCCACAGAACTCTGGAATTATGAGTCACCAAAACCAATTTTACTTAACCTTACCCAGTGACAGTTCCATGGAGGTGTTTCCCCACAACACGTTGTGCTGTTACACGGCAAAATTACCTCAGGCCATCCCATTAGATCACGAAGCCCATTGGGAAGTGGCTTTGGTAGAAATGATTTACCCAACACAAATCAAAAACATCACTGAAACTCAAAACAATTTTGACGTCGAAATTCTGGACCCAATAGTGCAGCAAACCATGACGACCACTCCTCAACATAAATCACTTCCGAAGACCCTAATACCCCGCAGCAACAGCAGTGACACTTCTCCTCCTTTTTACGTTTATCACTTTAAAATTAACTCAGGCCATTATTTTAGTGGTCAACATCTGGTGGAGGCAATCGCTGACAATTTCTATGCAGCATTTGACAAAGTTCTGACCAAACTAAATAAACGTGTCACCATTGAGTACCATCAACTTTCTCACCGTCTACTCATCAAATTTGAAAGTGAGGAAAAAAGTATACGTATTAAATTTTGCCCTGAATTGTATGACATTTTGGGTGGAGACCTCAATTTGGTCACGGATAAGCAGACCAAAAAGATTCACATGGCAGACATTGACAACAACGGGCATTTTGCGAGGTATTTTCGTTTCCCGGTAGAACTGAACCAGGGACTGAATTTGATCTTCGTGTATTCCGATGTGGTGGAGTACAACGTGGTGGGACACACCTCCGTACCGTTACTGCGTGTCATTCCTTTCAAAGTGAATTCTGCCACAAACACTGACGAGGAAGGTGGAAACACTTATCACGTCCACCGCGAATTTGTACATCCTCATTATTTGCCTGTCAGCAAGTCGTATTTGACACGGTCAACATTGCTATCAAAGGAGATCTGGGACAAAATATTCCATTCACCAAAGGAAAAGTCACGGTGAAACTCAATTTTCGAAAACGGTTCTCTAGCGACTCGTAAGTCATGTATCCAGTGTACCGAGGGGTTGCTCGACAGCGAGGATACGGTTTAGGAGATATGTTAAAATCGGCCTTTCGTTCGGTGGCTCCGGTGTTGAAACCGATGGTGACACGTGGATTGCACGCCTTGAAAGATGCGGCACTGACGCAAGGCAAAGAATTTCTCCAAAATGTCATCATCGACAAACAAAACCCTAAAGAAGCCTTCATGAGGGCAGGCAAAAATGTCTTGCTGCAAACGGGCAAAGACCTTTTGGGCCGACGAGAAACACCTATAAATGCCCTGAACGCTACCGAGTCAGGAATTCAGCAAGGACAAGGCAGAAAGAGACGACGAAGAAAACGCCCTTTCACCAGACTTCACACGTCTAAAGCTAGAAAGGCAAATAAAGGAAGAACAGTTCGAGACTTAGATGTTTTTGATTATTGAGAAACAGAAAAAAATGATGCACCGAGAGTCATGCGCCTGTTCCAAGTCGGAACTGGATCTGTTTGCCATGCCCCCACCATGATGACGATGCAAGAATCCCAATGGGTGGAATTTCACCCCGTCTCCTCATTGACAGATTCTGCTCCCATCGAGTTTGAAATCAAAGGATTACATCGATCTGAATAGCAGTTGCTAGTACTTGAAAGTCAAAGTTCTAGATAAGGGAGGAGATACTATAGTAGACAAGAAAGTAGCTCCCGTCAACAATTTCATGCATTCCTTGTTCAGTGGAGTGGACTTGTACTTGAATAACAAACTAGTCAGTAGCAGCATGGATACTTACCCTTACCGTGCCTACCTGGAAAATCTCTTGACGTACGGAATAGACGCCAAGAACACCCATCTCAATGCCTGCGTGCTATGGGAACCTGACGATGCGGGCCAGTTTAACACAACCGAACCGGATGCAAGCAAAACACCACACAATGAGGGACTTGTAAAACGAAGAAACAAAATATTAAATGGAAAGAGTTTAGAACTGATGGATCGTTTGCATTTGAACATGTGGTTGCAAGAGAAATATTTGCTGAACGGTGTAAATGTCCGCTTGAGACTGAATCGTAGCAGTACCGCTTTCCATTTGTTGGCTGATAGTGCTGACGTCAATCCCAAAAGCAAAATCGAGGAGGACAAACTCTACGTACGACGCGTGGAAGTGTTACCCAAAGTGGGAAACGACATCAGTAACACGTTGAGCAGAACGACCGCCAAGTATCCCATACGTCGCGTGGAAGTGAAAACGTTCACCATTCCCGCTCAACATCATTCCATGATCGAAGATCATCTGTTTCAATGACAGTTACCCAAGCGTTTAATCCTTGGTATGGTCAAGAATTCAGCCTTCAACGGAGCCTTCACTAAAAATCCTTTCCACTTTCAACACTTCAACGTGAAGAAAATCGAAGTCAGTCGCGATGGCAAGACCTTGTGTACCAGACCTTTCGAACCTGACTTTAGTGGTACGAAGATGAATTACTTGAGATCGTACTTGTCCCTGTACGAAGCCACCGGTCAGTTAGGGACCAACACCAGTCACGGCATTACGTACGACGATTATGCAGGAGGCTATGCTTTGTGGGCTTTCGATTTCACTCCAGACCAAGGCAGCGACGAGGGACATTTCCACCCTATAAAATCGGGCCAGATTCGTGTGGAACTTCAGTTTGCAGAACCACTGGACAAGACAGTGAACGTCATCCTGTATGCAGAATTTGATAATACCATAGAAATCAACAGTTTGAGAGAAGTCATTCTAGATTATTAGAAGCCATGGAAGACTGTTATCCCTCTTTACCTAGTGGAGAAACTTTGGACATGGAATGTGAGGAGACTGTGGAAGAAGAAGTTATCATGATGAAGTCCCGATGGCCAGAACAAGAAGCCCATTTAGTCTCCTGTTTTGCCAAACACTTGGTCGAAAAAATGACGGAATTGATCAAGAAAGATTGCTATGGATGTCAAAACGATCATCCCAGTCAAATTCAACACGATAAATGCCTGATGCTGAGTCAAGAAGAAAAATTGGACGAGTATCTGGACGAAGCTTGGAGTCTCATCTCGGACGAAGTCGTGTTGCATCAGTGGTATAAAGACTTGCGTGAACATTCTTGTCCGCCATTAACCACTCAAGAGATCGATCGTATTGAAGCTCTCCTGAATCAAAGTGAGGAGACGAAACGAAGAAACGGTTATTTGTCAGACATTTTCAAGCAAAAAGTCAGGATCGAATTGATGACTTATTATTACCTGTGAAGAAAAAAAAAACATGGATACCTGGGAACTTTATTACCTTTTGAACCACAGTTCGTATACGGCTTCTTGGAATCCTGTCGTCTGTGCTAAAGATGAACTCCCTCATCGCAAACCTCAAGACCATCTAGCTTATGTGATCAACACGGACGACAGTCATCTCCCAGGAACCCACTGGGTAGCCGTTTACTTTCCTCAAGAAGGATGTGTGGAATATTTCGATTCGTACGGATTGCCCCCTTTGGAAGACGATATCATTGACTTTATGAGAAGAAATGCTCAGACCACCCGATTCAGTAATGTGAAATTACAAGGCACAGATTCCTTGGTGTGTGGACAATTTTGCGTGTATTTTCTGCATCATCGCAACCTGGGCTATTCCTTAGAACATTTAGTGACTCATTTTGATCCTCGTTCTTCTTCTAGAAATAATGTGAAAGTAGATCGATGGTTTTGTGACCATTATGCTTATCTTTTGTCTCAAGCTAGGAAACGTAGTGTCCATCAATGGCCTAATGATTTCCAACAGTGGAAATCACAATTTCATTCACAACGTTGTCAGCCCTGTTTAAAGTAGAGTGTTAATTAAAAAAAATGTTTGTCATTTGAAAAAAATGTTAGATGTTATATTGTTGGATTATTGTTAAAAATGTTAGAGTTGTTTGTTAGTGTTAAGTGATTTTGAATAAAAAATGTTGTGCTTTGAAAAAAAATGCCTTTGTCTTTTGTTTGGCTATAAGAATGTTGATTCATGCTCTTTGACTTCTCTCTATCCCTCTCATGACACTCATTGAACGTTGCGGCTCGAAAACCGTAGAGGGATGTTTTCCTTCACGTCCGCGCTTTGACTTTAAGAACCGGGGTAATTTCCAGTCTAACCATCCATTGTTGATTCATCCTCCTACGAAGATGTGCTCCAAACTAGCTAAGCTCAACGAAGCCTACGTGAATTTGCATAGGGACAGACACAGTCTGATACCGAAGCCAGAAGAGATAGAGAATGTGAGAATGTTAAAAGTCACTGAAGCCCTGATAGAAGAGCTCTTCAGAGAAGAAGTGAACAGGGAGAAAGAAGAATGGACAGAGAAGTACAGACTTCAGAGACAGTAGCAACAGCAACAACAACAGCAGGAGCAGCAGCAGCAGCAACCTGAACCTGACAGAGGCTTTGTCGATTGTCGTATCGACACCAAAGAGTTCTTCTTCTCTTTCCGAAGAAGCAGACCTATCGTCAGAAAGTCTATCCTCAGAGGACGTCGCATTCTTAGAAACTAAAAGATTGCCATAGCAAACAAAAAAAACCCCAGCCCTTTTCAGGGCTAACCAATACTCTAGAAAAGAAATAACAATCGATTTGCCAGTGTATGTATCTAGAGTAGTGTGAATATAAACACTGACTCTTTTGTGATGTGAGTGTATGTGTTTGTGTATAGGATTGTGTGTTTGTAAGCGCTCACGTACGTTTGTGTGGATAGTAGATTAAGATCATGTTTTTTGCTGTTTGAGGTGTGGGGAGAGTAGATTTGGGGTTTAATTGGATTGCTTTGCGTATGTGAATAGTACATTATTTGTTTAATAATTTTTTTTAGAATAGTGATGGGCAGTATAAAAAAGTGAGTGAGTGTTTCTTTTAGGTCCGCGCGTTGTTTGGTCATGATCTAGGTAAGATCAATTTTGTTTTAAGGGGATGTTTTCCATCACGTCCGCGCTTTCACTATTCATTGAAACTCGCTGGGCAGTCTAGCTACCCTGCTCATTCGTTAACAAGACAATGAATACCAGAATTGTAAAGCTTCTAGAACTCCAGATGCACCTGGAATATGCCAGGCGCATACTAAATGAACTGGCCGCGGAGGCCATTGTCGAAGAGGGAAGGATGAAAGAGGAGGAGGAAAGAAGAAAAAAAGAAGAGGAGGAAAAGGAGAGAAGAAATTTCAGAATCCCAGAGACAGAAAATTGGGATTCTGAAGCCACTTATCCCGCCTCTGCACTCCCAAGAAAAAAGGTAAAAGGAGACTGGGGAAGAAGATGTGTGTGTGGTGCCAGGCCAGGAAGGTGCCAGCATTAGATAGGTGCATCTGGAGTTAAAAACAAACAGCCCTTTTCAGGGCTACCCAAACCTTTAGAAAAGAAATAATAATCGATTTGCCAATGTGTGTAGGTAGAGTAGTGTGAATATAAACACTGACTCTTTTTTTATAGTGTTTGTGTTTGTGTTTGTAAGCGCTGACGTAGGTTTGTGTGGATAGTAGATTTGGGTTTCATTTTAATGCTTTGCGTGTGTAAATAGTAGATTATGGGTTTGTTTATTGATGCTTCACGTATGTGGATAGTAGATCATATGAAATGAGAAAAGTAGGGGATGTTTTCCTTC
This sequence comes from Sinohyriopsis cumingii, assembly GCA_028554795.2. Taxonomy (NCBI): domain Eukaryota; kingdom Metazoa; phylum Mollusca; class Bivalvia; order Unionida; family Unionidae; genus Sinohyriopsis; species Sinohyriopsis cumingii. The sequence continues at coordinate 1,730,711 of JAPYKE020000079.1, read as the reverse complement.
ACGTCCGTGCGTTGTTCGGTTATGATCTAGGTAATATCAATTTTATGTTTTAGGGGGCTATTTTCCATCACGTCCGCGCTTTCACTATAAGAACCCACAGTATTCGTCGTTCAAACCATTCTACAAAGAATAAAAAAGAAGATGGCTTCGAACCAGCTTGATAAAATGAAAACATTGCAAGACGTCATGAACAATTTGGGTATGATGGAGCAAATGTTAGTGAGGTTAAACGAGGATCACTATTCTTATAGCCCCCATCGAGTGAAGATGGAGATTAACAACTTAAGAAAAGTAAAGGAAATGATAAGTGCTGTGATGAAAGAAATAAAGGAGGAGAAGGAGGATGAAGAGGAAAGGATAAGGATAAGAGCATGGAATGAAAAAACTGAAAAAGAAGAAGAAAATGAGAAGAGGAAGAAAGAAGAGGAGGAGAAGAAGAAAGAAGAGAAAAAAGGAAGAAAAGAAAGAAAAGAAGAGAAAGAGTGTAGGACAGAAAATAAGAAGTTGGTGGAGAAATAGAAGAAATTAGAAGTAGAAGAAACCCAAAGGCCCTTTTCAGGGCCACTTATAGGTCTCGAAATGAGAATGACTTTCTATTGCCTACCCCTTTTTTATTTTTATTTTATTTTTTTAAAAAAAAAATCCCATGTTAATTTCCTCTTGTCCCTATACAGGCCCACGATTTATTCCCATTGTCCCTATACAGGCCCACAATTTATTCCCATGTTAATTCCCCTTTTCGCTATACAGGCTCACAATTTATTCCCATGTTAATTCCCCTTGTCGCTATACACGCCCACGATTTATTCCCATGTTAATTCCCCTTGTCGCTATACAGGCCCACGATTTTTCTCCATGTTAATTTTCCATTGTCGCTATACAGGCCCAAGGGGTATTTTAAGGCTAATTCCCATTGCCGCCAAATCGCCCCACTTAACTACTTCTGATATTCATTAACTCTGGTAGTTTTTGAAACATATGGATAATATCTTCTTACATGCATCCAAAATGCTATGTGTTTTGAGCTCCATTAAATACAATGTGGGTATGAAATCATTAAAAAGAATTTATCTCTCTTATATGCGTCCTCTCCAATAGTATATTGATATAATATGAGATGATAGCTCTGTGGACGGGTTACTAAGACTCGAAAGACTTCGACTCGAAGCGGGGAGAATTTTAACTGGACTTACCCACAGCGTTTCTACTAACATTATTTACAGAGAAACCGGTTGGATCCCATTATCGGAAAGAAGAAAATATTTTATGGACTGTTTACCTTCCACAAAATTGTACATGGCTCCTATCCAACATAACTACAAAATTTTGTACATCTGTTAGTTGGACACACAATACAATATAATTTGAGAAAGAAAACATTCAACAAGTACATACGTGAAATCTCCGGAAGTTCTTATATATCTTCCACATTAAAAGGTTGGAGCAATCTGCCTCATCCAGTAAGACATAAAACAGGTTATATATATATATATATATATATATATATATATATATATATATATATATATATATATATATATATATATATATATATATTTCCAATTGTCTTACTGTTAGACCATTGTGTACATGTATAGAGGAATAGGAGACTGCTTCCCATTGTATTATTAATTGTAAGAAACATACAGTACCAGAACTGAGGCTAATTGCTTACACCGATTATTCATCCCCACTAGCACTAATATCTTGGCATTTGGATCAGCTGAGTTATAAAATTACCCTAAACACTCGCATGTTTGAAATCTTCCAGACTTATATTAAAGATACTAAACTATTTCAATAACCTACTTAGACAAATTACCTACGGGCATGATCTACCTCCAGTATCCACCACGGAACCACTTTATAATCTCAACCCCCATTGTCCCCCTTTCTCTTCATTAAATTAGTTGTTATACACTTATTTTGTATTAATGTTTCTAGTACGATGCATTTTTCGATATTCATTGGTATTAATGCACTGTATTTCTGATGCGGGCACCAGTATATGCACGTGCTGTTTGTCCCTTCCACTTCTCTCGTAGCTACTTCTGTATTTGCTGGAGGACTGCTGCTATGTTTTGAGAACTGATAGCCCGACACCGTGTGCTATAAATAAGGCAATACAATATGGTTAAAATCAAAGCCAAAACAGAAAATACAATTATTTTATCATGTCAACCCTTAGAAAAAATACACTTAAGCAATCAGTATTGTTTGGGGCTTTTTCACAACATGAACAGTTATTTGCTACCTTGCAATTTAATTTTCGTTCCGATATATCGCTACATGCTCATTTACACGGTTATCGATTTTTGTGAACCTGTACATTTGTGTTTTCGAGAACGTATGTATTGAGAAGAAAGAAAAAAAGAACTTATCCTCTTAGGCCAAATATTCATAATATCAAGGAATGGTGATATACAAAATATCTTTCGCACCAATACATACAGAAGAATAAGCAAACACTTAGCGTTCGTGTACTCTCTCTCTCTCTCTCTCTCTCTCTCATAATAAACAAGGAATTCTTACTAATATAGTGTCTGTTACAAAACTCAAGTCAGTCACATCGATAAAATGCAACAAGAAAACCCCAAAACAATTATAAAATCAGAACTAACCTGTATTGTTCATCTTAGTTCTAACAACATACATAACAGATTAAGTACAAATAAAAATTATCAGATTAAGTACAAAAACTAATTATATTAGTGGTGGTATAACAGAAGGAAGAAAGAATGGTAGAAATACATATTTTAATCAATATTTAGGATATTCATGACAAAATGGATGCAATGGTGATGTGCATAACCATTTTGAGGTTTTATATGAGATCTGAGTTATATAATATGACTTGTTCTTAGCTTACGTTAAGATATGGGTTCGTTTGCAGATCACTAAATCTGCACTAACATTTGTGATGTAAATCTTACTTAATTTGTATGTTCTTGCAAAATATTAATTTTGAGAAAGAAATTCAAGACTTCCCTTTTATGAAGCATATAATTCCCATTTTCTTTCCAATATATCTAAATTATGACATCTTCCAGTTTTATTTGGAGACATATAATTCGTTGTGCGGAACTTACAATTATTCTATGCCTTTGTGACAGGAATGTTAAAAATGCATCAAGATTAAAGAATTTTAAAACATCAGGTAATGAGTTCTACTTTTAGACGAATAAAAAAAATACAGCAGATTAACGGGTTTGCATATACTGATATGTCATCCAACATTATTGAGTATCAAAATCACGGAAAACCAACTGCAACTTAGCATAACATAATGTTATGCATATCTATATTTATTGTAACTCCTGGTGCATGGTTTTATCTAATTTTTGTCATTTTTATTCATGGCTGTAAATAGCAGTGATTATCTATAGCTGGATGTTGTTCGTACATAGGGTCTATTTTAAGATATTAAGGACTGGAAAATTGCATAGGATCTATAAATAGATGTTTACGTAGGTGTTAACAGTTACTAATAATAAAATTATTAGTAAATATGTTAACGAGATTCGGCCTTTATCCCATTTCACAAGCCGGTCAGGCGGCATCTTAACAGAATTGTTAGTTCCTATTGGATGAGTTACGTCACATGAATAGGTAGTTTGATATATATACGGTTCCCACGCTTTTCTAAATATAAATTTCCAGGTCTTTCCCAGGGTTTGTCTGGGATGAAATTAATTTTTTCAAGGTTAACATATGACTATTACTGAATGGAATTAAAGAACATTTTGGATTATAAAACATGCATTTTCCAAATTTGAAGATGTTTCTCTTTCAAGACTCTCCAAAACATATATGTCAAAAAGATGATCCTTTACAAAACCACAAAAGGAGTCACACGAAACAAATCTGACTATATTTCTATAAATTGGCATTTAAAGCCATTTCAATGTACAGAATACAAAATTCTAATTTTACTTTGCTAACCTGCATTATGTTGCTACGTGGAAACAACATAATGAGCATACATTATTTGGTTTCCTTTTAAACCTTTAATTATAAAAAATTATAGAGCAATATATGTGTATGTTATACAAAGTAAACATTTCCTATCACAGTATGAAAATACCAATAAATGCAAAGTATTAGAATCTTATCTTGTAACAAAAATGTTTAACCCTGAATTTATGTGTGCCAGTAAAATCTCAAACAAAATTTTTCAACCAACCTAAACTCCTTCAGACGATTTGGTTAACAATTCCATCATGTAAAGACATTTACAAAGGGGTTAATTTAAATTTTGACAAAAGACGTTCAAAATTATATATTGTTGTATAAACAAGGACTGAATTTTCTGTAAAATCAACTTTTCTTCATGTAGTTCAATAAACCAGTCCCAAAACCTGTATTGATGCATGGGCTCTAATCGTTCCTTAATATCTAATAAAAGGAACGAACTTTTCCCATTTCTCCTGCGTTTTATTTAAGATCTCAAACCAATGCTACAAGCTACATGTCACTGTGTAATAGTTTCGCACCAAAATTCAGCTCAGAGATTCGCAATTTTTCTAATCCGGGTTTCTCCCAAATATTAAAACCCCATTTTTCACATTTTGACATTTAGGATGGAGTGTGGGTTCAGAGCAATTACATATAAAAAAAATTGGAATCTGCCGCCACCCTAAGATAGCTTACTAGCGGGCCTAGCAAATTTAAACTATGTTATATCGATTTATACCTGCATGAAATCGATAGGAAAATTATTTCTTTTCTCAAAAATGTCAAGTATTATAATCGTTATGTCTTTAATCCACTGACAGACTTCACAAAACTCGGCATGGATGAAACCTGACCCGGTACTCGCAATTTGCGTTATTAGTCACATGACTTCACAGCTCTCAAACAACGACATTTGAAGTCCATAATTCTCGTGATATCAACAACGAATTCCTTTTTATTGTCGATGTACAAAATTTCAATTATATTAAATTAAAGTCTGATACATTTTGTAAAAACCAGAAAGAACATATAATTCTCAACATATATATGTCGAGAACCGCTACAAGAAACTTGGCCAGTCTGATTCATCAAGCAGAGTAGTCTGGTTCCCTGCTTCGTCAACGTGGTAATCATGTGATACAACAAAACTTCGGAAGTTGGCTTCGGAATAAATATAGAGAACTGTGTGCTCTTTAGTTTTTGTATTTTGAATACAACCAGTTTACAACTTTCATTTCACTTGTTTTCTAAAATATTTGAAAATGACAGTTATCAGATTATGTGTACTAGTGCGACTAGCAATCGAAATCACTAGTATCAGCTCAAATTTCATCAACGCATTAGTTTTATCGTCTTTCAGCAGATTAAAGGCATAGCAATTGTAATACTCGCAATTTATGAGGAAGTTCATATCGATATCATGCAGGTATAACTCGATTTAACAACATTCTAGTTTTCATAACCATCCGCTAAGCGGCTGTGCTTTAAGGCCATCATGTTGACATCTTGTGATGATAGACTGGTTTTCATACCTTCCATATAAACAAGATATCGAACTGTCTGTGAAACAAAAAGTCTACTAGACGAATCTAATCCATTGAGCGTTTGGATTGTCTCAATAAATATATATATGGCAAGCACCCAAATGATACATACTGCAACGGCCTCATATTCTGGTTAGAACTCGATAAATTTAACTCACGATCAGTTCAGTTACGACTCAATTACGTAATTGTTTCGGGCGTCAAGTTGTGGTGGAAATTTCCCTGTTTTTTCCGACTTTCGTCAATATTTGCAAAATTCAAAGACTTTTTACGCTGTGGAAAAAATTATCATTTCTCCCGACTTTGTCTCGTCATCCCGGTAGCGTTGGAACTAAGGAAAGAGTATATTGCTTAGTAATGTATGTCACGTGGGGTATGTTTCGATATATAGGCGTAATAGACTCTTGAAGATGAGTATAAGGAGAGAACTGAGCAATTAAATAACATTCGAGTTTTTAGAATCATTCTTATTTCTTGTCTTCTTGTTGAAAAATCAAGGCTGCAGACTTGTTTTATGTTGTACTTAGATATCATTTGAGGGGAAATAATATTTGCTTAGATTGTTCAGTTTGAATAGAAAGTACTTATTAAACTATAATATTATTTTAGAACTATTGTGAATAAATAAAGGAGTTCTGGATAAAGCCATTTTGAGAACGTAGCTATTCTTGGCGGACAGTACATTTTTGGTTCTGAAACTTTTATGGAACTTTTCTTTGTTTTCCAGGAATGTTTTGGATTAATTTCACAAAGCTGTCATTTCAACTCACATTTTAATTTATAACTTATAATTAAATTATTTGGCAAGTTTTACCAAACCTGTCGGTTTAGCTTCTGTCTGTTTATGACCGCAGAGACGTAACAATAATATCATATAATTTATTCAAATTTTACTAATTGTTACAGTAAAAGTCTAGTCCAAAAATATAAATTTGTTAAGTTTGATCCAAATGCTCACAAGAATCCTACCAGATTCTCCATGAAACATAAAAACCAAACATTTCGTAAGAAATCAGATGTAACTGTTCAGTGACACTAATATCACTAAAACTCTGGATTTAACAACAATTTGACATTAATGGTCAAGCAACATTTTCAAACAATTTCAAATGTAAATAAAACAATAAAAGCAAATTTCTTATTTTTTATGAAGGGCAAATATTCTTGCAGCTTTTATGTCCTTTTTATTGAATTAAATGAACCATTGTGTTTAAAACAGCAGCCCTAAATATAAATATTAAAAAACTGTTTCTAGGTGGTGTTTTCGGACGCAAAAGAGAAACTTTTAGACTGCCTTTTATACCAAATATTACTTTTTGACGCATCCACCACCTGACTAACACAACACACATTTACATGTATATTACGTATATTTGACTCTTTGGTAAAGCAGTTGCAAAACATGTCATATTTGTTTGAAATATATGATGTATTATTTTTATGGTTTAACAATTTACCCCAGTAATAAACCCCATTAGAAAATAATATGTTGATGCAAACCTAATGACTAAGGAAGGCGAATGTCGTAAAAAATGTATTAATTTCAGTCATTTCCTGCCATAAGATTAATAATGACGAGTTTCCCTGTATTATAACGTAATTGTGGAAAAATTCATTATTAATTTCCGTTTCAAGTAACCGAGATCATAGATAATTGCACCACAAACATATACATTATTTCCAGGAGAAGAATATTCCACTTTATGTTACAGTATAAAGTAAAAAATTACTTGGTATTTAGTCACAACATTGGCTAGAACATTTATTGCAAGACGGATATTAAGGTAAATTTGTTGTGCCCCATAAATGAAATTAGGCTTGATATATATACGTTGATGTACTATCTCAGTGCTAGCAACCATCATCGATTTGTTTTATTTTCATTTTTTTTCTCTGAAATAATCAGAATCTCAGGAAGAAAGGAATGGGGAAAAGCAGCATGGCGAAATCAGTGGCGAGGCAAACCACATGAGGAAATATTTTGCATGCAATTCAAGATCTACACCTTTTGGGGCTATCGCTATTATGGGCTATCACTTTTCTGGGCTATTTCTGTACGACTTATTCTATCTGAATGCTAAATTGTCTAATATTCGTATGTTTGCATGTGGTCATCATTTCCACAGTTAAATCCAGTTTAAAAATATAAATTGTCTATGCTGGAGTTGCATTTCCTTCAAAGATTTCATTGTCTTGTCAGGAATTTATATCACATGTTTCCGGTAGTGTGTAGTATTTAGTGGCATGATTTCATCGGAGAGAATACACTCCAACATACTGGGGGCACCTCCAAACGGGGACGTCCCTGTTTTGTAATGTTGGCAGAGACGGATTGCCACGATGTTACGTGGTAATCAAAACCTTGAAATAAATGTTATCTATGTCCCTGTTTGGTTCGTATTTTTTTTCATATCATACTATACACGAAAGTACATACTCGACTCAAAACATTGAGTATACCAGTCCAAAAACCGAGCCCTTGTTTACTCATTAAAATTCTCAATTGTCAGCTTTGCTGCCTTCTCTTGCACTTTGCTACCGAATAACTTATTCAAGTTTTATGGAGATACTCGTTAAAAAATTACGATGATCAAGGAATCTAGCCAATCAGCTATGCCTGAAAATGTTATCTTCTAGAAAAAACAAGCTGGCTGACTCTCTCTTTTTGGTGCAGTTTCCGAATTTCCTGGACTATGGAAATTCGATAGGTGGCAACCTGATTATTCTTGGAGATTTCAACTTTCACTTTGACTGTCCCGGAAACTCAAATACATCAAAACTCATTGATTCCATTAATGTTTTCAACCTCAAACAGTCAGTTAACCAACCCACCCATAAACATGGTCACATTTTAGACTGGATTCTTCATAGACCTGATGATAACATTATACGGTCCTCCCTGGTATCCCACGACCTGCATATGATCACCTCTGCATTATATGCCATCTTGACGTATCAGTCCCTAACCCTCCACCTTTATCTGCTACTAAGAGAAACCTCCGTATGATAAATAGAACCAAACTAATGCACGACATCCAAGCTAACCTAACAACTTGCTTACCTCCTACCGCAGAACAACTCGATAACTGTCTGCGTTAATTGCTTGACAAACATGCCCCAGCTACCAAGTGCGGAGTATCAATTCAAAAGTGTTCTCCATGGTATAGCAATGTTAGGGACCAGCTTCGCACTGCTAAAAGAGACCGCCGTAAAGCTGAGAGGCTTTGACTTTGCACCAGATTCACTATTCATAAGCAAATCTATGAAATCGCTAAGAAGAATGTCACATATGTAGTCCATGCAACGAAATCAGCCCACTACACTACTAAGATCATGGAAAGTTCCAGCTGCAAACAGCTCTTCGAGATTGCTAACAAGCTAATGTCAAGGAACAAATCAACACCACTTCCAACTACCTTCTCTCCAGTCGTCCTTCCGGACATGTTTGCAAATTTCTTCCGTGACAAGTACAAACCATTAGAGATAAGCTTGACACCACAATTTCAATTGACTCGTCGTCACCATACAGTTGGGATACAGAATTTGAGTGGCAACCATTAGCAGCATTTGAACCTGTCGTTATGGATTTTGTGCGTACAATCTTGATGAAGAGTGCACCAAAGTCATGTGAACTTGATCCAATTCCAACATCACTGCTGCTTGAGTGCTTAGATCCAGTATTGCATTCTCTCAGGTGGCGCTCTACAGTTTCGTATTTTGCATAGTTAGGATTTTAAAGAAAAATAATTTACCCGGCTTTCCTCACTGGTTATACTGGCTATTTAAGAAAGACCTCGTATATCTTAGATATAATGCAAAGAACCTTTAATTCCCTTTATTTTGGTGTATGATTGATGGGTGTACTATGGGTTATAGAGTATACAGCTTGGCCTTACTTCAGATGTGCACCTTTCAAAAAAGTGCTAGCTCTACTTGGTCATTTTCACTTCCTGAACTTCACAGGTAAATTGTATAAAAGAGAGCCGATAACGTTCTTTTACATTTTATATATTTGGTAACTCATTCATTGCACTTTCAGAAGCTGGCATTGTCTAGTCTGGCAAAATTCATTTTCCCTATTTTAATGGCTGCTATGTATAGTGTACTTTAGACTAATTCAGCTGATTTTTTAACACAAGGGAGCAGTCATTTTAGTTAGCAGTGTGCTTAAATCATGTAAAATTTCCAAAAGTACAATATCCAAAAGAAATATCATCCTCATTACATTAATATAGCATAGAGGTATGCCAACATTCTCTCCACTGTGCATGTTTTAAATGCGAACTACTTCACCTTACATACGTCACTCTCTCAAAAGTACATATTATCTGGTTAGCGTCCATTAAAAAAACTGCATCTTGAGTGCTTAGATCCAGTATTGCATTCACTAACTGATGTTATTAATACCTCTCTCTCATCCGGGGAATTCCCATCATTTTTCAAAACTGCCATTGTAAAGCATCTTCTGAAGAAACCAACACTAGACCATAACGATTTAAAGAACTACCGCCCAGTTTCTAATCTCCCAGTCATATAAAAAATGTTAGAAAAGGTTGTTCTATCCCAACTTGTATCTCATCTAAATATAAACAGACCTTTTTAGCAATGTACAGTCGGCATATCGCCCTTGCCACAGTACCGAAACTACTCTTCTAAACGTAGTTAATGACATTCTCTCTGCCTTCGGATAGCGGAAAGATTACAGTCCTCACCCTTCTTGGTTTGTCTGCAGCATTTCACACAATAGACCATGAGACTTCACCGTCTCCAGCATGTATTTGGCATTCATGTTACAGCCTTAATGCGGTTCAAGTCCTACTTGGTCAACAAGACACAAATTGTATATGCAAATGGAATACACTCCAGCCCAGTTGATCTATGTTGTGGTGTTCCACAGGGGTCTGTACTTGGACCTGTTCTCTTCATTCTGTACACTCATCCGCTCTCAAGTGTCATAGATCATCATCCAGTGTCTCACCATTTGTACGCTGATGACACCCAAATATACAAATCTAGCCATCCAGCTGAAGTTGATGGTACCATCCAAGGTGTAGAGAGGTGCATTTCTGGATAACATGGAACAAGCTGCAGATGAATAATGATAAAACTGAGGCCATTCTGATCACAACACAATGACTTCTCATTCATATCCTTTACCTCAAACAATAAATATCAGCAACACCAACATTAAATTCACACAATCAGTACGAAACCTAGATGTTAATCTGGACAGCACTCTGTTACACCAACATGTCATGAACATATGCAAGGCTGTATATCTTGAGATGAGACGCATCAGCTCAATTCGCAAATATTTTTCAGTTGATGCCACTAAAACACTTTTGTGTTCATTAGTACTTTCAAAACTAGACTATTGTAACTCAATTATGTCTGGTTCATCTCAATATCTACTCCAGAAACTTCAAAAAGTTCAAAACACAGCTGCTCGAATCATACTTAGAGTACCACGATCAGAGCACACCACCCCACTGCTCTGTACTTTATACTGGCTATCCATTCGATCCAGAATCAAACACAAAATTTGTTCTCTGTGCTACGTTTCATTGTCGGACTCTAGACCAACAAACTTATCTGATCTCACCCATGTGTACACACCAGCAAGATACTTACGCTCCTCTTCTGACAATCGTATACTCATTATTCCCACTATGAAAACAAAGTCATATGGCCAGAGTTCTTTTGCATACCAGGGCCCAGCAACGTGTAATGAAATGCCCATTGAACATAGCCACAAAGACAAAGACACAGTGATCACATTCAAGAGGGCTCTCAAAACTCACTTATTTGGACTGCAAGACCAAACTTAAAGGCCTAATAATGTTTCCTATCTTAAATATTCTCAGCATGTTTTTTATATTAAAATTTTTAATGTTTTTTCTAATTTCATGGTGTTTGTTTTTGTAATAATAATAGTATATGTTTTTTATCTTATAGGTGTTGTATCATGTTGTAAAGCGCTTAGAGCTTCTAAAGATTAGGCGCTATACAAAGTCCTCATTATTATTGTCATTATTATTATTATTAGCGAGCCCTAAGCGGTTCGAAAAAAATACATCGCAACATATGCAATGTCAAATTGTAAGCATGTGTATTATGATTTGAATTGATTTTGTATTTTTTATTTTCGTGAAGTTTGAATATTGGCGCCATTACGTTTATTATTAATACTAATAACAATAATACTGCTTACTTTAAAAAAGACGGCATTATTATCACTATTACGAAAGTGTACGTACTAAGATATCTTTGTATAATATATGAACGGAGATGTAAATAGCTTTCGTTGACGCGTACAGTATTTACCTGGGGATGTATAGTATCAGCCTTATCTGTTTGAAATTATTAAGTTTAGTTCACTCGCCACTGCATGTAAGTAGTATAGTGGGGCTGGTTAGCGACAATGTAAAAATACATTACAGACCCCACCCACCCACCCCGGGGCTGCTTGGCGACAACACTTTTTAGCACACCCTGGGTCTGTTTAGCGACATGGGAATTGGACATGGAAAATATTGGGGCTGTATAGTGATTAGGGAAACTGGGGTTGTTGTATAGGGACAATAGGAATGGAACAAGTGAGGTGACGTCACGGTACTGAAGATTGGTAAGAATGTAGCAAGGGGCTGACCTAAATTTGATCAAAGAGCGGGAAAGTTTTAGAACACTTGGCGCGGACATAGACATATATAACACATACAACATATAACATACATACATAGATGGATGAACATTAATCTGTCACACAAGCAACTATACAACTGTAATTTTTGTGGCAAGTAAGCAAATTGCTTCGAGGCATATAAGTGGCCCTGAAAAGGGCATTTGGGTTTTTCTTCCATTTTCTCCAGTTCTTCAACCATTTCCTCACTTTCTCAATAATTCATTTCTTCTTCTTCTTTTCATTGTCTGCTGTTCAGTCAGGATGTCCCATCAATCGTATTTATTCCTGCAACTTCATCCAGTTAGGTTCATTTTTTCAAAGTCCTCTCTTTTCTTTCTGTTTTCTTTTTCCACTCTCTCCTTAGTTCCAGCACTTTTCTCATCATTACTTCTCCTTTTTTAAATTGATCTAGTCCTCACTTTACAAAAGACCACTGTGTGAAATTCAATATGTCTGTACAACGCACCTCACTTTGATCACATTATTAAGGGACTGCTTCAGTGTTACCACTCGTTCATATGTAGGCTGAATGAAACCTCTTAACTTCTCCACTTCCTCCTTTATCATTCCTTTCACTAGATCCCTGGCTCCGTTCAGGCTAGTCACTTGTCTTGTCACAAGGTCTTTGGTAACTGGATACCTCTATCCACGTTCAAGCCTTTCCACTACATAGGCGGCATCCACCATCCAGTACCAACTGTCTTTCAAGGTGTTAAATAAATCCATTTTCCAAACGTGTTGACTAGTCAACGCTAGGTAGCCAGACCAACGACGGCTATGATTTATATACTTCAAGCACAGGCGTGAAGGAAATCATCCCTTACACTCACTTCACACATTATCTACTATCCACACAAACGTACGTGAACTTATGCAAACCCCAACATATATTATCCAGACACGGGAGGAGAGAAAAAAAACCCACAATATATACTATCCACACACGGAAAGAAGAAACAACTTATATACTATCCACAAACTCCAAAATATACTATCGAAACACGGGAAGAGGAAAAAAACACAGTATCTACTATCCCCACACGGGAAGAAGAAAAAACAACTATTATATACTATCCACGCACGGGAAGAGGACAAAAACCATATTATACTAACCACACAGAGGGAAGAAGAAAACCATTATATACTATCAACACAGAAGGGATGGAAAACAAACCTAAATATCTACTATCCACAAAAACGTACGCGAACCCGTACCAACCCAAAAACATAATATCAAAAACACCAATATCTACTATCCACACAAACGTGTGCGAACTCAATATACTATCGAAAACACCAATATCTACTATTCACACAGAAGGGAAGGGGAAAAAAACCAACACACTCTACTATCACAAAAACGTACGCAAAGTCAAACAAACACAATATATACAATCTACACAAACGTACGTGCATTCATACAAACACACACGCATATCAGGAAAGGAGTGAGTGTTTATAATCACACTACTCCACATACACACGAATTGGCAACTTGAATAGTCTCTTTTCTAGAGATCTTGTTAGTCCCGAGAAGGGCTGTTATTTATAATTCCAAATACACCTTGCTAATGATTGTATAAACCACAAACAATTCAACTTCCAATCAGATGCAGCCTTTCATAACCAGAATGTACAAGTTAGCCCAAGTGGAAAAACTAGTCAAAGCATTCAACACTCAGTCATATTCGGTTTACATACCTGTCACCATCAAGTTAGAAAACCAACCAAATGATTCAACTACCAATCAAAATCGAGTTTACATACCTGCCACCACCATGTAAGAGAACGAACCGAAATTTTAAACTGCCAATCAGATTTAGTTTCACGTAGTTAGTTCAAACAACTACTACACCGAGCACGTTACACTAACAGTCCCTAAAAAGCCAGGTCGTATTTACATTTCAAATCAAGTCCAGTTATACTAATGGACAATAAAGAAACCCAATAATGTGTAAGCCACCTGTGCAATTCTGCCAAATTGTTCGAGTTTCAGAATTTTCCTACATCTTAATTGTTCGAAAGAATTTTAGTACATAGTGTACTTTGAAAATACCCTACGACCTGTATCCATTGATATGTCTAAGCGACTTAGAAAAAAGTTGTAGTCAATATTAGGTGTAATAAGTTGTTAATTTTGAGGCGGTGGATAAAGGATCAGATCAGTGTATTGGTATTATCAGAAGGGCTGTTTTGGCAGGCTAGCTGAAACTTCCACTGCGGTCTTCTGTTTCTTTAGTTATCGCCGCACTTCTCTTGTCGTATTTGATGGTATCTGGGAAGTAGCCATATATCATCGACACGTAATTTGCCGCTTCCACTAGCTTGTAGATTATATATTGCGTATAAGCATTCTCATAGTATTGAGAGAGGATTCTTACACCGTAGAACCATTGTGCCGGTCTGTGTCTATTGGTGTATTTTACTGCATTGAAGAAGTGCCCTGTCTTTCTCACGTCGTCTAGCGAAAGTTCTAGTCCCATCTTTTTACACCGTTTTAGTTCCAGGTCAGTTTCCTCTTCTTGTACCTATGTTTCTTCCCCTATTTATTCTTCCATTTCTTCTTCACTATAGGAAAACATTTCCAAGTCAGCTACCAGTGTGTCATGTGGGATTTCCTACATAGTTGGAGTTGGTGGTTTAGCTGGGGTGTGAGTAACTTTGCTCGCATACGTCTCCAGTGTCTTCATTATTTGTGCAATCGAGACATTGATAGATTTATCTCGGGCAGCCGGAATGATAGGACTGATCCTTGTATTTATTGTTAGTCCTGTCGACTGCTGCAGTTTGTTTTGATGGATCGTAGTGGGTGGACTGCTAGTCTGGGTCTGCGGAGTACGCTCTCTCTGTTGCCGCCTTCTTCCTCCTCTACGTCTTCTGGGCCGTGGTTTGTTGTCTATTTCCTCTTCTTTGTCGTTATTATCCCAAACTAGGAGCAGGGTTGTACGTTTTTCTGGCGCTTTAAGGCTACTATGAGACCGAGACCCCTAGTGCACTAATTGCTGGAGCGGGAATAATTTACGTCGTTAGCTCTATTTCTAATGCGTGGTTGTTCGCTGCTCTGTGTCCTGCTGACTGACTGAATGAATCGAATGATACATTTGGAGTTCAAGCAATTCAGCAATTCTGTTACTCATATTGTCATGTTGACGATAGGTAGCCAGACTGACGAACGATTTCTCGTTATATTTGTAAGCACGGACGTGAAGGAAAACATCCCCTGACAAAAATTAACAAGGTTCGTATCACCAAACAAAAATATGGAAAGCGCGGATCTAAAAAGACACTTACTCACCTTTTACTTACAAACACTAACTACAAATACAAACGCATACAGACTATTTTTTGACAAGTGCTTATAGACATATTTCTAATTTTTAACATAAAACAAATAAATGAAGTGCTTATAGACACACTTCTATGTTTTAAACTTACTAACATACAATTGGCAATTTAATTAGTATCTCCTTTCTAGAGTATCGGGGTAGCCCTGAAAAGAGGATGTTTTTTGATGACAGGGAGTTACGGCAGCCGACAAAACCTCTCTCTGGTTCCTGCTGTTGATGCTGATGTCGTTGCTGATGCTCTCTCTGCTTCTCAAGTCTATACGTTTCGTCCATTTTTCTTCAACACGGCTTCTTCCGAGATGAAACTCCAAGCTTCTTCCAGATACCTGTTCAATTTTTCTTTTTGACTCAGCATCAGACATTTATCGCGTTGAAGTTGACTGGGATGATTGTTTTGACATCCATAGCAATCTTTCTTGATCAGTTCTGTAATTTGTTTCTGCCATGTGCTTGGACAAACAGGACACTAATTTTTGTTCTTGTTCTGGCTATCTGGGCTTCATCACCACATCCTCTGGGTTTTTGTCTTGGGTTTATACTTATTCGCTATCCTCCCATTACATTTCCATAGATTCTTCCATATTCAAAGAGGGATTACAATCTTCCATAGCTTCTAATAGTCTAGCATGACTTCTCTCAAGCTGTTTATTTGTATCGTATTATCAAATTCAGCACACAGGCTGACGTTCACCGTTATATCAGGATCTTGGTTTGGAAACTGAAGTTGCACACGAATTTGGCCGGATTTTATTGGGTGGAAATGTCTCTCGTTGCTGCCTTGGTCTGGGGTGAAATCAAAAGCCCACAAAGCGTAGCCTCCTGCGTAATCCTTGTACGTAATACCGTGACTGGTGTTGGTTTGTAAGTGTCCGGAGGCTTCTTACAGGGACAAGTACGATCTCAAGTGATTCTTCTTATTGAGAGAAAATGCAGGTTCGAATGTTTTGCCATCTCGACTGACTTCATCTTGATCACGCCAACGTTCTGAAGTTGAAAGGATTTTTTCCGTGGGTTCCGCTGAAGGCTTCGTTCTCGACGATACCAAATATATAACGTTTGGGTAGCTGTACTTGGAACAGATGATCTTCGATCATGGATTTCTGTCATATGTGAATGGTAAACGTTTTCACTTCTACGCGTCGTATCAGATACTTGGCAGTCGTTCTGCTCAGAATGTTACTGATGTCGTTTCCCACATTAGGTAACACTTCTACACGTGGCACGTAAAGTTTGGCTTCTTGGATGATAGTTTTGGACTCGGCAGCATTAGCCATGAAATGGAAAGTGTCACTCGTACGATTCAGTCTCAGAAGGACATCCACTCAGTTCAGCAAATACTTTTCTTGTAACCACATGTCCAAATGCAAGCGATACATCAGTTTTAAACTACAGCTTCAAGCAATTTTCTTTCGTCTTTCTATAAATCCCGGTACATTTTGATTATCCCCATCAATCGCAGTGATGTCGAATTTGGGGCCTATTGCATCAGCTTTCCATACCACACAGTCATTCAAATGAGTACTCTTTGTCTCTTTTCTGTAAGTCAAGAGATTTTCCATGTACACTTTGTAAGTGTAAGTATCCATGTTGCTACTGACCAGTTTATTATTCAAGTACAGTCCACTCCACTGAACAAGGTATGCATGAAATTGGTGACGGGAGCTACTCTGGACGCGTCAGTTAGATTGTCACCGTCCGCTTTGGTTACTTTGACTTTCAAGTACAAGTAACCGCTATTCAGATCGATGTAATCTTCGGGTTGCCCTTTGATTTCAAACTTGATGGGAGCGGAATCCGTCAAAGATGAAACGGGATGAAATTCTACCCATTGGGATTCTCTCATCGTCATCACAGTGGGTGGCATGGCAAACAGCTCCATTCCCACTTGGAATAGTCGTAAAAGTATCGGTGCCTCATTTACTTTCTGTCTTCTCTCTGTGATTTTTTTAATAATAAAAAAGCGTTTAAGTCTCGGACGGTTCTTCTTTTTAATCTTTCTAGCTTTATGAGCATGAAGGCTTCTGAAGATGTGTTTTCGTTCGTCTCTTTCTGCCTCGTCCTTGCTGTGGCGTCAGGGAAGCAGGAGTGTCTGACTCTGTAGCATACAGGGCATTTATAGGAGTTTCTCGTCTTCCCAAAATGTATTTGCCGTTTGCAGCAAGACGTTTTTGCCTGCTCTCAGGAAAGCTTCTTTAGGGTTTTGTTTGTCGATGATGACAATTTGGAGAAATTCTTTGCTTTGAATCAATTCGGTATCTTTCAAGGCATGCAATCCTCGTGTCACCATCGGTTTCAAAACTGGGGCTATCGAACGAAAAGCCGATTTCAACATATCTGCTAAGCCATGTCCTCGCTGTCGAGCGACGCCTCTGTACACTGGATACATGACTTTACGAGTCGTTAAAGAAACGTTTATCGAAAATGTAGTTTTGGGAAACACCTGCATGGAACTGTTACTGGGTAACATCAAGTAAAATTGGTTCTTGTTGTTCATAATTCCAAAGATCTGCTACTGTCCGAGGGGTCACTCCAAGTCAGATGGTTGTCTAAAAGCGGATTATTTTGAGGATTCTTGTTGTTGCTTGACTGACGTTGGACACAAGATTCCCATTCATGTTCCCATTCAAGGAGTATTTCAGGGAAAGATTGGCAAGAAGTTATCCGATGAAACTTCTCAATATAATGGTCCACAATTGTTTCTCTCCATGTTGCAAACTCAAATTGTCAATGGCTGCACCGATGACTCAATGCACCATAAAGATCTGGCAGAAAAAGACGATTTACGTTTTAGACACACGTTGTCCACACCACAACCACAAGGGTTGCTTTAGTAGAACTTGCAGAGATGAACTGGGTGAATTGATTGGTCACTGCATTGGTAGAGGTAGCTAAGGATGTGTGGAAGAGCATGATGGTCACTTCTTTTTATAGGCGATGACTTGCGAAGCGTCGATCCAAGAATCAAAACTGGGAGGATATCCTTTCCAACTTACTTTGACTTCTCTGACATGTAATGTTCCCACTTTTCGGGTTTTACGTTCGAGAATGCGTTCGATGTCGTACACTTCGTCTTCCTTTGTGGTTACACGTTGTAACTTAGGTAAGTAAAATGTTCCAATGACACGAAACAATTCGCTGTCCAGTTGGGTAAGTAACATTTGTCGAAAGTGCCTTTGGTTTTGCCAATGGCCCCCAATCTCCTGCTGCCAGCAATCCACTTTTCTTGGGGACAGTCACCGTCAGGGACGAACCAAGCAGGCGCTCAAACACGGTAACTTCTTTGTCGGGAGTTACTTCTTGGGGGGCACGTCTGATGCTTCGATGTTAAGATTGGTTGTACGCTTGAACCTAGGGTGGTAAAACGTCGATGTAGTTGAGTGTGTTGATGCGTAAAATATTTCCACATGCGTTTCTTCAATGTGCGTTCAAAAAGTTCAACGATACTGGCTTCGGTTTCGGGATTCTCGATGGTGAAAAAATGAATGTCACGTTTCTTCAATTTTTTGGGAAAGCTTGGTTCAGAAATTCGGTGTCTTTGTCGGTTTGCCATCGAAGAGGGTGAAGGCCACTTTGTTTAACACCAGTAGGAGGGCTCGCACTAATTCACTGCTCGATTTGGAAGTCAATGGTACAACCCAGGCAAATTTAGAAAAGACGTCGATGACACAAAACAAATATTTGTAGCCACGATTGTAGGTAGACAAATGAGAGACATCGGCTAAATCGGCTTGCCATTGATGATAGATGACCTCCACTCGGGTGCGACTTCTGGAAAATTTTCGTCGAATGGGTTTGTGTAAATTGTACATGGTTTGTTCCTGTAATCATCGTTGCATTTGAGATAAACGGACACTTTTCAGTCTAGTTTTGGCAGCGCGATACAATTTCTGAACTCATCGTAGTAAATGCTGGCTAACACTTTCTCCAATTTTTAATAAGTCACCCACTCTTTGCTGACGCTTCTTTGGATGGGGTGAAATGGTGGTTTGGAAATGGCTTTACGTGTCCCATGTTCCGCGGCAGTAGAAGTCTAGGGTAGTGGTGGTGGGGTGGGGGTGGTAATGAGATGGCTTTGGTCATCTTTTCTTTCTTCACTTCTGGTTTCCCTTCTTTCTTTCTCACTTCTGTCGAAGTAGGAGTGGACATCATCTTTTTAACCCAAGCTTTAAGTACTTCTCGTTTGGGGAGTGGGTGAAGGGGTCAACAAGGTCGCTGCAATCGTACTAGGAATGGCAGCTGCTGACACTGTTTTGAAAGACTACTCGTGCCTCTCCTTCCTCAGGCATTTGTGGCACTGCGTCTGTCTTGACCGCTGGAGGTGGTTGTGGTAGTGGTCATGGACATTTCATCAGGGTCTTAAAATCTTCCAGAGTTGGCAGGGCTGTTTCGTCTATAGCTCTCTGGTGAAAGAGTTGCAATAGTTGCTCTTCGTTGCAATAGTTGACCGTACTTTTGCAATTTTTCTGTTTCAGGCAAATCGTTGCGATCCACCAACGACTGCAATTCGTGTTGTAATTGAGACAATTCGGTCAAATAAGGATTGGGAGGCAAATGCGGGGCCCGCTGTTCTTGCCAACGATAGTGTTCCGTCCATCGTTTGTAAGGAACTAAAGCCAGTTTTCGTCTTTCAATCGGATTTCAATGGTCACGTCTGAGATTTTGGACCCAAAAGGACCCTTTTGTCCTCTTGGTACTTTTAATCTTGCTCCCATGAGTCATCCCAGCATTGTTCATAATACTCCTTTCACCAAGGGTCCTAACAACATGGACCAGATTCCTCTACATTGTACCAAATTCTCTTTCTTTTGATGAATGGGTATTTTCTTTTGAACCATTTGGCAAAAAACATATCGATATTTGGTTAAGCATTATTTATGGAGTTTAGACAAAGGTATCGCGCGTTTCAAGACGTTCAAACAATATTTGCTGTTTGAATGAGTTTTTTTTCGCATGCGTGGAGAAGCTTAGGACAGGACGAACAACATGTTCCCATGTTTTACCAAACGAGGAGAAAGTCATTTCCTTTTCTTTCCTTTTGGGGTAAGAAGAAGGACGGCTTCTGGGAGTGGCATATTTGGGTGTTCAGTAGCACATAAACACTGATTATTATTCTTTGCCTCGGGTCTTTTTTTATACTGGAATGCGTCGCCACTAATTATCTTTATGTCGTATCAACTTGATGACAGGCATCACACGTCGTGGAGGGAGTCGCAACGGACTAAATCGGGACAGTTCTTGCTTGGATAAGTTCAAAAGCTCTATAACATGCCTGATCTCTCTTAGACTTTGATTTAAGTGGCAGGTACTTTGTGAACAGCTGCTACTGCAGTAAAGAGGAGGAGAATGTCACTGCTGGAGAAGAAGTTCTTGGATACGAGGGTTTTGGTTGTTTCATCAAATGAGGAAGAACGCGTGTCAAATTGGGTTTGGCAGGCACCACCAGCAATGGAGAAGTGGAAGAACCTGAGGCTATTGGAGATGTGGTCACCGTCGCTGCAGGTCGTGTTTTGCGAATGTAAGGTTGCGTTCGGAACGAACTGTCTCTCTTGCGGTTATAAGCTGTTTTCTGTGAGTTTCTTTTCTGGGGAATTTTCTTTATCTTTTTCTGTGGGCTTTCTTTTTCTGTGGATGTGACCTGGTCTTGAAACCGTTGCTCCTTTTCTTCATTGAGGTTTGTTTGGCTTTCTTGGGAGTGGGTTTATTGTTGTGGAGAAATTTGGGGGCATTAGGCTCCTATTTTAAGAGGGAACGAATGATGATACCTCCTAGTGAACCGTTACCTCCAGGTTTCAAAATGCCTTGCTTTTTGGTTTCAGTGTCGTAGCGGGGATCGACTAGTTGTGTCAAGGCTATTTTTTCTGACAAAAAAGCGTTTACTTTGATGAGGAATGTGAATGATGCCTTGCAGTAATTGATGTGCTATCACCGTAAACCATCGTAAGACTTCTTTGAAACTGGCTTCTAAGACACGAGCAAGTATTTGTAGATGCCTTCAAGGCATGAATCAGTTTGACGGGATGGTTAGACTGAAGAGATGCTGATTGAGACAGACCCAAAGTGACCGAGGTTTATATAGGATGTTTGGCTAAGTCGCCGATGTGGACGTGTACATGACAGGCCGTCCGTCTTGGCACCAGTGGTGAAACAGATGAGGTACGTAATCGCAAATAATCGGGGTGGGTGGGGTTCAAAGCCACGAGTAAATAGGCGTGTATGGTTTGAGTGGCATCATCGTACGCATGAGTCAGCCAAGGTGTTCCTGTTTTGCTGCGACTTGCACTTCCGATTTTTCTTTAGGGCTTTAAAACAAGACCATGTAATGAGGATTGAGACTAATGTTACGATGAGCTTTACCTTGTTGAAACATATTTTGGGTGATGTAAATGACACTGGCATTACGATGATGCCCTTTGCGAGGGTAACCAGTTTAATTTCTTCTTAGTCTACTCCTAACATGTCGTCAAAAATGATCAGATGGGTTTGATTGGGGTCAGACACGATTCCGTCGTCTTCGCCAGGAATGATTGAATGGTTAGGCGTGCTAATGCAATGACTCCAAGCTGGCATCGAGTTGGTTCTGGTACATCACGGTGGTTAAAATGGTTGATTTCTATTTGGCCTCCAACAAGATTGTATTTGAGTGTATGCGAGTGGATACGAATGTAACACCATTCTTAAGCAGATATTCACTGACAAGTGGAGCACATTTGCATTCTTTGTTAAATCATCAATCACTTTGTTGGTAAATTCCGCAACCGCATCACCGTGGTCAGAAACTATTACTTATATAATGATAAATCTAGTCTTAACAAAACGCCAGAGACGATTAAGAAACCTTGAGGATAAATGCAGAGTCCTTCGAACTGAATTTCATCTCCGGAAATTCGTCATCGCCATTTTGTGAGAAACGTGATATGCTTATCATTTATCAACATTACCATTGGACCCCACTGAGGGCACAAATTTAATATGACAAAATAACTAACAGGTAAGAGGATAAATATAGCAATAACATAAAAATAGTTGACAGAATATTCTTCATACACATTACACAAGAGGGTTATAAACAGGTGTCCCTAATACACAATGGTCTAGATTTTGTTTTCATTCAAAAGTCCACTGACCTAAGTATCTTTTGCATCAAACTCGCTTTTAACGCACATAGGAAAACCGATCGCAACCTCACAGCGGTTTTTCTAGACCTAGAAAAAGCATTTGACCTAGTATGGACCAATGGACTAATGGACAAATTAAACCAATTTGGAATAACTGGACATTTGTTCAACTGGATTGGCGATTTCCTCACAGGCCGGAAAATTACCACAAGAATAGGCAACACCCATTCGGAAGAATTTTCACTTGAAAATGGAGCATCGCAAGGCAGCGGAATAAGTCCCCTACTATTTAACCTAATGGCAAACGACCTTGACCTCAATACAGCCTCCGCAAAAATAAAGTTGTCATAATTTGCAGATGATAGTGGCATATGGAGGAATGGAAATCCTGCCAATAACACAGTAGTTAAAGAAATCCAGTAGAGCCTAGACAACATAGGGAGATGAGCGGACAAATGGGGTTTCAAAATATCTCATGAAAAAACTGTGACAATCATAGTCACCCCCAAACAAATTAACAACCTAGTCTATCCAAACTTCTATATGCAACATCAATTAATCAAATACGTAACAGTAGTAAAATTCCTAGGAATGTTCTATGACAACCACCTCACATGGAAACAGCACATTGAACAACTCACCCAGAATTGTAACAAAGATCTCAGTTTACTCAGGAATATCACAGAGACTGACTGGGGATCCAACCAAGAAACCCTCCTCACGATATATAAAACCCTAATTAGATCAAAACTGGATTACGGTTGCCAAGCATATAATTCGGCTATGCAACCTGTACTACAAAAACTTGACACTATCCAGAGAAAAGCCTTACTATTATGCATAGGAACACTCCCCTCAACATCATCAGAAGAGCTACAAATACTAACAGGAGCACTACCCTTAAAATTACGTAGGCAAGAACTGCTCCTTCGATACTCCATTCGATTAGATACCCACCCAGACAACCATCCCACCAAAATAGCTATAAATAAGTGTAAAGTTGTCTTTAAACCCAAAATCATACCCACCACACTAAGTGGCAAAGTAGCAGCAGAGGGGGCGAATCCGACATTTTGTCCAATCGTCATTTGGCTTAATTAATACTTTCTGCACTCAGCGGATCCGGTGTCGTCAGCGCCTGGTAAAAAAAAAACGACGTCGTCGTCGGGGGATCGTCCAATCGTCATTTGGTTTAATTAATACCTTCTGCGCGTCGATCCCCAGCGTCGTAAACACATCGACGACCGCGTCGATGTCATCGCCCCCTCTGCTGCTATGATCTTACAAACAGAGTGATCACTAACTCCTCCTCTTGCAGATCAATTAGGTTATTTGACTGATCGGTAAGTCTGAAATTAATTCTCGTTAAAAACCGATTATGGCATCGCATATAGACCGGATTAATCGGGCTCTCAACGATTAAAAATCCGGGAGGGGCTGTTGGTGAAAATGAATAAAGGATATACCCCTGTTGAGCCTGATTTGATTGCTTGGTATCCACCTGGTAACTCCCTTCGATAGCATCACACACTAGATTGATTGCTATCACCGATGCGATATTTACGTTGTATGGGGCAATATGCCTACCACCATCTCCGTTATCGTGTCTGAGGATATAAGTTGATGGACTGAAAAAATTATTAAGAGATTTTTTTAGTTCTGGCGCGTTGTGTGGAGCAATATGCATACCACCATCTCCGTTGATAGTTGATGGACTGAGAAAATCATCAAGAGACTTTCTTAGTTCTGGCGCGTTGTATCCTGGAAACCTGAAATCGGGTAAATCGGCTTCTGCGATATTATACTCGGTTAGGAATTTTTGTTTATCATCAGTTCTGCTATCGGATATTAACCCGACGATTCGTTCATTAATATATTCCATGTCTGATATAAGTTGATTTAACACCTCGACGTGTTTTTGTGCTTTTGTTTTCCGTAGTTGTTTTAGTTGTGATTGGTAATTGCGATTAATCTCGGCAAACGCATCAGTGATATCATTTAAATTAACTGTGACCTCGACGTGTGTTTCAGGATTTTTCTCATACAAAAAATACCATTTCATGGTATTCCTGTCTTGAAATACAAACCCGCTGAGTATTAACGTGCCTTTCATGACAGACAAATTATTTCGATAACTGGGATTAATCTCATGATACTATTGCGCATTCGCGGGGGGGGGGGGGGGGTCCGCGGCGATTTCATGAGGTGAATTCTCGGGCCAACCCAGTATGGTTCTTATTGAACTGTTATAGATATCAACCATATACCCCGGTGTGCTTATTTCAATCGTCGACGATAACGTCGGTTCATGAACCGTAATAGCGATTTTTGATTCTTTTCCTGTGATCGATTTTATCCTGCGTTGAAATTCGTTATTAATTTGTTCTATTTGGTATGATCCAGTTGGTATTGTAACCTCCTTCCAGTCTGGAGTTCCATTGGGCTTATTTGTCCATGCAAAAACCAGCGAGTTATTAGGTTGTTGTCCGTTAAATGCTTCCGCTCGGATATTAGGCCAACTGTGATATACTCGCAATTTTCCCAGCGCTATTTCCTTTACTGGAACCGGTGATGGGAAGTTCACACTAAATTCGGGTTTCGTTGACGTTATCGATATCATACTTGTTTGTACCGGAGTGGTGTTCTCCGCGATCCGCTGAAGTAATTGAAACCCTTCGGGGTTCAGCGACATTATTATTATTCGTTGTGTCTAATTTCAACAACCAGAGCCCATTGAAGTGGTTCCGGCTTCCAGTTGAAAATCCTCGATTTTTGACATCGCGGAGTTATGCAACTGGACCATCGTGGAGAATTCAACATCGGATATAAACGAATTATCAATCGACAACGAGATCAACCCGGATAATTTCGAGTACGCGTCGGATACTATTTGATGTTTTACTGTATACTCGTTGAGTTTTTTCTGAAAACACGATGATATCTTCCTAGTGATTGCGTTGGCGACTGCCGCAATTGTTGTCATCGCGGAGACAGCGATTGGAACAGCGATCGGGGCTATCGTGGTCACCGTGGAAAAAATAACACCGGTACCGGCTACTATACCCGACACCGAGTACACGACCGCGTCGATGGCGGTTATTTTTCGGCGGTATTTTTTTATTTTTACACGGTATTGTTCGGAAAGCGTTTTCAAGTTCGCGGAGAATTCTTTTGCGGTATCGAATCGATATTGATGTGACGTTGGTGATACCTCTGATTCAATTACCCTGGTGGTCATTTTTATTCTAAAAGAGCTAGTGTTTTTAATTACTCACTTAGATTTGCTACAAATTCCACATACCATATAATGTTTGCCTCGGTTAAATTTCTATCAACGGCATAAATTGTGAACAGTTCAGTTGCGTCCTTGTCTATAATTGTTGATATTGTATTGTCAAACCCGGATGAACTCGACGATAATATATTAAACTGCATCATTGAAACCAGTGTCAATCGATAAATACCCTTAACAGTTGCGGTAATATTTACTGTATTCTGTGTAGGAGCCCAAGCGAATGATCCATGCCGAATTGTGTATACTGTGTTGATGGTGTTTTCGTGAGGGATTTTTATTTTTTCGAGTTGCTCTGTCATTTTAGGTAGTCTGTCTTTAATCGCCGCAACATCAGTTTTAATCGTTCCTATTTCCTGTATATGCGTGTCCACATCTTTTTTGTTCGCTGCAACCCTAGTAATGAGTGCATTTATTTCCTGTATATGCGTGTCTATACTTTTTTTGTTCGCTATAACATTAATTTTGAGTACTTCTATTTCCCCTTCATGCACGTCTATACTTTTTTTGCTCGCTATAGCATTAATGTTGATTGTTTCTATTCTCTGTCCATGCGCGTCCACATTATTTATGATCGTTGTAACATTAGTAATGAGTGTATTTATTTCCCGTTCATGCACGTCTATACTCCTTTTGTTCGTTGCAACATTAGTGTTGATTGTTTTTATTTCCTGTCCATACGCAGTGATATCATTTATAGTTATTGTAATCTCATCCGGTTTGACATTTTTTTTACCAAAGAATTTATCAACGGCGTTATCAATCCTGTTAAAATTTTTTCGTACCGAGGTAAATTGGCCCGACAGCGTCGTAAACTCCGAAATAGTATTCTTTATTGTTGCAATATTCGGTTCGGTTACCGGCGGGGTCCCCAAAAAACTAGCGGTAGTGAGTTGTATATCGGTTACCAATTTATTCAACCTTATAAAACCGTTTCGGATTGATATTATCGTCGATAGATGTTCACCCGGTTTGAGTCGTCCGTCGCCGGTATACAACGCGATAGCGTTCTCGGCGGCATCACGCTGTCGCATTAAAACGTCGTTCAGCGACACATTACTGGATTTCAATTTACCCTGGCGGTCTTGAAATACAACTATTTCGCCCGGGTCAACACTGGTTAAATTCAACGTATCAGCGATTTCATCCTCAATTAGTTTTTTTATGTCACCGGTGGCGGGTGTTTCCGTGGGTTTTTTCAGCGCCGAAACCGGTTGTCCCCAGATATCAATCATTATTATTGTAAAAAAAACAGCGTTTCTAATTAACCCGCCGGGCCTCCACGACCCCACTAGTGTATTCGTTTACAACCACATGAGGTGGTTTTCGCGATGATGAAATCGCCGCGAGCACGTTCAATACCTCACGGCCGCATATCGGTGGGTCGCTTAATCGCTGTGTTGGCAGCGTGGAATAAAAAACCCGAGCTGAACACGCCCGGGCTGAACACGCCCGGATATACCGCATGAACTCTTTCGGCGGGGCTAACCCGTATGAATCAAAATAGACGATCGCACGCGGATCAATCGCGTATGCAACCCAATGAGTTCCCCGCTCCGGAGGACCCATCGAGGTTAATTATGCCGGTTTCAATATTCCTTGGTGCCGCCGGTAATTGATCCCTCATGAAAACACCTCTGAAGTTTTTTATCGCCAGCGCGTTTGCGGCGTCCATTAAATCAAAATTAGACATTGGAGTCATAGACTCTTGCGTCAATAAACGGTTCCCGGTAGTCTTAGACCCTTCCCCGAGTACCATGAATACGGGGTTCCCGGTAGTCTTAGACCCTTTCCGGCTACGGGTCGTTTTTTTTATAGCCTTTCCCGGTTGCCTTCTTCAATGCCATCCCCGCCGCGGTTCCAACGGCCCCCAACGCCGCCGCCTTAGCCACTGCTGGGGCCGCCGCGGCAATCAACGCTGGAATCGCAGCTAACAGCGGAAATATCCCACCGGTCTTTTCCATGTTTTTAATCGCTGCGGCCGAAAAATCTATTTGAACACCCTTTTTATTCTCCATCGCATTATTGAAATGTTTTATTTGACGCGCCGTCAACGATATCTTATGATTACCACCCGCCATCTGCGACGGCTTCAGCGTTATTGTGGTCCCGCATTGTTTAGCCTACTTTGATCGTAATTTCTTGACTTGACCATCAGTTAGTGTAACGCCGACAACACTATACGACATTTTATTGTAAACGCGTTTGTGTTTTCAATTACATGTTTTCCACTGGCGCATCAACGATTCTCATTCGTCCACCAACACCTTCTAGCAGCATTGATTTATCGCTGAGAATGATAGCAACCGCTCTATAATCGGCACCACCCGGGGCTATGCGAGCTCGGAAGTGTATATCAACGACGGATTGTCTCGTTAAATCAAGATGTTCCAGCGAAAAATAATAAATCGGATACAGGTTTTTAAAATCAAGTTGTGATATTTGCAAACCAGTGTCGACGTTTTGATCACGACCCATATATGACAGCAATCGATGGTACACACGTGCGATATGGTTGTCGCCGTAATTAAGCTGTATATCCTCGGATGGTTCCTGTTGTCCGTTTATTCTCAGCGAAACATCCCTGACTCCTAATTGATCAAATATCATATGGCTGTGTTCTTGACTGCCCAATCGATTCCTATTCTGCAGCGCTATGAATATATGACGCGGGGCTGAAACACCCTGTTTTGATGCCAGGTGACATGTAAACGTATCGGCGACGTTATCCTCTTTAGCATCAGTTGTTACCGCTAGCCAACTCAACAACGATTTCCCTCCCTGTTCCATAAATGCTAACAATCGTGCTTCCGTGGTAACTGATGGAGTTAGCACCGGCATCTACAATGCCATTTTAGTTAAAACGACTTTACCGGCAGCGACGCCAGCAGCACGCCATATTGCATTGTTATCATCACCCCTTCGCGTCAGTGCGATTGTATGCTTAGCCCCATAGATAACTTTTCTGACATTTCTGCAGAATCCAAATATGTGATGGAGTGGAATCGCGCATGAAAACTTTCGGCGTGGTCTTTGCAACATCCCTACTCGTGTTGCGAATCCTAGATTGTAATTATCGTTAGTACTTTTTATAATAGTGAAATCAGCGCCTGGTCTTGCCCTGCGGTCTGGATTGGCTGCTTCAGCCTGTGGGTCAACTGCGTTATCTCTTGCCGTCAGCACGTTGATGTACTGAATGTGATCAGCGTTATTAGTGGTGTCCTTTGCGAACATCATAGATGGACCCGCCGATCTTGTATAATCATCCGAGTATCTCGCTAACCCAATTATCGTCGTTGCAACATCAACTCGCGTTCTATTGATTCAATTTCTCGCCCGTCAATAAGATATCTGGCGCTCTCAAATAACGCCATGATACCGTTGTTGACGAAACCAACTCGAACACGACCGTCATCTGCGTACGGTGCATTATCGGCAGCATTTGTCACGAGTTCTCCCTCAATTTCGATAAACGCTTCACACGGCAAAAAATATTTACTGGTATCTTGGACTTGAAGTTCAATTCGCGATCGTAGGTCGGGTTGCGCTGCATAATAAGAATAATATTGATAATCACGGACAGAATCATCCCTGCGCACTGGGGCATCCATATCAAACGCGGGATCAGCGGTTCGCGCAAACATTTTATTATTTATCATGTTGATGTTTTCAATTGCGATTTTTTCGTCGTAGACCACTTCCCGCTATCGCGTTCATGAGCGCGTTGGTGGATGACTCAGCCGCCAACGACTCCAGTTTTTCTTCCACGGCGTTATTTATTACTTTACTGACATTTGCAGGCATCACTGTCGTTGATGGCATCACCGGTGGTTTCTGTTTTTTTCTTCTCACCAACGACATTAGTTTATCTCGTGCGGCTGAAAGCGCCTTTCCGGCAACATCAATACCCTTATCACGAATAACATCAATAGCCTTCATTCCTAATTGTTTGGCTAACGGCGCTACTTTTGGAGCCATTCTTGTAAATAACCCCGCAATGGTGCTACCGAGACCATCTCCATAGTACGCGCGGTAAACAGGCAATCGCGAGTTTACCACGTAGACAAGTACTGGTTTATCATGGTTGTAGTGTATGATCATCCTTATTAAAAACACCAATTTTCCAATTAATCATCCACGAGCTCGTCTATGAGCGTTCGATATATATTAATGTCCATGATACCGCCCGCAAATAAACGCTTGCAAATATCAGCGGCCTCATTGATTATTTCCGTAGAGTTATTTCCGGCTCGTTTTCCTCCGATTAGTATTTCTAGCCGTGATATATCACTGAGAACACTATTAGGACAGGTAACGCCGTAGGATTCTTTACCAACAGAGTATCCTTTTCCTTTTTTTGGTGTTTTACTCTTAACTTCCTTGTGGAATGCGTCGTAATCGGGATCACCACGTGGTACCGCATCTTTATGTTTACTCGCTAAATACACTATTCTTGCCCAATCCTTTAACGTCTTTATATTTTTCTCATAACCGCTATTAATATACTCATCTCGTATGCCCTTAGTAAAATTTTTGACAGTAAAATCAACTAATTCTTCATTGCTGTTGAAGGCTCTAATTTGATCTATTGTGCTTTTTTTAAGTACATTACGGGGTATATTCTCCTTTTTCTCTTTTTCTTCCGGTATTTCTTCCAGTATTTCTTCCGGTATTTCTTCTTCTGGTTCTTTCGCAGTAGCACCTAGTTCTTCCTCGTCGGCCATTGTAACATAGGGTTCCTGTGGTTCGGTTATAGCGAGTGGTGGTGGCCTCCGCGTTGTAGCAGCCGCTATTTTTGCAGGGAGTGTTTCTAAAGACCTTTTTGTTTGTTTTGTCTCTGCCGCTATCTTTTCAAGCGCACCGAGAACGGGCACAGTTGCCGCCGTAACATCCTTAGTCGCTTTAGTTACCGGGGCAAATAACTGTTCACTCCCAACAGCAAAATCAGTTTGCATTTGTTGCCGCGTTTGAAGTTGTTCTCGGACCCTGTCTCGTAACGGTATGAACTTTTTAAGCGCTGCTAGCCGCTCTCTGGCTAGCCGAGTAGTAAGTGATTCGCCTACCATTATTGCAATTGCTCCGCAATTTCTAATTTCCCGCAGAGTGTGCCATCGGGGGCCCCGTCTATAATCCTTCTAATGTTTTTGATCTTACTAGCAATCTCCCTGCGTCGTTCATAAACACGTCCAAGTTTTTTTCGTATTATTTCAACGGCAGTAAATAGTCCAATGAATGCATTTGCGTCATTGTGGTACAAGTTTTCATTAATCGTATGTTGTAATCGTTTTATAAAAAAGTACTCGCGGGCCAGGGTAAAACGCCCCCGTTTTGATTGTTCGTTAATAATCTCATAATCGGATAATATTTTTTCGCTGTCGAGACCATCAGATAATTCAATTCCCTGATTTTTTAATTTTGAAATCTCGGATAATATATTATTGACGTCTTCGATATTCATATTCTTATAAAACATCTTGTTTTTAAATAAAAAAAAATGAACTCTGCTTATCAATCCCGAGGTGTGATTTATTACTATTGATAGTATGAGGTATTACAGTTGGTTGAAACAGACAATTCGTCACGGCGACTTTGTCACGGCGACTTCGTCACTCGCTGATATAATCGGAGGATTTATATATGAAAATCGAATTTTGTGTCCATTTTTACCTGATAAAGCTGTTTGATATACTCGTTCTGCTACTCTTCGTACTGAGGCTCTACAAATGTCGAAATATTTTCCTGCCGCATTCATGGAGTGAAATGTTTTTTCTTCGTGCGTTATTGTATCAAACGATTTGACACTTTTTGCCTTTCTCATCCCTCCTGTTTTTCCAAATTTGGAATTTTGACTCGGTGTAACAGCTCGTAGATTACACAGTTTGTTATTTTGAGGACATCTATCAATGTGATCAATAACGAGACCGTCCTCGATTGGTCCGTTAAACGCTTCATATACCACCCTGTGAACAAGATAGCTTTTTCCCCCCGCAGTAAATCGATAATATCCGTGATTATTTACGGTACCCACCGGCTTCTTCAGTCTACAATTTCTAACAACGCCGTCGCGAGATGCCTCGTAATTGACGAACACAGGGTGAGGTCTGAACTCTTGGTCCATTTGTATAATAATACTATTTGTCTAATTCATTATTTGGTTTAATTATAAACCTTTCAATGTAGTCTTGAGGAGTTTTGATGATGGAGTCAGCGGTGGGGTCAATGACGGCGTTTTTAATTCGTTTGTCATAATAGCGTTTTAGTTCCCTGTATCGCTTTCCGCCACAATTAATACACAACTGCGATTTTCCTCTTACACCAACGCGGCAAACCAAGCACGGGAGGGGGCCAAGAGAACCATTACGAACGCTTTGTAAATGATACCCGCAGAATTCACCTCTACATGATTTATTGCACGGGGTTGTCGACCCAATCATCAACCATTTGCATTTATTCATTATGCTATATTGTTTCATTTAAATACTTGTTTTAATTATATGGATGAGTTTGAGAGATTAGCAGCAATTAAGCCCTGGAAAAATATTAGGTTTAATCTCGATAGAGTCCTCAGGGACACACCAAAAGCGTTAATAAACGATAGAACCCTGTTGAATAAAATACGCGATTGTATCGATGAATTCAAGCGTGATGGTGCATCTCATAGTTGGTCAACATTTCGAATTGATGGCGTTGTTGATGCTACCATGAACGACAACCGCGCAGCAGCGATAATATCACAACTTGACGGTAAAAAGTATTTCTTCAGAGTAAAATTCATTGTCCGGGTGGAATCAGGTGATTGGATCATACGTGATAAATTTGAACCAGTTCTCAGCGACAAGAAAACAGTCACTGTCAGCCGCGACTCCAAGCCGGGGCTGTTAACCGGAGTTGACAGACCATACTATGAACGAGCGTATCCTGAAACAGCAGTTGTTTATGGAATATACCCGTTAAATAAGAAACCTGATATCGGAAAACTGAAACCAATGAAACAGTCAACGAGGATAAATTGTGTAGCAGAACGAATAATAGAGCATTTTACAAATGCGTGTCGAGGAAACAAATTGACTGATTTACGACGTAGCAAAATCAACCAGTGGGAACTAACCGTAAAAGAGCGAGGAGCAACCATCAGCGACATAGCGAGATTGGAAACATCGCTGAGATTTCCAATAACCGTTACAACGATAACCGGTGAAGTATTATACGAATCAAAGTATAAATCAAATGGAGCCCCAATCAAAATTATTGATCATAACGAACACGCATGGACGTCCGCGGTCACAATATTTCCACGGGATAGAACAGTAAAGTATGTCCCGGGGGAATTCCTGGGAGAGGACGGTTTTCTCGCGGAGAGGAAACTATTTGATGCTATTGCTTGTTTGTGTAAAAACGACCCTGTATCAGTGTGGTTACTTCGCAGCGCTGAAAACGATGCGGATACCTTTGATCAGTTTGTAAGACCAAACGGTGAATTATATCGCACTGAAGCATTTCACAACAAGATGAAAAAAACCGCCATAGAATTTGAGGAGCATGATGAACAACTGCTAACAAATTGTTTTACGATTCCATCGGTTGCGGCTCATGTTGCAGCAAGGAAAAATGCGTGGAGACCAACGCACAAGGAATTTCTACCGGATGTACAATCCAGTTGTTTGGAATACTATCACGGTGGACTATGGAACACTGAATACAACCGCGACGCTATGATCTCGGTTGATATGGTTGCCTGTTATCCAGCAAGTTTTCTCGGGTATGGATCCGCCGCTGAGTATTTCAAACGATTTGGACACCCCAGACATGAAATGATTCGTGTTGCTATTAATGGACCACTGCCTGATTTTGATTTAACTGGATTCGCTCGCATAGTATCATTTGAATTCTCGGCAGGACTTCATCGCTGTTGTTATATTTGGATCGGTAGACACATGGCTGAAAAGAAGTGGCTGCCAATAGTGCTGCTACGGTATATGATTGATTGTAAAATGCTAGTTTCGTTAATTGTCAGCGACGCGATTATATCATATCGGGCGCAGACTGAAGTCTGGTTACCAGAACCGGAGCGTCTAGATAGCATAATTGACGAGTCCAGAAAACACATTGATGCCGACGAGGAATATATCATCGAATGGTCCAAAAAGATATTCAACCAACGAAACAGAGAGGCAAAAGATCTCGGTAGAAGAATAATTGGTAAGTTCACACAAGGTGGAAAAAACTGCGATTACAAACGATATTGCTCACGGCTGATTATAGATGACGCAGAATATGATTTCGTAATTAAGGACGCAGTGGCAAAAAATAAATACGTGAACTGTAAAACAGCTTTCTTGTCCAATGGAACAAAGTTGGGTACAGTTGTTACCTACAGCGACGGAGACAGCCCCGCATACCCGCATTTGAGGGCGTCTATGCTGGGTTATGCCGCTATCAATTTATTCTCGATGATAAATAGATTCCCCGACACCGCGGTTAGAGTAGCCGTTGATTCATTTTATATTGACGCGATGTATAAGGGAAACATAGCCGAGTTTACTAGTCCGGACGAGAGCTGGGGTACATGGAGAATTAAAAATGAAATACGACGCGATTATTCCCCGTCAGCAGATGTCACCGTTGAGAACAACTACTTGCGCGGTGATAAATTATCAGAATGGTCTAATGCACCACCGTGTTCTGATCCAATTTGTAGACACAAAACAGTTTATTTAAGCGGCTGTGGCGGGTCGGGAAAAACGACTCGGGCAATTGAATTATTTCGAACGCGGGCAAGTATAATCGTGCTCACACCGACCCATAGACTAGCGCGAGAGATAAAACAACGAAATGTTGACGCCGTTACCTATCACAGCTTTTTTCGATACAGCGGCGGTGAGTGGACTCCTGATCGAATGGGGGAAAAATTTATTCCTGAGGTTATTATCTGGGATGAGATATGTACTGTTTCGTTAGATGTTTTACAAATGTTTCTTGAGTGGTTGCTGCGCGCGAATACAGCGGTGATCATGTGTGGGGACCATGGTCAACCACCACCATTTGTCGGCGAGGGTCCACATGATTGGTTAAGCGGGTTCGTGGACTATTATGAAGAAACCGATACTGATTACCGGGCACTTGATGAACAACTGCGCGAGGTTAAAAAATTAATCAGATTACAGCCGGATAGAATTCAATGTGAAATAATCCGCGAGGTGATTCCAGAAACGATGTTAAATGAATTCTGGGAAACATGGAGACCAAACGATTTGATTGTAGCGAGTAGAAAGATAGTCAGAGACACACTTCAGCGGAAGTTGTTTACGTTGCATAAGGAAAAGTTTCCAACGCGTCCAGTGCCGTTATGTTACAGACCCGCGGACACACGGCGGCAAAACATTGAAGTTGAAATTCCGGGCCCGACGGCGTCAGGGACAAAAAAACAAATTCTCGTGCTGAATGATATCGTGCTCGTTGATATCAGCGTCGTCGAGGACGCGCTACGTGCTGATAAATCCCCGTGGACGCTAGGATACGCAACAACAATACATTCCTTGCAGGGACTAACTATCACGGATACAATTGTTTGGATGGTTGAT
The DNA here is from genome assembly GCA_028554795.2 of Sinohyriopsis cumingii. Lineage (NCBI taxonomy): Eukaryota > Metazoa > Mollusca > Bivalvia > Unionida > Unionidae > Sinohyriopsis > Sinohyriopsis cumingii. The sequence continues at coordinate 1,695,196 of JAPYKE020000079.1, read as the reverse complement.
AATCGCATCGAATGGTCAAATCTAGTCTATCTTGCAGTGTCCCGAGTACGGAGGATAAATCAACTTCGAAGAATTGTTATTGACGGAGCCAGTGACGAAGCCGGCGACAAAGTCGCCATCGATGCAAGCGTCATTGATAGAAAACTCTCGGGTTACCGCAAACAGGATAAAAAAAAAACAGCGGCAATTTGATATTGATGCCGAATTAATAATTGCGTTACGACAACAACAGAATAATCACTGCGCGAGTTGCAATTGTATAATGAGTTGGCGTTATTCGGATAAAGACGCTCGCCAATTTACCGTGGACAGGATCGATAACAGTCTCGGTCATGTCAAAAACAATGTGAGGTTGACCTGTCTTGAGTGCAATAGACGCAACGGCGCTAGTTGAGACCACGCGGGGGTAATTGAGTATCGTCAGGTATCACTTGTAGTTGCTCGCGTGTAAACCCGCGCTGAGGAGCAGTTGAATCCAGTCTATAGATCGGTGGTCTACCAGTTGATCGTGTTATCGTTGATATGTTATGTGTGGTAACACTCCAAATAGGATCAGTAGCCCTTTTTTTACCGCCTTCAAGCTCTCCTGGTTCATATAGATATCTAACAGTAACATCGCCGAGAATCGGCTTGGAAACGCTATTTATTTTTGATCCTCCGGGTATATACTCGTATTTAATCGCGTCGCTGGGCTTCATGTTGATTGCTCGGGTAATCTCGTTATTTAACGCTGCAATTACGCCTGGCAACCTTTTGACCCATTCACGAGATCGTTTTTCTTGGATGAATTCCTTCGCGTACTGATATCCAAATAACCGTTTAGCGAGAGTCCGATTGAATCGTTCAACAATTGCCTGATCACGATGTAGCGCAGTATGACCTCGTCGTACCGCGACGCTATGATGTTTCAGCATTGATAAAACAGCGCCGCGAAATTCACTACCAGGATCAACTTGTAATAGATTTGGCCAGCGCAGAGGACCTCTTCGATAAATCCGCTCAAACGCAGCGGCTACTTCAGTTACCGACTTTGTTTTTAACGGCTCCGCTTGTTTGTATCGACTCGCAACATCAACTACGGTTAGCGCGTATTTGTAACCGTTGTCATGCGGCAGAAATAGTATATCAGCCTGATGAACTTCATTAGGAACGCCGACATCAAAGCGAGAGAAGTTGATTTGTTTAGGCGGTGGTAAATAAATTTGCCATATAGCCTGTTTGGATAACCAATTAGCCGCAGTGACCCTCGTTACCTTTGCAGCGCTTGCAAGCTTACCAATTGCGGCCTTCCCCTTCCAGTATCCTCTCGGAGAATAATAGATGGATTCCATGTTGTTATTAATTACCAGCGCCCATCATTAATTTACCTTTCATAGCCGATTTTACCAACCATGAGGCCAATTTTTCTTTGACGGATTTATCAGGAATAGCATTTAATGCGTGAATTAATTTTACATCCGCGATATGACGCTGTTGCAGATCGCTACTTTTGTAAGCAACATCATGAGCATGACACGCCCCATCAATAGCGTTTATTGGGTACTCACCGGGTTTGGGTTGATTTTGATCATCGAGTCTGATATCTAATCGTGTTCCGGGGCCACAGTAGCTATATCCTGGGAGGTGCTTTTCTCCTGGATACTTTGCCCACGGTGTTCCGTGGAGTTTTGCCAATTTGGCTGCAATATCACCTCCTCGCTTTTTTTTAAAACATCCTCGGGTCTAATAGAAATAAATCTAAATTTCTTTGTACCGCACTGTACACACTTGCCAGTAAGCGCCGATCTGTTATTTCTTGTCGTAACGGTTGTCATATCATTTGTGCCGGTACGTACTCTACACTTCACACAATATAGATCCATAATTTATGTATAGAGATATGAATATAATTGATTTTTCGGCGACTAAAACAAGAGAACCAGTTAAGCATGTTGCAGCGTTACCAAACTCGATCCGGATGATTATCATCGGACCATCTGGATCCGGCAAGACGCAATTGTTACTCAGTTTAATAATGAGATGGATGAAGTGGGATAAGTTGTATTTGGTTGCTCCTAGCGTAGATGATCAACGATGCTACGAGGTGTTGAAAGATTTCAACGAGAATGCATCAGCGATCGCTGAAAAAAATGTTATTGAGTTTATTACAGATATCAATGATGCACCAGGTATCGATGATATTGATGGCGACGTTAACAATCTAGTCGTGTATGATGATGTTATGCTAGACAATCAAAAGAACCCAGCTAGGATATTTTCCAGAGGCAGGCATAAAAACACCGACGTGATATATGTCACTCAACGATACACTCAGATTCCAAAAGTAATCAGAGATAACTGTAATATTCTTGCTGTATTCAACGGCGTTGATACACACACGCTACGAAATATTTGGCAGACATGGTGCGGCGGTGACATGGACTTCAATGTTTTTCGAAACTTTTTTAGTCATGCTCAGTCGACCCCACATGGATTTGTAACGATAAATTTACATGACCCTCGGACACGATATCGTATCGGACTCGACCAAATATTCGGTTAAATTGTAAGATCACTGTAAATAGCCCCATAGCAGCAGAGGGGGCGATGACATCGACGCGGTCGTCGCGCTTTTTTACCCGACGCTGACGACGCTGGGATCGACGCGCAGAAGGTATTAATTAAACCAAATGACGATTGGACGATCCCCCAACGACGACGTCGTTTTTTTTTTACCAGGCGCTGACGACACCGGATCCGCTGAGTGCAGAAGGTATTAATTAAGCCAAATGACGATTGGACAAAATGTCGGATTCGCCCCCTCTGCTGCTAAAGTAATCCTTGAACTAAGAGAAAAGATACCTTTACTAAAAAAAACAGGTAACAAACAATACAGACCGGAACAAATTACCATGGTTACAAAAACCACCAAGGATTAACACTGAATCTACCAAATTAGGCAATAAAGAAGGACAAAAAAACTTACTAAAACCTGTACTGGTAAACGAAATCAACCAAAAATACCCGGACTATGCTAAAATATATACCGATGAATCAAAAACAAACAACCCACCACGAACAGCAGCAGCAATAGTCATCCCTGAATTCAATATACAAACGGGATCCATATTACCTGACTATTGCTCCATTTACACCACTGAATTCTGGGCTATACTTGAATCACTACAATGGATCAAAGACAACCAAATACCTAAAGCAGTTATTATAAACGATTCCCTAAGCGTTATCAAATCCATCCAGAATCGCAATACACACTCTAGGGAACAATTCCTCGACAGAGCATGCCAATTAATCGACGATATCACCACAGCACATCATTTAGTCGAGCTCATGTAGATACCATCGCACATTGGAATCTCTGGCAACGAAACAGCAAAGTTGCACAAACCAAACTAGGAGATAAAAACTCTATCAAGCCTAACTATAGCTCTACATAATCACTAAGCTTCGCACAAACATATATAGACCAAACATGGCAAGATTTTTGGAACTCCTCCACAAAATGTAAAAAGCACCATGAAACCCCCAAAAAACGTAGATAGTAACATACAGCTACCTAAGGGTACCTATTTAGAACAGAAAACCAGAAACAGGATAATAACTGGAAAAACTAAACTAGCAAGCAGTTTTGGAAGGTTTATAGGACCCAAACCAGCAACCATTAACTGCTTTAACTGCCACACAACCGAAGATCTACACTACGTATTCAATATATGCCCAAAATATCAACCCGCTCGGAAAATATTTATCAAAAACCAAAAAGAGATTGGATCAACACACACATACCCAGAGTTACTTATGGACTCTAATAAAAATAAACAATCAGCATATAAAAATATAAATAAATTCATAGACTCAGCAAGACTTAGGAACAAAATATAATTACTATCCCACAAAACCAAAAGACCCAGTAACTAGTTAAATAAATTTAGAAGCCACCACATAAAAACCCAAAACACATCATTCAATTTTATAAAGGTATTAATAAATAATTCACTTACGAAGTACCTACAAAAAACTAAGGAAACCGCAAAATCGGATGTCCTATATGTCCTTAACTAACCGAGTAATCAGCTAGGACTCCGGTCTCTTGCTAAATAAAGTATAAATAACATTCAATCTCTAAAAACATTAATAAATAAATAACTTAAAGAGGCAATATCTAAAAACGTATAAATAACATAAAGTAGGAAGCACACACTAAACACCTCGACTAGTAATACCATAATAACCTTGAAAATCTCTCTTCATACATGATTTCTACTAAGAACCTCTATAAACAGCATAGAACATTCCCCCACCCTTTTTAGAACATTTTGAAGAAGAAAAAAAAATAAAAAAAATAGAAGAAGAAAAAAAATCGAAAAAAAAATCGCAAGAAACACCAGGCAAATGCAACAAGAAGCCAGCGATGTAAAGCAAGCAGGACCGTTCCCCAGCTCTACTTCCCACTACTCACAGCCAACCATTCAACTGTAAAGGACCTTTATGGACCCACAGATTGAGGCCAAACTATCAGGGTTCCTTGAATCCATAAAAGCCTGGGGGAGGCGGCACCATTCCCTTCCCCAGGAACAACTAGCAGACTGCGGTGCAGTCAGAAAAAAGTGTCACATGCGCAATAATGCGCACGCCACTATAATTAAACTCAACAACAACAACAAAGTATCTTTTGCAAAACAAATTTAAGACCAGTGCTCAATATATTTTGTCTTTTCATAACAGCTATTGTTGAAGGTCAGTGGTGCAGCTGGTCTTGTTTTCTTTTTTTTATTTTTTTTTTCTTTCTCTCATAACAAATATTGTCAGGACCAGTGGCTTAGGGGTTTTCCATACAAATCTGGAGGATAATAAGATAAACTTGGGGTAAACTGTTTAGAGAAGATGAAAACTGGTAAATTGGTTTACACTGGATAAAACAGAATACGCGGCCCATATTTGGCATGTATTCAATGTCATGCATCATCAAGGGTTGACATTTCTATACATGCTACCTTAGTAGCCAAATTGCAGCGATATTTCACATTTCAAAACAAGCTGCCATCCAGCGTCACGTGGCACCAAGTTTTGACTTGTCACGAGAACAACTCAAAGCTATTTGTTAAGCTTTCTCATGAAACTTTAATGCGAATATGATTTTAATGCTTAGTTACAATAATAATAATAATAATAATAATAATAATAATAATGATAATAATAATAATAATAATGACAAACACAGAAATAAAGAATATACATACATGCATATAATTTCTACATGGATCTAGTGGAACATAAAATAAAAAATAAAAACATATAGGTCATACAGAAAGAGTAATAAACAGACAAAATTAAAAAAATAGTTGTATTGTGAAAGAAAGAAAAAATAGTTGTATTATCAAAAAAATAAACGTTTTATTTTTCCCACATATATCAGATTGGCAGTTTATACGAAATGCAGATCTTTTTTTTTTCTCTCAAGAGTAATAGCTCTTTGAGAAGTTATACATTTATTATACCTTTACTTTTTAAAGTAAGAGTGTTTTTTACTGAAACTTGTTTTGGACTAATAAATCACTTGCAGCAGGTTTGTTCTAAGCAAACATTACGATCACATAACATCAAAGTTCTAAAAGAAACAACACTCTTTACTTGAATCATAAAATGATTACACGCTTTTTATTCTCTTGAACATGTCTGTCAGCTAACAATAAAATTGTAACATGTTCAGTATGGTCTTACTTTAAGATTTACGAGTACCTAATAATTTCCTGTTATCCAACTGGATCATCACAAATAATTAACACCTTTGACTAGAGGTAGGATTGAAACGGATTGAGTTTGTTGACCAATCCAAACACGCGTTACAAAATTCAGTCAGCCCGCATCCAATCCGAAGAGAGCAGTCTGTGACGTCACGTGGTCTATATAGATTCGCTAGCGCCTGTGTGCAGTCAATCTATGCGACAGTTATTCAACATGACGGAAACTCAGAAAAACGATCCATTGGGGTGCACCAGCAGTGGAGACCGCCCAAGGGAACCCGGGCTTACTTTCAGAAGAGGTAAATAGGGATTTTGTGGATTTTCTTACCTCGCAAGAATTTATTCCGGAACCTTCGTCACCTTCATTACCGCAAGTGGAGAATTTTAGACAGAGACAGAAAGAAGAATTGGAGAAATTTATACAGCGGCAAAAGGAAGCAGAACAAGCTTTTCTCCTGCAGCAACAGCAACAAGAAGAAGAGGTAAGAAAAAAACAACAGAAAGAAGCAGCAAAGAAACAAGAGGGTGAAAGTCAAATCGTCACGGTACTGTTGGACATTTTAGCGGAGTTAAGAAGTCTGAAACAAATGTATCAGACTTCTTTATCACGACCGAAGAGAACACGACCTTCCCGAGCTAAACACGCCAACCCTGTGTCTAAGCCTACCGTACCACCCTTAGTGATTTCAACCAAATCATCATCATCAGAAGTAGGCCTCGGCCGTGGCAAAGGCTTAAGACAGTTAAAGTTAATTGCTTAAACTCACCCCTACACCAAAAAAGTCCCTTTTCAGGGCCACCCACGTCTCTCGAAAAGAGATACGCTTTCAATTGCCAATAATTAAAAAAAAAAAACCATTTTACTCCTATAGTACGTGTATATGAGTGCGTGAGTGTAGCTTCTTATTTAAAATCAAAACTCAAAGACACATACCTTTTTTATACCTGATTTATTCTTTTATAAATAGTTACAATCCAATTCACAATTCACAACAGAGCATTTTAAAAAGTACATTCACTTCTTCTGTCTCACTGTTTAGTCTCCCTGTTTTTTAAATTTCTTCACCGTCACAGTCTTTTCCTCCTCTTCCTCCTCACTTTCTTCCCTTCTTCTTTTCTTCTCCTGTTTCTTTTTCTTCACCTGTCTGCTATCTTCCTCCTCTTCTTCATCTGAAGAATCCCTCTCTTCTTCTGACTCCTCTTGTTTCTTTTTGGGGCAATCTGGAGACCAATGTCCTTTTCTTGACAATAATAACAGGTATCTTGACTTTTGTCTCTTTTAACCCCTGTTTTTCTTTTTTGACGGTCTGGACACTCTGAAGACCAATGCCCTATCTTTTGACAGATATAGCAAGTATCTTCACTTTTATCTCGAAAAGAAGGAGGGTAGTCCGAAGGCTGGTCTGAAGAAAATTTTCTAATGACCCCTCGCAAAGCTCTGATGAAACGTTCGATTTGGCTAGTCTCTTCCATCGTTGTGCTCGGTTAGAGAGTGAAATGAATAGTGAAAGGACAAGACACACACCCTTTTATATACGCTGGTCTGCCATGACTATAAATTAGTCTATGGTGTTTAAACTTGAGTCATTTGACGTTTTGCACTCAAGATGAAACGATCCAATTCATTTGAGAAGAAAGAAGAAGAAAGTAAGAGGCAGAAACGTGATCTATCGCCTCGTACCAGGGCTGAAGTCTTGGCACAAATTCATGCCAGTGATTTTGAAAAGGACATGAGGGAACCAGAATCCAAACCCTCTAAACAAAATTCGCCACCCTTAGTCAACCCTGAAAAATACTATTCCATTCGAGAGACGGAAAAGCGCTCTTCTAGAAAATTTAGAACCACGGCTTACAAATACACAGTGAAGTTTAAAGATTTCAAGTCCGAAGTACCGTTAGAGAAAGCAGAAGGGTTCATCACTGGGGTGTGGGATTCTTTGCTTACCACACTCAAGCGACAATGTCAACCCAAAGAAGACGATCGCTTGAGACTCTCCATACAACACGACGGTTTGAAATCCCCTGTTTGGATCGAGTTTAGCACCCCTGCAGAATTGACCGCTTCCAAAGTCATAGACAAGATTCAACACGTGCAACAATCCAATGACCAGTTTGACATCACCGATGGAAAAGCCACATTCGACATGACCCACGTCTCTCCTCCTCAAGGGACCGGACAACGCAATAAGGTGTTATTGGTGAACGACCTTCGCAGCACCAAAAAGAGTCTCGTCCAAATTCACAATTCTCAAGACCAGATGTGTTTAGCCCGAGCCATCGTGGTTGGACGAACCTATGCCGACAAGAGCGACACGGCAGAATGGAAAAGAGACTGGGAGAACATTCGAAAATCGAACCGAGCCAAACAACGAAGTGAAGCAGAACTCCTGTTGCAACAAGCCAGCCTGTCCAAAGACACACCCTGCGGCATTCCTGAAATGCAAAAATTGCAAGATGTCCTAGCTCCATTCTACACCTTGAAAGTGCACCCTCAAGAAGTGCGCGGACCTCTGTTGTTTCGAGGGAAAGACTTCAAGGATGGAAAAAACATTCCTGTCTATTATCACGATGACCATTTCGATACCATTACCAGTATCAATGCATTCCTGGGATACAGTTATTACTGTGAGAAATGTGACTATGGCTATAAAAATCGAGAGCAACACAAACATTGCGGATCGAAATGCTCAGGATGTTTGGCCTCTCCACCCTGTCTGAGCGAAGGGCAAAAACCATTGCATTGTCATGCTTGTCTGCGCACGTTTGTCAGCCCTGCCTGTTACCAACAATATCTGAAGACGCAAGGTTCACAGCAGAAATGTGCTTGTCAGCTCCTGAGATTGTGCCCTACCTGTGGACCAGGCATACGTACCAATAATGCCAAGGCACACGTATGTTCAGGAAAGAAAAAATGTCACATTTGTCACCACATCGTGGACTTGGAATACCAATGCTACGTGCAAAAATACCAATCCCCACCAGAGAAAGAGGATGGACAAAAGAAGAAAGGCAATTTCATCTTTTTCGATTTCGAATGCATGCAAGAGACCGGTATTCACATTATTAATTTCTGCGTGGCTCATCGAGCGTGCGAGAAGTGCATTCAAGAACCTATCTTCAGTCATTGTCCTTACTGCAGCAAGATTCCCGGAGGGAGTGAAAAAATCTTTCGAGGGCCGAACACGCTAGCCGATTTTGCCCAATGGGTCTTAGACCCCATCGACAAGACGTGGAGACAAGAGGACATCGAACGTTACGGAGATTGTCATCGTCATGCCACAGTGATGGCTCACAATTTCTCCGGATACGATGGACAGTTTCTTTTGAGATACTATACGGAACAAGGCACCGAACGTCCTAAAGTCACTTTGAACGGAGCCAAAATCATTGTCATGCAAGTGGGACAAGTGCAGTTTAAAGATTCGATGAGTTACTTAGCCATGCCTTTGAGTCGAATGCCTAAAACATTTGGAATGACAGAAATGGCTAAAGGGTACTTTCCACACTTTTTCAATACGGAAGCCAATCAACAGGCCGTTCTACCCCATTTACCTGAAGCTCACTATTACGACCCCGACAACATGCGTACCAAACAACAAGAAGCTTTCTACGCTTGGTACCAGGCTCACGCCTCGGACCCTTTCGACTTTCAGGAAGAAATGTTAAAGTATTGTCGTTCCGACGTGAACATTTTACGACGTTGCTGTGGAAAATTTCGAGAACTGTTCATGGAACACGGAGGGATCGATCCTTTGAAAGAAGCTTGCACCATTGCCAAAGCGTGTTCCTTAGTGTACCGGCAACGATTCATGCCTGAAAACACCGTGGCTGTCATCAGTCCTCAAACGACCAACTATGTCAAACGTCAATACTCGGTCAAAGCCCTACGCTGGTTACATTACTTGTGCGACAAGGAAGACAAATGGATTCAGCATGCCCGCAACGGAGGAGGCGAAAAGACCATCGGAACGCATTCGGTCGATGGTTGGGACTTAGAAAACCCCAAGATCGTGTACGAGTTTAACGGTTGCTTATTTCACGGATGTCCCGTCTGTTACCCTGACCGTGGCACTAAAAATCAGTTTTTACAACGAAGCATGGAAGACTTGTACCAGGCCACTTGTCAGCGACGCCTAAAGTTAGAACAGGAAGGATACCAAGTGGTGGAAATGTGGGAACACGAGTACGATCCCCGTTTGAAAACCGATCCCGAGTTTAAACGCCTCGTGGAAAGTTACCAGTTCATGGACCCCCTGAACCCGAGGGATAGTTTGTACGGAGGAAGGACCAATGCCACCTGTTTGCTGTACCAAGCCGACGAAGAGAAAGGAGAAGAAATCAAATACTTGGACGTGTGTTCGCTGTATCCCTACGTGTGCAAATAGTGTCGCTTTCCTGCAGGGCACCCACAATTGTTCACGGAACACATCGACCTGAAAAACATTCGACAATACGAAGGGTTGATCAAGTGCAAAGTTTTGCCTCCCACGGACTTGTACCATCCCGTGTTATCTCACCATTGTCAAGGCAAACTGATGTTTCCATTGTGCCGTACTTGTGCCGAAACGTGCAACCAAGACCAACCTTGTCAGCACACCCAGGAAGAACGGGCCTTGACGGGAACCTGGGTCAGCGTAGAATTGTTCAAAGCTCTGGACATGGGATATCAACTGTTAGAAGTGTACGAAATTTGTCACTTTCCCAAGACACAACAATACCACAAGGGTGACCCCACGCAGAAAGGCATTTTCGCCGACTACGTGGATGCCTTTTTGAAACTGAAACAAGAAGCCAGTGGCTATCCTTCCTGGTGTCACACTCCCGAAGACCAAAAGACATTCAAAGAGAAATACTGGGCACAAGAAGGCATTACTTTAGATCACATAGAGAAAAACGAAGGCAGGCAATCGTTTGCCAAAGTGATGTTAAATTGCTTGTGGGGTAAAAATGGCACAACGTCCGTGTTTACCCAAGACGGAGTATTTGACAGAACCTTCCCGCTACTTCCAGATGATTCACGACAAAACCAAATTCATGAAACACGTGGACGTCGTTCGCGAGGATTTGATCTTGGTCAATTACGAAGAAGATCTGGACTTTGTACAAGACGACCCTTTTTGAAATGTCATCATTGCGGCTTACGTGACAGCTCATGCTCGCTTAAAATTGTACGAAGCTTTAGAACTGTTAGGAGAACGCGTCCTGTACTTTGACACGGACAGTTGCATTTACATCCATCACCCGAGTCAACAGCACCCTGACATCGAAGGAGACCGTTTAGGAGCCTGGACAGACGAGCATCCCGACGACAAGATTCTAGTTTCGTCAGTGGCGGTCCAAAAAAGTACGGCTACGAATACCGGGACCCACAAGGAGAAGTGCACACGAAGTGCAAAGTGAAAGGATTGACTCTGAATTATCGTACCAGTCGTGTGGTCAACTTTGGGGTATTGAAAGAAGCCTTGCAATCTGGAGAGGATGAACACTTTAAAGTGACCACCTATCAACCCAACAAGATTGTACGTTTACCCACTCACCACATCGTCAGTCGACCCTTGGAAAAAGTCTATCAAATCGTGTACCAGAAGGGAGTGCGACTTCCCAATCATTTCACCTTACCGTATGGACACGTCGGTATTGATCTGTATATAAAAAGGAACCCTAGGCAAGATCGATAGTTCATTGTGACTACCAAGACCAAGCGAACAAGATTAATACTTTCAGAGAAACACAAAACAAGTTTAGAAAGGCACAATTCAAGTTTGGGGCTTCTGAAGTGGAATGCGATTGTGAGCCTTGCGATGGGAACGATGCTGTACGCTGGGACCTTAGCGATGCCGTAAAGCATAATGGGAACTTTGTTCTCACTACCCCTATCATGGAAAGTGATGCTGTGCGTGTCAAACCTGAGGGATGCGAAAGCGATGCCACTCGTCCTCTTGGACATTTTACTGGGTTTCCTTTTAAAGGTGGATGTTCACCTTCACGTCTACCTCTCTACGGATGTCATCCAGCCCTGAGCAAACTCCTGTCCATGTCACCCAGCCCTCATCGAAACGAACCTGTGAAAGACGAATATTCGTTTCCTGTGCGTTTGTCGGAATACTGCGACTTTGAAAATCGTCTTCAATCGTTCAAAGGAAAATGGCCTAAGTATCTGGGAGGACCGACCCCCGAAGAATTAGCCACAGCCGGATTGTTCTACTTGGGTGAAGGAGATAAAGTCAAGTGCTTCAGTTGCGGTGTGTCACTTCACCACTGGGAACCACAAGATTCGGCCTACGTAGAATATGCTCGATGGTCACCGAATTGTCATTACTTACCCTTAGTGGGACCGAGACATTGAAGTAACTTACCATAATCTGTTTATGGATACTTTACAAGAGAACATTCGCACTTTGCCTGTGGAGTTGAGAGAAAGGATTTACCGAGAGCTGGTCAAAATACAAGTGAAACGTAAAGAACAATTGCATCTGTTACGTCACCGGTGTTTGAACCACTGGTACCTGAATGCTATACAAGGACTGATTCACTTGAAAGTGTTCCATTCGACAGACATTGATCAACGATCCCCTAGTTTTAAAAAGGATTGGTTTGCTATGAATGATTCTATCTACTACATTGTAAACTTACTGCATCGAATTCCAGAGGAAGAGTTAACGAATTACCAACATCTTGTACACAATGTCAACTTAGTGAAAGAGGAAACTTCTGAACGAATTGTAATGTGTAAATTAGTAACTAAACGATTTAAATTGGACACTGAAGTAAAACCATGTCTGTGCATACGGTACATTTCTTGTGTCAGACAAAAGAGGATTTAGTATGACCTATTCATGGATACTTTGCTAGAGAACATTCGTGCTTTGCCTGTGGAGTTGAGAGAATGCATTTACCGAGAACTGATCAAAATACAAGTGAAACGCAAACGCAAAGTTATTAATCCGTTTTTAAATTATGCTCTGTTCCAAAGTATAAGAAGACTGATTATGAGTGGATATTACATCAGGCACAAAGGTAAACAAGGCTGTTGGCCACCACCCAAGGATTTCAAAAACAGTGTATATACTTATGGATACTTTACAAAAGAACATTTTGGGCTTGCCTGTGGAGTTGAGAGAACGCATTTACCGAGAGCTGGTCAAAATACAAGTCAAACGTAAAGAACAGTTGCATCCGTTACGTCACCAGATCTTTAACCACTGGTACCTGAATGGTATAAGAGGACTGATTCGTCAGAAATTGTTTCAATGGTCAGACCTTGTTGAAAACTTTCAGTTAGTGAATGAACTAAACGTTCGTAATTTTGGTTACTTCGAGATTCACCTAGTGCAACGTATTGAAGGAAGACGAGTTAAAGGATTACCAACATATTTTACGTGGAATCTGCTTAGCGGAAGACGAAACATCTAGACAAACTCTGACGTTTCGGTTACAGTATGCAAGATTTAGATTCCCCACTGGAGAACGAAGCTGTCTAGTTAGAAATTACCTTTATTGCTTCCGAAACAAAGAGACTATAAAATCAGGCTGCCATGCCACGGCTTATGTCACATGTAATTGAACAGATTCCGTGGAAGGAACTCAATGACCATATTCAAACCGTGGATCATTACCATCGATTATTACAAGAACTGTATCCATTCAATTTGGGTCGACAAGTGGTGTGTGTCTTAGTGACTTGTTTTCTGGGATTTCGTTTACCAGCCGATTCCTTGTGGACTCTTTACGAACAGTACTTACCACCCCAATGGCCTTAAATGGTCACGAAAGACTCCTTTTGCTCAAAGCCTTGCGTTTTCATCTGGATACTTCTCGACCTTTACGGGCAAAAAAGATTCGTCAACTTTTAGCTACCCAAGACGTGTATGACGATGTGTGTGTAGCTTGTGACTTACACCCCCATTGGACAGATGTCCGTGCCTGGAAAGAATGGGATTTTGAGGCTTGGACCCAAGAAGTGGCCCAGTATGCGCGAGAGTTGTTCAAGGAAAAAAGTTACTTTTCAACCTGTGTTAGTGACAGTACCATAAGAACCCGTCACCCAGGACAGGACTATCGTGGACATGCCTGAAAGACCCTTTCGGGAGGACACTTGTGTGACCTTACCCCCTATAGAACTGGTCAGAACATTACCCAAAACATGTTGTACAGACACTTGTGTTTATTCCACGTTGATGGTTATCATGTGCCTTTTATCGATGTACTTAAGCCTTTGACTTTTATGTATTTTTGTCTTTCGTGTTCATGTTTAAAACATTCAATAAACGTGTCCTGGAAAAAGTATATAAACTCTCGTCTTGTTTGTTTTCGTGTCACAAGTGACATTCCTAACACTATGGCTACCTCTGCTGTCTCTGCTCCCTCTTCCTCTACTGTCAAAGTCATCGACGAACACTTAGATCGTGCCAGTTGGGAGGCTTTGTATCTTCGCCATCCCTTTAACATGCTCATTGCTGGACCTAGCGGTTCAGGCAAAACCGAATTCGTCAAACGCTTGATCGAACATAAACATCATTTGATCGATCGACCACCTCAGCGCATCGTGTGGTGTTACAAAGAGTGGCAATCGGCGTACAGCCTCTTGCGAGAAAGTCAAGGCGATTCCATCGTGTTTGTGGAAGGCATTCCTGAAGAAGACGACGGCATCGTCTCTGACTCCTGTCAAACCCATTTGGTCATTTTCGACGACATGTTAGGAGAAGACGAAGAAGAAATTAAACTGTGGTTCACGCGCAAAGGGCATCACCGTAATGCCAGTGTCGTTTACATCACCCAAAATTTGTTTCAACAAAGTAAAGCCCATCGCACCATCAGTCTCAATGCGCATTACGTGGTCTTGTTTAAAAGCCCTCGAGATAAATCGCAAGTGCAAGTCTTAGCCAAACAGTTAGGAACGCCTAGGCTGACTCAGGCGTACGACGATGACACTCAAACTCCACACGGCTATTTACTCGTCGATTTGAAACCTACGACCCCCGATGATTTCCGATTTCGTACCCATTTGTTTCACCACTGGTGCCAAGACGGAGGGCCTGTCCTGTACACGTCTCCGTCCTCGACTTAACTTCATTCCACATAAAAATCTGTGAAAACCTCAGACACTTTTCGTCTGTCTCACACAGTTTGAACATGACGTCCCTTCAGTCGCATTTTCCCGTCAAATTGATTCGTGCCTTGTATGGCATCAGTCGAGAAAAAAATCCACAAATACGAGTTCGTGTCTTAGAAACTAGTCTCAAAGAAGTCTTACGATGGTTCACGGTGACGGCACGTCAATTACTCCAAGGGATCATTGAGATTCCTCATCAAACCAAACGCTTTTTTGATCGAAACAAAGTCGCTTTGACCCAACTGGCCGATCCCCGCATCGACACTCAAACCAAAAAACAAATCATTTTGAAACCTGGAGGGAGCGGTACTCTAGGAGGGGTCATCATTCGCTCTCTCTTAAGATGGGATCCTAATGCCCCCAAAGTTCTCCCCAAGAAAAAGGTCAAACGAAGCTCCAAGAAGAAGAAAAAGTCCAGGTCCCCAAGGAGAACTTCTCCAGTGGCGGGACCCTCCTCATACCAGACACCACCCCGGAAAAAGAAAAGAAGCCCCCAGAAAAAGAAACAGAGAAAAAGTCCCCAGAAAAAGAAAAGTCCACAGAAGAAAACTAGTCGCAAGAGAGGCACTTCGGCCAGGACCAACCTTACACTCGCAAACCACGACCAGCAAAGGTGGTGACCGCGTCTCCGCTAGCCTCAGGTTCATTCACTTCTCCGTTGATGACACCAAGAACTGAAGAGTATTTGGAGGCGTTGATCACACCAAGAATTTCTCCGTTGATGACCCCAAGAACTTCCCCAGTGGCAGGACCCTCCAATTTAGTGGCAGTGGCTGCTGCTCACAAAGTACCTTCTCCCAAAATCAAAGTCCAAGAAAGATCAGGCATGTTACAAAGTTTACTGGATTTGTCCAAGCAAGAACTGGCTCGATTTAGTCCGTTACGTACCCCTGCACGACGTGTCATGCCTGTCCTGAAGTTGATACGCCGTAAAGACAACCAGTGGCGACGCGTTCCAGTACACAAAAGGCCTGTGACCAAGTAGGGTATCAGTGTTTTTGGTGCTGAAGACTCAAAGATGTCACCCTCCAGAAAACATCCCTCTTCTAAACAGCCCCAAGGAAAGAAAAGGAAAGGACTGCCTCCTCGTTTAGTCAAACATGGGGACATGTTATCTGTCCTGTCCAAAGCTTCTCCACCCCTACGAAAAAAACTCATTCAATCAGCCTCCAAAAAGGTTATCGATACCGTGTGCGAATGTTGTTTGAACGTCTTGAAAGGCACGATCCCTTTGTCCAAACACCAGAAACAATGCTTAGGCAAACATCGTCACGTTCTGCGCCAAATGGTACAAAAGAAAATTCCCCTTCGTCAAAAGAAGAAGATGTTGGTCCAACGTGGAGGCATTTTACCCTTCTTGTTAGGCCCATTGCTGAAAGGAGTCTTGGGAACCATGTTGGGAGGACTGGTGGAAGCAAGATAAAAAGGCCCGCTGAAGTCCCAAGATCTCAGAATCGACCCCTGACAACCCCATGGAAGGACGAAAACTAGCTTTAGTGCCTTACAAACGATGTTGGAAAACCATCGTTGGCAAGAACAACGCACCCCGCATTTACCTCCCAATCCCAATTTGAGCGAGATGTCCCAGTTACAACACGAATTGCAGTCCTTGATGGATCGCCAAGATTTGTCCGAAACAGAAAAATCGCAAAAGTACGGTCAACTCTTGCAACGACTGCAACTCTTTCACCAGAAAGCCTCAGACGAAACAGCTCTACCCACTCTGAAAAATTTTAAGATCTGGATGAAAAGTCCAGCACCATCACCATCACCATCACTGCCAGTGACCAAGACAGAAAAAAGAGGAGAAGAAGAAGAAGGGTTTCAAACTTCACCAGAAAAAGTACTCAAGTTAACAACACCACCTACCTCCAGAATTGGATGGATTAAAAAGATGATGGCCACTCCTTCTTCATCAGAAGAGAAAAAGAAGGTGAAGACAGAAGTGAAGACAGAAGTGAAACAAGAACCGATATCCCCTGTTCAGACATCCTCCTCTTCGACACCTATTGCCGGTCGCACACGCAAAGCATTGCAATCCAAGAAATTACCCCAAGAGAAAAAGAGTAGCATCCTCCAAGAGTGGGTGTCTTATTAACACACAAACAAAAAAAATGGAAAAAGTCTTAGCCAGCATTTACTACGATTCCTCCCATCCTGCAGGTTATGCAGGAGTTCAAAAATTGTATCGTGCTGCCAAAAAGCGACTGAAAAGTCTCCGTTTACCTCAAGTGCAACGATGGTTACAAGAACAATCTACCAACACTTTACACAAACCCATTCGACGCAAGTTTTCCAGAAGTCGCACCCGAGTGGAAGGCATCGATCATCAATGGCAAGCCGATTTAGCCAATGTCTCTCATTTGGCCAACTACAATCGCGGCTACAAATATTTGTTTTGTGTCATCGACGTCTTTTCCAAATTTGCCTGGGCCGTACCCTTGACTTCCAAATCGAGCAGCGAGTTAGTGCGAACCCTGCAAGGAGTGTTGAAACAAAGCGGTCGTCACCCTCTTCGATGGCAAACGGACAAAGGCACCGAATTTCTGAACCAAGCTTTCCAAAAAGAATTAAAGAAACGTGACATTCATTTTTTACCACCGAGAATCCTGAAACCAAAGCCAGCATCGTGGAACGTTTTCAACGCACTTTGAAAGAACGCACGTGGAAATATTTTACGCATCATCACACTCTGAAGTATATCGACATCTTACCGCACCTGGTGCAAGCGTACAACCAATCTTACCATCGAAGCATCGGACGTGCCCCGCAAGAAGTAACTCCCGAGAACGAAGTGCTGGTGTTTGAGCGCCTGTTTGGTACGTCCCCGACGAGGGCTGTCCCCAAGAAAAGTGGAGTGTTGGCCGTAGGAGATTGAGTACGCACTGGCAAAACCAAACGCACTTTCGACAAAGGTTACTTACCTAACTGGACGACGGAATTGTTTCGTGTCACTGGACGAGTGCATGGCCGTGATCCTGCCGTCTATAAATTAGAAGACATTAACGGAGAAGTGCTCAAAGGAACGTTTTATTTGCCCGAGTTACAACGTGTCACCAAAAAAGAAGACGACGTGTACGACATCGAAAGCATTCTCGAGCGCAGAACCCGTAAAGTGGGCAAACGACGTGTCAAAGAAGTCAAAGTACGTTGGAAAGGAAATCCACCCAGTTTTGATTCTTGGATCGACGCTTCGCAAGTCATCGACTATAAAAAGAAGTGACCATCATGCCCTTTCACACAGACGCGGCTACGTCGACCACTCCTTCACCCAGTTCTTCTCTGCAAGATTTACAAAAACAACCCTTGTGGGTGTAGTGTGGAGAACGTGTGCCTAAAACGCAAATCGTCTTTTTCTGCCAAATCTTCGTGGTGTATTGTGTCATCGGGGCAGCCATTGCCAATTTGAGTTTGCAACAAGGAGACAAAGAATTGTGGACCATTTTATTGAGCAGTTGCATCGGTTACCTGCTTCCCAATCCCTCCCTGAAATTCTCCTCGAACGGGAACAACGGGAACATTGTGTCCAGTGTCAGTGTCAGTCACCACTCCAACAAAAACAACAACCCTATTTTGGGCGGAGACGCTCCTCTGCCAGTAACCCCTCGGACAGCCATAGAACTCTGGAATAATGAGTCACCAAAACCAATTTTACTTAACCTTACCCAGTGACAGTTCCATGGAGGTGTTTCCCCACAAGACCTTGTGGTGTTACACGGCCAAATTACCTCAGGCTATCCCATTAGATCACGAAGCCCATTGGGAAGTGGCATTAGTGGAAATCATTCACCCGACCCAAGTCCTCAATGTCCTTCCCAATCAAAATTTTTTTACGGTGGAAGTTCATGACGAGCAAATGCAAAAGTACTTGAATACCCATGTCAAATATAGTCACAGAGGCTATGATGACAAAGCTCAAACGTGGTCCTACCAATTGTTCGTTCCCCCAGGTTATTATTTTAGTGGTCAACATTTGGTCAGCACCATAGCCTCCAGATTTAATGTCGTGTTTGGGAAAGCTTTGGAAAGTGTCAACAAAACTGTCACCTTGGAATACCATAAAGTAGCTCGTCGCTTGTTGATGAAATTTCCTGAGGGGAGTAAAATCATGTCCATTTTATTTTGTCCTGAATTGTTTGACATGTTGGGCGGGGATACGAACATGAGGATGACCATGCTCAAGAAAAACGAATTGCCAGTTATTTCCGACAACGATTCTTTTGCCAAGCTATTTCGTACCCCGGTAGAATTGAACCAAGGACTGAATTTGATGTTTCTGTACTCCGATGTGGTGGAGTACAACGTGGTGGGACACACCTCTGTGCCGTTACTGCGTGTCATTCCTTTCAAAGTGGATTCTGCCACGACCGCTGACGAGGAAGGTGGAAACACTTACCACGTCCACCGCGAATTTGTACATCCTCACTATTTGCCGGTCAGTAAGTCTTATTTGGACACGGTCAACATTGCTATGAAAGGAGATCTGGGACAGAACATTCCATTCACCAAAGGAAAAGTCACGGTGAAACTCCATTTTCGAAAACGGTTCTCTCACGACTCGTAAGTCATGTATCCAGTGTACCGAGGGGTTGCTCGACAGCGAGGACACGGTTTAGGAGATATGTTAAAATCGGCCTTTCGTTCGGTGGCCCCAGTGTTGAAACCGATGGTGACACGCGGATTGCACGCCTTGAAAGATGCGGCACTGACACACGGTAAAGAATTTCTGCAAAATGTCATCATCGACAAACAAAACCCCAAAGAAGCCTTCATGAGGGCAGGCAAAAATGTCTTGCTGCAAACGGGTAAAGACCTTTTAGGCCGACGAGAAACGCCTATAAATGCCCTGCACGCGACCAAGTCAGGCATTCAGCAAGGACAAGGTAGAAAGAAACGACGAAGAAAACACCCTTTCACCAGACTTCACACGACTAAAGCTAGAAAGACAAAGAAAAGAACAACCGTTCGAGACTTAGACGTTTTCGATTATTGAGACATAGAAAAAAATGATGCACCGAGAATCTTGCGCTTGTTCCAGGTCGGAACTGGAACTGTTTGCCATGTCCCCCACCACGATGACCATGGAAGAATCCCAGTGGGTGGAATTTAATCCCGTCTCCTCTTTGACGGATTCCGCTCCCATCGAGTTTGAAATCAAAGGACAGCCCGAAGATTACATCGATCTGAATAGCAGTTACTTGTACTTGAAAGTCCAAGTGATCAAAGTGGACAGCACTCCTTCAGGACTCAATGACAAAGTAGCTCCCGTCAACAATTTCATGCATCCTTTGTTCAGCTCCGTGGATCTGTACTTGAATAACAAACTAGTCAGCAGCAGCATGGATACTTACCCTTATCGTGCCTACCTGGAAAGTCTCTTAACGTACGGAAAAGAGGCCAAGAATACTCATTTGGATGCTTGCGTGGTATGGAAACCTGACACTGCGGGTACAACCACGTTTACCGACCTAGCTATTGCACCAGAAGATGACAATCCTCACAATGCGGGATATATAGCTCGACGACTGAAAATCAAGCAAAGTCGTAGTTTAGAACTGATGGATCGTTTGCATTTGGACATATTTGCTGAACGGAGTGGATGTCCGCCTGAGACTGAATCGTAGTAGTGCTGCATTTCATTTGATGACTGATGCCTCTTACAAAACTATCATTCAAGAAGCCCGACTTTACGTGCGTCGTGTGGAAGTGTTACCTAAAGTGGGAAACGACATCAATCAGACGTTGAGCAGAACGACCGCCAAGTATCCAATACGACGCTTAGAAGTGAAAATGTTCACCATTTCTACTGGACTGCGATCTATCATCGAAGATCGTCTGTTCCAAGGACAGCTACCCAAACGTTTAATCCTTGGCATCGTAAGCAATGCAGCCTTCAACGGAGCCTACAATCAAAATCCTTTTGAGTTTAAGCATAACAATGTGTGCAAGATTGAAGTCAGTCGTGATGGCAAGACCTTGTGTACCCGACCTTTCGAACCTGACTTTAGTGATGCGAAGAAGAATTACTTGAGGTCGTACTTGTCCCTGTACGAAGCCACCGGACAGTTAGGAACCAACACCAGTCACGGTATTACGTACGACGATTATGCAGGAGGCTATGCTTTGTGGGCTTTCGATTTCACTCCAGACCAAGGTAGCGACGAGGGACATTTCCACTCTATAAAATCTGGCCAGATTCGAGTGGAAATTCAGTTTGCAAAACGAGACCCTGATGAAACGTTGAACGTCATCCTATATGCAGAATTCGATAATACGATAGAAATCAACAGTTTGAGAGAAGTCATTCTAGACTATTAGAAGCCATGGAAGACTGTTATCCCTCTTTACTTAGTGGAGAAACTTTGGACATGGAATGTGAGGAGACTGTGGAAAAAGAATCCCAAGACAAGACGAAGAAGTTGTCATGATGAAGTCGAGATGGCCAGAACAAGAAGCCCATTTAGTCTCCTGTTTTGCCAAACACTTGGTCGAAAAAATAACGGAATTGATCAAGAAAGATTGCTATGGATGTCAAAATGATCATCCCAGTCAAATTCAACACGATAAATGCCTGATGCTGAGTCAAGAAGAAAAATTGGACGAGTATCTGGACGAAGCTTGGAGTCTCATCTCGGACGAAGTCGTGTTGCATCAGTGGTATAAAGACTTGCGTGAACATTCTTGTCCACCATTAACCACTCAAGAGATCCATCGTATCGAAGCTCTCCTGAATCAGAGTGGGGAGACGAAGCGAAGAAACGGTTATTTGTCAGACATTTTCAAGCAAAAAGTCAGGATCGAATTGATGACTTATTATTACCTGTGAAGAAGAAAAAAGAAACAAAACCACACAAATCAATGGATACATGGGAACTTTATTACCTTTTGAGCCACAGTTCGTACACGGCTTCTTGGAATCCTTTCGTCTGTGCTAAAGATGAACTCCCTCATCGTAAACCTCAAGACCATCTAGCTTATGTGATCAACACGGACGACAGTCATCTCCCAGGAACCCACTGGGTAGCCGTCTACTTTCCTCAAGAAGGATGTGTGGAATATTTCGATACGTATGGATTGCCTCCTTTGGAAGACGATACCATTGACTTTATGAGAAGAAATGCTCAGACCACCCGATTCAATAATGTGAAATTACAAGACACAGATTCCTTGGTGTGTGGTCAATATTGTGTATATTTTCTGCATCATCGCAGCCTGGGCTATTCCTTAGAACATTTAGTGACTCATTTTGATCCTCGCTCTTCTTCTAGAAACGATGTGAAAGTAGATCAATGGTTTTGTGACCATTATGCTTATCTTTTGTCTCAAGCTAGGAAACGTAGTGTCCATCAATGGCCTAATTACTTCCAACAGTGGAAATCACAATTTCATTCACAACGTTGTCAGCCTTGTCCAAAAATAATGTGTAAGTTGGAAAAAAATGTTTGTGATTTGAAAAAATGTTTGATGTTATATTGTTAAAAATATTATAGTTGTTTGTTAGTGTTAAGTGATTTTGAATAAAAAATGTTGTGTTTTGAAGAAAAAATGCCTTTGTGGTTTGTTTGACTATAGAAATCTTGATTCATGCTCTTTGGCTTCTTACTATCCCTCTCATGACACTCATTGAACGTTTCGGCTCGAAAACAGTGGAGGGATGTTTTCCGCGCTTTGACTTTAAAGCCGGGGTAGCCTCCAGTCTAACCATCCATTGTCGACTCATCCTCCTACGACGATGTGCTCCACACTAGCTAAGCTCAACGATGCCTACGTGAATTTGCATAGGGTCAGACACAGTCTGATACCGAAGCCAGAAGAGATAGAGGATGTGAGAATGCTAAAAGTCACTGAAGACCTGATAGAAGAGCTCTTCAGAGAAGAAGTGAACAGGGAGAAAGAAGAATGGACAGAGAAGTACAGACTTCAGAAACAGCAGAGAGAGCAGCAACAGCAGCAGCAACCTGAACCTGACAGAGGCTTTGTCGATTGTCGTATCGACACCAAAGAGTTCTTCTTCTCTTTCCGAAGAAGCAGACCTATCGTCAGAAGACATCGCATTCTTAGAAACTAAAAGATTGCCATAGCAAACAAAAAAACAGCCTTTTTCAGGGTTACCCAATACTCTAGAAAAGAAATAGTAATCCATTTGCCAATGTGTATATGTAGAGTAGTGTGAATAAAAACACTGACTCTTTTTTATAGTGTGAGTAAATGTGTTTGTGTATATGATTGTGTGTTTGTAAGTGCTCACGTACGTTTGTGTGGATAGTAGATTATGATGATGTTTTTTTTGCTGTTTGACGTGTGGGGAGAGTAGATTTGGGGTTTGATTGGATTGCTTTGTGTATGTGGATAGTATATTATTTGTTTAATAAAATTTTTTAGAATAGTGATGGGTAGTATAAAAAGTGAGTGAGTGTTTCTTTTAGGTCCGCGCGTTGTTTGGTTATGATCTAGGTAAGATCAATTTTGTTTCAGGGGGATGTTTTCCATCACGTCCGCGCTTTCACTATAAGAAACCACAGTATTAGTCGTTCGCACCATTCTAAGGAATAAACAAAGAAGATGGAGGTGACAAAATTATTTAACGATTTGAGACATAGCTATTTTTGGATCATTAATGGGACTTATGTAGTAGAAAGATTGACTAAGGAAGGAAGATTTGAAGGTAGCCTGAACAATATGAAGAGTTTTGGAGTAGCAAAAGATCAAATAGCGGGAATGATTGAGGAAGAAGTAGAAAGAATCAGAGGATTCATTGACCCACCTTACGTGAGAGTAGGTACTTTAAAGGAAGCCTTGGATCATATCATAGAAGTCAGGAGCTTCCTAGAAAATAGCTTTCATTGGACTGTCTGGTGGTACGTAAAGTGGGGTTGTAACCAGTTGATAAAAGCATAAGAACTAATTAGAGAGGTAATGAAAGTAGAAGTGATGAAGATAAAAGAAAAATGGAGCAAAGAGAGAAAGGAAGAAGAGAATAAGAAGAAGAAATTAGAGTTTGAAAGATTAAATAACAACTGGATGAAGATCCAACAGAAATTTAGAGAGATGGGCCATCCTGACTGGATAACAGAGGAGGAGAAGAAGAGGAAGAAGAAAGAAATTTTGGGAAAGATAAGGGGATGGTGGAAGAAGTGGAGGAGTTAGAAGAAGAAGAAACCCAAAGGCCCTTTTCAAGGCCACCCACATCTCTCGAAAAGAGATAGACTTTCAATTGCCTACCCGTTTTTTTTATTTTTATTTTATTTTATTTTATTTATATTTTTATTTTTAAAAAAAAAAAAACAAAAAAAAAATCCCATGTTCAATTCCCCTTGTCCCTAGAATTGCTTTTTTCTCCCATGTTAAATTTCCCTTGTCCCTAGACTGACCCAAAATAGATTCCCATGTTAATTCCCATTGTCCCCAAAGTGCCGGGCCAGTTTTCCCCATATTAAATTTACATAGTCCCCAAAGTGCCGGGACCCTGTTTTTAATGGTAAGTCCCATTGTCCCTGAATCGCCCCACTTCACTACTTAGGACCTATACAGACAGGGTGAGTAGACTTCTAAGTGAAGACATTTGCCTTTTGGGAGTACCTTTGAACCAGATTTGCGCACAGCATATCCAAGTCCTGAGTTACCTGGCATACTAATGGTTAAGATAAGGACAATGGCAAGGAATATACCATGTTTAAATGGATAAAGAACAGGTTCAAGATGATGGGATGTCATCGGAATTAGAAATGAATATTGGTGTCAGATGTCCAATGGTGGAACTGTCCGAGCAGCAGAGAGGGTGAACAGACCACTTAGGGGAATGGTCACCCTTGTGTTTTACCAAAAAAAATAGTGACCACTCATAGAGGTCAATTACCACGTCTACGATTATTGTTTGTCCCAAACAGAATTGTAGACGAGCCCTCTCTGCTGCTATCAATATTGGGAATCATCATCTGAATCATGGGAATCTTCATCTGTTTCATCTTCATCTGAATCTTCGGAATTTGTTCTATGTTTCAAGTAATATTCAATTTCTGATGGTGGTTTTTCTATTTTTGGATTTATGTTTTTTCTGTGTTTATAATATATCATCAAACTTCTGTATTCCTCTTTTGCTGATATTAATTAAATTATTATGTTATAATAAAAATGGTACATCCAGAATCTCATACTGCAAGAACAGCTCGAGAACGATTAGAAACAATTAAAAAATTTCTTCCTGTCAGAGACTCATTTAGAAAAAAATCTGCAAGCGCAGCAAGAAGCAAAAGTTGAGTATGAAGAGGACACTAAAAAACTGTTTAAGCCCGTCACTGCAGCTACTAAGAAAGTTAGAACTGTCATCAAAAAAGATCTTCTTCCGGTATCAAAACAAACTGCAGCGCTGACTGAACAGACGAGGGAGATTTTACGAGACCTTCCAACTGGCATAGCTGCAGCTCAGCCTCCACCTGTTGGTGAGGAAATACTTGAACGTATTGGAGAACTTCGTACTGAAGTCGCCGATGTGAGAAAAAAACTTGCATCTAAATCCAAACCAGCAGGAGAAGACGTAGAATTAATTGCAAGATTTAACGAAGGAGTTGTTGAGGAAATTAGAAAAACTGAAAGAGAGAGATTACCTGAGATGATATTAGATAATATATCTAATAAATCTAGTATTTTAAAACCCCGTCATGAAAAAACAAATGATGATAATTTCATTAAATGGATATATCGCGTATATTACAACAAAAAACAAGCTAGAGGTCTAGAATACGAAAGACTTAATGAAGAAGTAAAAAGACTTTATAGAGAGAGATGGGAACAACTAGAACAAGGAGAGTCCTACCAGTATCAGCTTCCTCCACCTCTGCAACAAATAGAACAACAACAATCTTCTTCGTCGCAGCAAAGGTTGAAGTCGGAAATTAAAAGGACTAAAGAGCTAATTAAATTACTCCCCTCGAAGAAAATTTCTTTACCGGTTGTAACATTTACACCGACAGGTTCACCACATGGATCACCCCCGGCCATCGCTGAAGTACTTACTCCGGTAATGCAACCACCAGTATTTAAAACACCTCAAGATGAACCTAAAACAGGACGTGGTTTATGTCCTGATAATATCATCAATGACGTGTCACGGTTAGAAGTTCTCATAGGAGGAAAACGTGCCGGAAATAATTCACCAGAAATAACTAATGAAGCAGCTGATATTTGTCGGCGACTATTTCAAGGTGGTATCATGGATATTGGCGTTTATCGAGAACTTATTGATGAGCTCGTTGATGACTAGTTGTTAGATAAATGGTAAATAAAATAAGATGATTGTGCATGATAATCATTGTAAACCCACACAGGTTAGAGCGGTAAACTCACGATTACCAATCTATGAAGCAATTTACGGAAATGGACTTGGTGATGTCATTCGAGGATTATTCACGAGGATAGCTCCAAAAGTAGCACCCGTCGCAAAACAATTATCGATGAAGGCTATTGATATTGTTCGTGATAAAGCTCCTGGAGCAATTGTCAATGTTGCTGGTAAGGCGTTCTCGGCGATCAAAGAAAGACTAGCACGATTATTGCGACGAAAACAACAACCACCGGTGAAACTGGCAAGTACTGAGGTGATGCCCTCAGACGTAAGTAAAATAATAAATCAGGCTGCAAATCAAAAACTAGCGGCGATATCTGAAGAAGCAGAAAAAAATATAACGGCAAATTTAATAGCAGGAAGTGGTCTTCGTTGACGATGATCATCATTTGGAAAAATGATAATTATAATAAAAATGTTCAGGCGCGAATCAGACCCAGCATTTGATATGGAGGCACCTGTCCTTAAGTACGAGTCAGTACGTGATTATCAATTTTATTCTTATGACGCAAGACTACCAAATCAGCGGGGGAGAATCGAATTACAGGTTCATGATACAAGTAGATATTTCTTGCCCGCTGAAGCGTTTATTGAAGTAGAAGGTAGACTTGTAACGAATGTTGTAGCTAATACGCCATATGCTGCTAATTTGCGTGTTGGTTTTGTCAACAACGGGATCATGGCATTATTTAGTGGCGCCACATACATGATTGATGGAAAAAATATTGAATCAATTCAGAATGATGTCGACGTTGCTACAACAATAATTGGTCTGGCGAGATATTCTGACGACTTTACAAGATCAGCTGGTCCAACAATGATGTTTGCTAAGGATATTACTAACCACGCTGATCATGTTCAGTATATTAAGTTACGAGCAGATCAAAATACTGCTGATGCACAACCGGTTGATTTTGAACACGAAGACAGACCAGCTGCTGCTTTTGATATTATAAGAAGTATTAATGCGACTTACAACCTGGGATTTGCAACACGCCGGGCGGCGCTGTCGGGAGATGATAGAAATTTTTCGTGTGCAATTCCATTATCTCACATCTTTGGATTTTGCAGAAATGTTAGAAAAGTCATCTTTGGAGCTAAACACACAATTGTGCTCGTAAGAAAAGGTGATGATAATGATGCAATCTGGTGAGGTGCTGGTGTTGCTGATGGTAAAGTAAATATATCAAAACTTTCATTGTGGATGCCAGTAATGACTCCATCTATTACTGAGGAACAAAAATTACTATCTTTTATGGATCAAGGCGGCAAATCATTGCTATCATGGTTAACAGTAACCACAGATGCTACTCAAAGCAATATTAATGGTTTATTTACATGGCATATAGCATCACAACAGGGTGTTTCTGCACCACGACATATTTTTATTGCACTACAAGATAATGCTCGGACGAATAATCAAGAACGTTCACATATGATATTTGACAACCTTGGAGTTAATGAAGTTTCTTTACGGATAAATGGACATCAAGAACCAGCCGAGGATATACAACTAAATTATGCACAAAATCATGTAGCGCGCGCATATCATCGTTTAATGTCATTCATGGGACGTGATCAAAATATAGATACCGGGTTGCAAATATCACAACTAGATTTTACAGGTCTATATCCGATTTATTATTTTTCACTAGAACATCTTGATTTATCCAAACAATCTGTTGTTGATATACACTTTCGAGCTCATGTTACTAACCCTCCTCCTGATATACCCGGTCCACCAATTGTTCGCGGCACCTACAAAGCGATCGCGGTCATACTTAGCGACAAGGCCATGTTACTTGAAGGTGGCAGTGGTCGAATGAGAGTTGTTGATGCACCGGTGGAAAATCTTTAATCGTGTTATTTAGAAAAATATATTTTATATAAAAATGTCGTATGGTCATGTTAATGTTACTCTGACCCCGGGTCAGGTAAAAAAGCTTCAATCAAAAACCGCCAACAAATGCGGAACTAAAATATCACTAAAACGAGATCATATTAGTGGTGGTCCAAACAAATTATCGTTGACAAATAATCAGATTAAACATTTCAATAAAGCCCTAGAATCAAAAACTGGAGTTCAATTCCATCTCTCCCCGAGCGCCATCAAAGACATGGTTAAAACGGGTGGTATATTTCCACTTCTTGCGGCCATTCCGGCATTAATAGCTGCAGCTGCTCCAGCCGTAGCAAAAGCGGCCGCGCTAGGTGCTGTTGGAACAGCCGCTGGAATGGCACTAAAGAAAGCAACAGGGCAGGGATACAAAAAAAAGGGACGCGGTCTAAGATTACCGGGATCTCGTTGGGGGAGAGGCCTAAGGCTTCCAGGGTCATTTCGTTAAACGTTCCATCATCAAATTTTGATTTACTTGATGCCGCTAAAAAATTAAAAATATCCGCCTTTAGAGGTGTTTTTATGCGAGATCAATTACCGAAACAACCAAACAAACTTGAAACAGGTATTATTAATCTCGATGAACGTTCTGGACCTGGTACTCATTGGGTATCATACGCGATTGATCCACGTGGAATTGTTTATTTTGATTCGTACGGGTTAGCTCCACCTGTTGAATTTATCAAGTATGTCGCACCACTCCATGCAACCAGAGGATCCAAAGTTTGGTATTCAACGCTACCCACACAAACAATGACAGATCCGCCAATATGTGGCCGTGAAGTAATTAATGTACTCGACGCTATATCAAAATCATCCAGGCCGCCACATAAAGTCGTGCACGATTATACAAGAAACCGATTTGTTGCGCGTAAGGCGTTTTAAACAACGGATCTTATTATAATGGTTGATATTTACGGAAGATCTTCTACTGGTAAGAAAATAAAATCCGACGTTGATCTGTCAAAGTATGCGACTAAAGATGACCTCGCTGATATTATGAACCTGGCTGGAGTTGACCCAGATGAAGTTGTTATTTTTCAAGATCGATATGGTAAACTAAAAACCAGCAATATCAAATGGAATGATATAGTCCGGCGAGTACTTGGTGCAGTTACGGATAATATTCCCGTGTTTACTGACGGTGGTAGAATCAGAGATTCAAGTATGTCACTTAAAACCATCAGAGATGAAATTGCAAAAAGTGTTGCTAATCGCGTGAGAAACACCGGTGACACGATGACAGGTGAACTCAACATGAGCGGGAACAAAATAGTAGCTGTAACAGCTCCAAAATCTGACAACGACGTCGCAAACAAACTATACGTCGACGACGTGGGTGGAAAACTATCCACGCTACGGGCCGAGTATGATGTTCACGTAACCGGTTTTACAAGGCTTCGAAGAAATTTTCAGAAAACCGATGATGCCATAAATAAGTTCTTTGGAAATCCTTCCGTCATTGACATGAAACTCGTTGATATCAAAACTGACCTAGACACGATCAAACGAACACAACTAGACATCGTAGCGGGAATTCCTGAGATTATCAATAAAACCAATCTGATTAAAATTTCAGCTGAAATAACTCCCGGGCATATCACAAACATCGTATGCACGGTATCATCGGGATTTGCAACATGGTCAAAACAAAATAATACTATCAAATATACCGCAACAGTCACTGGCGTGTACAGGTTGTCCGTGTTCAGTGCTGCAAAATTTGAAATATTTACAACGTTTCCATGGCGTCATTCCACAGACAGGTTTTCCGGGGTTGTATCTGTTGTATTAAATAGCGGAGCCGAAGAAATATTTATTCTGGAAGCAGCTGATAAGAAATTAACCGCAACATCCTTCTGGTGGTGTTTGGAATTTGTAGCTGAAACACCTCAATTGGTTACTGCATAAAAATATATATGGACGGTGCACAATACAGATACAATCAAGCGCGTGAATGGCAGGCGACGCTAAAAGATCAAGTCGATCAATATACAGTAAAAGTAAAAAAATATCGACGACGATTGGTTATCGTTGATGTGATTGTTTATTCAGTATCCGCTGTTGTTGCTGGAACCGGTGTAATATTATCAGCGTTGACAACGATGGCACCAGTAGCTGTAACTGTTTGTATTTCAGCAGCAACAACTATTGCAGGTGTGCTTGGTATCATCACAAAAAAAATATGTACTTGTACGAACGAAAAGTTATCCGATTACAAAATAAAATTACATACAGCGACGGTAGCATACTCGAAATTATCCTCGTTGTTATCAGCGAGTCTCAGTGATGGAATTATATCTGATTTCGAATTTTCAATGATGACCAAAATATACGACGAAGGTATTAAAGATACAAGTATCAATAATGACAGAATTACTCCAGCAGATCGTGACCAACACAACTCCGCCAAAGATAACGATGATCTCGGTAAGTTCAACTAATCCTGAATTTAGTGTTAATTTTCCTACTGCAATTCCGGTAAAAGAAATAGCACTAGCACAATTACGGGTATATTACAGCTGGCCAAATATCAGATCAAAATCATTTCATGATACACCAGCAAATAATTCGCTTGTATTTACTAACAAGAACAAACCCGATGGAACACCTGACTGGGTTGTTGTTGGAATACCAACTGGCAGTTACCAGATTGAAGAGATCGGTGAGGAATTTGCGCGTAGAATAAAATCAATAACGGGAAAAGAATCAAAAATATCAATAAACGTTCATGAGCCGACGTTGTCCTCGACGGTTGAAATAAACTCGCCTGATTATGCCGTTGATATTTATCAATCTTCAATCAGATCAGTGCTAGGATGGCCTGAAATTCCCCCGGTGCATAAAGGACCACCAGAACCGAAAAAGTCTGATTATGTCACTGATAGACAATCATATCATGAAATTAATCCATCATACGGGGAAAAACTACGTGATTTTAAAAATAAATTAATATTTAGCCATTTTCTCTTTCACCCCCCCATAGAGGCATGGACTTTTCTAAGTCGGGAGGGGGAAACAGGACATGTTTTGGGTTTTGATCGGAGTGATATTATTATATATTTTCAGGAAATCAATCAAAAATGTAAAAAACAACTAGATCAACTGAATCAATATTTTAACGAACATATGTTTGACATATCAGCGTCATCGCGTGAAAAAATCATCACGCGTGTGGAAATATTAAATCAGCTTATATCAGATATGGAATATTTTAATAACCGAATAGTTCAAGCGATGGTTAGTTTAGGTTCATTTAAAAAATTTGATGCATATAAATGGTTAGAAAAATATAAATTAACAGAAGCCGATGTACCGAATTATAAATTCCCCGGGTATAGTGTAACCGAGTTAAGAAAATCTGTCAGTGATGTCATTGATGAGTTTTTTCCTAAAATACTCGATGCGTGGAAAAAACTAGCACCACCTCCAACTGTTCTCAGATATGATAATGATCCACATGGCGGCGGAAGACACGTATCCCCGCGGATCGTTAATATAACACCGACGTTCGCGGTCAATCTGGTTTGTGACGTAATCGATGGCAGCTATCAAATAGATCTCGGAAGATCAAATCAAGCTCAACAAGGATACATCCTGTACACGTTCACACCACAAGTTCCCCCTGGAAATTTAATCGTGCAAGAACCAACTAATCCCGTGTATTTACGGTGTCACAATAATATGTTAACACGAATCAATTTTAAACTCACAGACCACCTTAATCGCTTGATTGACATACGTGAAGAAGAGCTTGTGATAAATCTGTATGTAAAGTCCTAGGACTTTTGTCTTAAGGATTTCTGTCCTAAGACTTCCGTCGTAGGGACTTTTGTCGTAGATCTTCAGAATCAAATTCGATCAACTTAAAAAAATATTTTATTATTACTGGCACAAATTTGTGTTTGGTACAAATTAATCGGCCCAGGCAACAGAAAAAAAGCTAGTCGATGAAAGTAAAATTAAAATTTCTATCACAAAAAAAAATAATATTTATTAATTTTCCTGATTTGTACTGAAATTGTACAAATTACTTGATTTTGACTACCAACTACCCCGTCAGAAACATAAAAATGCACGAACTACTTGATTTTGACTACCAACTACCCCCTCAGAAACATAAAAATGCACGAACTACTTGATTTTGACTACCAACTACCCCGTCAAAATCAAGAAAGTTCTAACCTTGTCAAATTGTTCCTAACAAATTTTATTTATTATTTATTTATTAATAATATTATTTTTACTGAGATTTTTATTTTTTTTTTACTAAAATATAACGAAATTGCTCAATTTTCCTGATTTTGACTACCAACTACCCCGTCAGAAATCAAGTAGTTCGTGCATTTTTCTTTGATTTTGACTACCAACTACCCCGTCAGAATCAAGTAATTTGTGCATTTTTCTTGATTTTAGTAAAAAAAAAAATAAATCCTCAGTAAAAATAAAATTTATAATAAATAAAATTTATAATAAATAAAATTTATTAGGAACAAATTTGACAAGGTTAGAACTTTCTTGATTTTGACTACCAATACACGTGGTCAGCGTTGACTTGGACCCCAGTTACCAAAACTTTCATTTTCATTATCATCAGTAACGAAGTTACCTTGGATCGTTTCATCAGTAACGAGGTTACCTTGGATCGTTTCATCAGTAACGAGGTTACTCTCTGACATTATTTTTCTTAATAGTCTTATACGGGTACTAATCGTTTTCTTTGCCTCATACTCGTGGGATAATAACGACTTAATTCTTTCTACCGCCGTAGAAAGAGGAACGAACTCCTTCACATGATCATCTTCTACGGTAGCTAGCGACTGAAACATTGCCGATTGAATCCGTTTCATGAGCCTGTATTCAGATGATAGTGTGTGTGTCCCCATGGTTTTACGTTCTTGCAAAATCTCAAAGTCAGAAACTATTTTTTCAGGATTAAGTTCATCAGATATATTAATTCCATCTTTTTTTAATTTTTTAATAGCGACAATTACATCATTGATATTTTCATGGTTCATTATATAATATATAAATCTTTAAAATAAAAAAAAAATATCCCAGACCCCCTTCGAGTTCGTCGGGATGTTTCTGGGACAGCACAAACATATAACTTAATTAAGGTACGCTCAGCAAAAACCCACCCATAATAATTAATCCAGTGGGTGATACGAAAAATAGGTATCAACAACCAGTCAATATTGTGGTTGTGAATTTGCTGAGCGGAGGGGTTCTTGCGGTTCCCCCCACTATTATAAAAATCGCAATTATGCGCACCACCGACAAATTGTCAGCCATGGGGGTTTGATCCTGGACCGCGAGCGCCACAGTCCAATACCATACTGATCGAGCTATCAAACCTTGTTACGAACATATGTTTCGGAAGTTAATATATAGCTAAGGAACCAATATTTACATTAAACAGCGGTTTCTGAATAATAACGGTTTCTGTATTTAACAGTTTCTGTATTTGTAGTGGTTTCTGAATAATAACAGTTTCTGTATTTATAACAGTTTCTGAATAATAGTTTCTGTATTTATAACAGTTTCTGAATAATAGTTTCTGTATTTGTAGCAGACCGAAAATCAATAATATAGAGGCATTAATGCACCAGTCAAAGAACTTTCCAGAATTGTAAGTTCAGTGAACACACAACTGCGGGTCAATTACAATGAGTAACGGTTTCTGTTTACACACAGCTTCCTACGGATCAATAATATTATCATGTGTTGTATGATGGGGAAATATTTAAAAACCATAAATAATACTTATGAGTCTAATGAGTTAGGTTCGTCGGTACTATACGATGTAATTAGTTAAACTGACTAATTACGATCATAAAAAACCAACCATCTACGAAGAAAACTATATATTACAAAGTAATCTCCCTTATGTAATCAAAAATTCAGTAGTGTATGGAGGACCTACTGTGACATAAATTAAAAAAATTAATTCAATGTGGTGATGATAGTTAATAATGTGGTGATGATAGTTATTGATACTGAAATGTAATTTTCTGCTTATATTTTTTCGAGAGAGCAGATCTGGTTATATTATCTGCCACTCTTTGTACTGAACGCGAGTGAATATCAAAATATGTCGCAGCTGAACGCATCGAACGAAACATAATTTCTTTACCGGTTTCTATGTTTGTAGAAATTACCGCCCTCTTTCCGATTGTCTTACATCTTCCTGTATTACCGCGTGTATTATTCTCGCTGTGAGAGATAGCTTGTAAATTGGATAAATTATTGTTTTGAGTGTCCCCGTCAATATGATCAATAACAAGACCATCATTGATCACTCCGAAGAAACATTCATACGTAAATCTATGACACAAATAATGTTTCTTCCCAACTGTAAATCTAAGATAACCAACATTATTAATACAACCAACTGGTCTCTTCAACTTGCGGTGTCTGATGATACCATTAATATTTGATTCATAGTTTGTTATGACAGGATGTGGGACAAATATATTTTGCTCCATTATAATAATATTATATGTTTAAATCATTGTTTGTCTGAAATCTTGATATATAATCCTTCACGGATTTTATAGCGTTTTCACCACTATTATTTTTTTTGTCATAATATCTTTTGAGCTCTCTGAACCGTTTCCCGCCGCACTTCCCACATAATTCTGTCTTTCCTCGCACTCCAATACCACACCGTAGACATGGTATTGGTCCTAGACTTCCTCGTCGTATGTTTTGTGAATGTATCCAACAATATTCCTTTCTACAGGATTTGTTGCATCGATTTACTGAGCCGATCATCAACCATCTACATTGGGACATTGTATATATATATATATAATTTTCTTTATTTAAATATTTGTTTTAATTATATGAACGAGTTTGAAAGATTATCCCAAACTAGGCCTGTTAAGTATAAATTCAACCTTGACAGATTATCTCAATTGCCAGTACGAGATCTGGTTGATCCGAAAAATAAAAGTTTGATCTCGAAAATTCATGACGCTAAGAAAGAATTTTACACGGATGGTGCATCTCATACATGGTCAACGTTCAAGATTATACGCGCTGACGGAGTCAAGGACGCTGTCACGGACGCTACAATGAACGACAAGCGAGCAGCAACTATCATTAACTACATCGCTGAATACGAGGGCAATCAAAAATATTTCTTCAGAGTAAAATTTATTGTATTAACAGAAACAGGTAGTTGGATTATCCGTGACAAATATGATCCTGTACTTGGTAATAATAAAACTATCATATTAAGTAAAAATTCCAGACCGGGTCTATTGACTGGTATTGATAAACCGTATTATGAACGAGCGTATCCTGTAACGGCGGTTATTTATGGAATTTATGAGATAAATAAAAAACCTAACGTTGATAAACTAGCGCCGATGAAATTTTCAAGGTTAAATTGTGTGGCTGAACGAGTAATAGAACACTTTACAAACGCGATGCGTGGAAATGGATTAACTGATTTAAGGCGTGAAAAAATAAACTCGTGGGCTGATTCAGTTAGGGATACCGGTGCTACAATAAAAGATGTTGCTGAGTTAGGAAAAATATTAAAATTTCCAATAACTGTGGCGACAATAACGGGAGAAGTACTGTACCAGTCGAAATATAAATCGAAAGGAGCTCCAATAAATATTATCGATCATAACGCGCACGCATGGACTAACGCAGTAACAATATTTCCACGTGATCGAACTGTTAGATTTTACTCCACAGAATTATCTGTGGCAGATATGTTTGATTTTATTAACGAAATAAGTAAAACCGATCCTGTATCGGTATGGTTATTCAAAAGTAATGAGGAGGGTGAATTTGATCAGTTTGTCAAACCGAACGGTGAAATATATCGCACAGAATCCCTCCATGACGAGATGAAAAATCTTGCGACGTTTTTACAGTGCAAGCACGTGGAAAATACTGACAAATTACTAACTAATTGTTTTACCGTTCCATCTGTTGCGGCTCATTTCGCCAGAGAACGAAATTCATGGAAACCAACACGATTTGATTTACTCGAGGACGTACGCGCAAGTTGCGTCGAATATGGACATGGCGGATTATGGAATACCAAATACAATTACAACGATGTTATTTCGGTTGATATGGTTGCATGTTATCCAGGAAGTTTTCTGGGATACGGAGATTGTTCTACGTACTTTGAAAGATTTGGTCACCCTACAAACGAGATGACGCGAGTGGCAATTAATGGACCATTACCTGATTTTGATCTGACTGGATTCGCCTGTATTGAGTCGTTCGAGTTTAACGAAAATCTTCACAAGATTTGTTATGTTTGGTTTGGTAGACATTTTTGTGAAAAACGTTGGGCACCTATAGTTTTGTTGCGATATATGCTAGATTGTGCGATACTGACATCGTTGGTGGTCAGTGAGGCAATTATATCATATCATGCACAGACCAAAGTTTGGTTGCCCATGTCAGATTCTGAAGTTATCAGCGAGTTTAAGGAAAAATATCCTGATGTTTCCGAAGATGATATTCCTAATAAACTCAAAACCGCAAAAGATCTCGGTAGAAAAATTATAGGTAAATTTACTCAAGGTGGTGCATATGATTATAAAAGACATCACGCACGATTAATTCTAGATGATGCCGAGTACGATTTTATAATCGCTGATACAACGGCGAAAAATACATTTGTAAATCGAGAGAGTGTTTATTTATTAGACGGAACAAAATTAGGTACGATCGTTAGTTACATAAATGACGTATCCCCGCAATATACTCATCTAAGATCTTCCATGTTGGCTTATGTTTCCATAAATTTATTATCGATGATTAATAGATTTCCTGAGACCGCAGTCAGAGTTGCAACGGACTCGTTTTATATTTCAAGTAAATATTTAGAACCTGTTATGAAATTTACAAGTAATGATGAACGATGGGGTTCGTGGAGAATAAAAAAGGAACTATTACACAATTACACAGAATCAGCAGATGTTCCAATGAGAGATTTTTATCGTAAGGGTAATAAAATATCAGAAATATCGAAGGCACCATCGTTGAGTGATCCAATAACCAGACATAAGACAGTATATCTCAATGGACCTGGTGGATGCGGCAAAACAACTCGAACGATTAATGTTTTTAGAAATTCAGATATAATCGTGCTGACACCCACACATAGACTTGCACGTGAGATGAAACAGCGGCAAGTACAATCGTGCACGTATCATAGTTTCTTTCGGTGGCGCGGAGATACATGGACTCCTGAACGGATGGGAGAAAAATATATACCTAAAATAATTATTTGGGATGAGATATGCACGGTCTCATTGGATACATTAAAAATGTTTCTTGATTGGTTGTTGACGAAAAATACCGCCATAATAATGTGTGGCGATCATGGTCAACCGCCGCCCTTTGTTGGACCATCTCCACATGATTGGTTAAAAAATTTCGTTGATTATTACGAAGAAATAGATGATGATCATAGAGCTCTCGATGCAAATTTGAAGGAGTTTAAAAAATTAATCAGATTACAATCAAACAAAATTCAGTGTGAATTATTACGTGGAGTAATCGTAGAGACATCAATGAGTGATTTTTTGAACTCATGGAGACCCACCGATTTGATCGTAGCAAGTAGAAAAATAATCAGAGACGCTTTACAACAACAGTTATTTCAACTACATAAAGAACAATATTCAGAACTACCCGTTCCGTTGTGTTATAGACCATCAGATACACGAAAACAGAATATTAATGTTGATATTCCAGGACCCTTGACAGAGTCAAGGAAACAGAATCTCGTATTAAATGATATTGTCGCCGTTGATATCAGTGTGGTCGAAGATGCATTACGCGCTGACAAATCTCCATGGGTATTGGGATACGCTATGACGATCCACTCGTCACAGGGATTAACTATTTCTGATACACGAGTCTGGATTGTAGACGATCGCATCGAGTGGTCAAATTTAGTTTATTTGGCGGTATCGAGGGTCAGAAATATATCTCAATTACGTAGAATTATAATTCCTGAAATCGTTGATAAATTTAACATCATCGATGATGATATAATAAGAAAAAAATTAATCGGATACAAACAATCTGACAAAAAAAATAAACGCGACTTTGATCTTGATGTTGAATTTATTATTAAGTTAAAACAGCAGCAGAACAATCATTGCATCAGTTGTAATTGTATAATGTTATGGCGGTATTCGAGTAATGATTCAAGACAATTTACCGTAGATAGAAAAGATAATAGTCGCGGTCATACACGAGAAAATACCATGTTAACCTGTCTTGAGTGTAATCGACGTAGAGGCGCCAGCGCCTTGGGTGCTGGCACTAGTGCTAGTTAAGTGATCGAAATCACCGGAGTGATCGCGGTGGTAGTTGTGTATCCGCGGGAATTATTTGTAGTTGTTCACGTGTAAATCCACGTTGAGGAGCAGCAGAATCTAATCTGTAAATTACAGGTCTGGAAACGCCTACATTTCTTCCAGTGGATCTTGTCACGGTAGATATTTTGTGTGTGGTAACACTCCAAATAGGATCAGTCGCTCTCGCTTTACCACCTTCAAGTTCACCAGGCTCATATAAATATCTGACTGTGACATCACCTAATATTTTTTGTTTTCCAACATCTTTTCGTTGTGTTGGTATATTTATTTTTGTGACCGCGCTAATGGGTTTCATGTTGGTTGTTCGTGTGATCTCATTATTTAATGCAGCTATCACGTTTGGTAATCTTGCAACCCATTCACGAGATCTTTTATCCTGAATAAATTCCCTCGCTTATTGATATCCAAATAACCGTTCAGCAAGTGTTCGATTAAATCGCTCAACAATTGCTTGATCACGGTGAATTGTAGTATGACCTCGTCGTATTTTGGTATTATGTTGTTTCATCAGCGATGATACTGGACCAAGAAATTCCTTACCAGGATCAACCTGTAGTAGCTGTGGCCATCGCAGACCACCTTGTGGTCCGAGTCCTCGTTGATAAATTCGTTCAAACGCATCGGCTACTTCAGATGATGTTTTCGCCGATAGCGGCTCCGCTTCTTTATATCTACTTGCAACATCAACTACGGTTAGCGCGTACTTGTACGTTTTTCCACGCACAGTATCATGCGGTAAAAACAGAATATCAGCTTGATGAACTTCATTAGGAACACTGACATCGAAATACGAGTACTGAATTTGTTTAGGACGTGGTAGATAAATTTGCCATATTGCTTGTTTAGATAACCACGCGCTAGCAGTAGAATGTTTAACCGATGCTGCATCAGCGAGTTTACCAATTGCTGCTTTGCCTCTCCAGTATCCTCTCGGCGAATAATAAATTGATTCCATTATTAATTACCAGCCCCAATCGCTAATTTACCTTTCATCGAGGATCTTACTAACCAATTAGCTAATGATTCTCTAATATTTTTATTTTTTATAGAATTTAATGAATGAATTAATTTTACATCTGCAATATGCCTATCTTGTAGAGTTTTACTTTTATAAGCTACATCATGAGCATGACAAGCTCGATCAATAGCGTTTATTGGTTCCTCGCCTGGTTTTGGTTGATCTTGATTATCGAGCCTGATATCGAGTCGAGTACCAGGACCGCAATAATTATATCCCGGTAGATGTTTTTCTCCACTGTATTTAGCCCATGGAGCACCTGGAAACTTTGACATCAAATTAGCAATATCACCACCGCGCTTATTAGGTAAAAACGAAAATTTCTTTCTACAGCATACAGAACATTTTCCACCGTACGCTATTTTTTTGTTTTTTGTTGTAACCGTAGCTAAATCAATAGTTGGAGTTTTAACTTTACAGCGTAAACAATATAAATTCATGTTATAATAATATATGGATATAATTGATTTCTCAGCAACTCGGCAGCGAGAGCCAGTTAAGCATC
Source organism: Sinohyriopsis cumingii (assembly GCA_028554795.2). Taxonomy (NCBI): domain Eukaryota; kingdom Metazoa; phylum Mollusca; class Bivalvia; order Unionida; family Unionidae; genus Sinohyriopsis; species Sinohyriopsis cumingii. The sequence goes on along the minus strand of JAPYKE020000079.1, from coordinate 1,655,209 downwards.
ATCCTGCGCTACCGAACTCCATCAGAATGATTATCATAGGACCATCTGGATCGGGTAAGACGCAATTATTACTTAATCTGATAATGAGATGGTTGAAATGGGATAAGTTGTATTTAGTAGCACCATCCGTTGATGATCAACGATGTTATGATGTACTTAAAGATTTCAATGAAAACGCGCGATTACTGGATGAAGATAATGATGTTATAGAGTTTATAACCGATATTGATGAAGCACCATCCGTAGATTCCATAGACGGATTTATTAATAATTTAGTTGTATACGACGATGTGATGCTAGATAAACAATCAAATCCAGCCAGAATATTTTCCCGAGGGAGACATAAAAATACAGACGTGATCTATGTTACTCAACGATATACACAAATACCAAAAGTGATCAGAGACAACTGCAACATTTTAGTTGTGTTTAATGGCGTAGACACACACACGTTGCGAAATATTCATCAAACTTGGTGTGGTGGTGACATGGATATAATTAAATTCAAAAATTTCTTCTCACGAGCGCAAGCTACCCCACATGGATTTATAACAATAAATTTACATGATCCAAGAACAAGATATCGTGTGGGTATTGATAAAATATTTGGGTAACAGGGGTGATGATAAAATTAAATTGAATTAAACAGATATCATTAATATAATGAACAACTGTGCGTGGCTGCGTCAAGGAACAACAGATAAATGCAACAAAAGGTGCCGTGGAGAATATTGCAAGAAACATAATTATCTTATAAAGAAAAACCCTCATGATGGTCCACGAAGATGTGTTGGATGTAACAACGGCGTTAGAGGATTATATCAGATTTGCAAAAATTGCGGTGGAGATCGATATCGAAGTTTGATGAACTATTACAGAAAAAGAAAGAACATAAATCCAAAAATAGAAAAACCACCATCAGAACTTGAATATTACTTGAAACATAGAACAAATTCCGAAGATTCAGATGAAGATGAAACAGATGAAGATTCCCATGATTCAGATGATGATTCCCAATATTGATAGCAGCAGAGAGGGCTCGTCTACAATTCTGTTTGGGACAAACAATAATCGTAGACGTGGTAATTGACCTCTATGAGTGGTCACTATTTTTTTTGGTAAAACACAAGGGTGACCATTCCCCTAAGTGGTCTGTTCACCCTCTCTGCTGCTGTCCGAGAGTGGCAAGAGTGGATTTGGTATGAACTGTACTTTAGAAGAGTCACCCAGAAGGGGAGAAGAGATGACATTTAGTGAAGGGGAAGCATGCATGACAATGAATAGCGATGAAACAGCAAAATACAGTACAATGGCAGATAGGTGTAAATCTTTTGATGAGGTAGAAAACATATCAAGAAGATAAGGTACTTTGGTTATGACATCACAGACTAAGGGAGACAACTGGAGAAATTCTGGAGATACTGTTGATGGAGTTGCAAGATAATATAATTCTGATCTAAAGAATGTGTGGCAGCTCCAGGAAACATAGCCGTGACTGCTGTAATGAATGAGATGTCTGGAGATGTCTGGGACCAGGAAGTAAATTACAATGCTACAGCAGGGGTTGACGACTGGAACAGAGCTGTCAAGAGTAGTTATTCCTGCTGGGGAGCCAATGTACATATTTACGGAGCAGGGATTTCAGCACAGGCTAGAACGTCAAGATATATATATATATAGATATATATGTATATATGTGTATATATATAGATATATATATATATAGATATATATATATAGATATATATGTATATATGTGTATATATATAGATATATATATATAGATATATATGTATATAGATATAGATATAGATATATATATATATATATATATATATATATATATATATATATATATATATATATATATATATATATATATATATATATATATATTGGCAATGCTAATTTGAGCTTTCATTTGGGATTGAATCGGAAGACAAGAGATTACTGTATCAAATCCGAGTAGAAATTAGGCATCAGCAAACTACTAGCATTAGTATGTTAAACTTCCTACATTCAGTGGGAAAGTGTTCTGGAAAGTGCGGATCAATCATTTCACAGCAGTAGCAGAGAGAAGAAAATGGACAGAAGAACAGAAATTAGAAGAAATACTACCATGCTTAACTGTAGCAACTGGATATTTTGTGTTTAGTCAACTTCAGAAAAACCTGTATCAGTTTCAATAAGATAGTGCAAGACATTAACATAAGATGCAGAGTATAGAGACAGCCAAAACCTGTAGTTGTAATTTTAGTAGACGTAATCAAAGACCCAATGAACCTGTAGAAGAGTACGTTGAAGGGCCAAAATGACTGTGCAATAAAGGTCATCCAGATCGAAGTGGACTGAACCAATTTAAGGTATCAATGTTGTATTTAGATTTTAATCTACGGTCATTTTTCGAAATGTTTAGTCCGATATGATTAAGAAACTAAGTCTGTGAAAAGATTCTTGTGTAACTACTATTTGTCAGGTCATGTTGGCAAAATCTAACCAAAGATATTCTGAATAAAATTTACACAAATTAAATAAAATTGTATACTAGAAGTTACACAAAATATAGATATACACAACAATATGTAAATTAAAATGTATTTGTTCACTTTCTGTTACATGTGCATTTAAGTTTGTTAAAAATATTGTCTTAAAAAGAAAACAAGGATATAGGCCTATAGATATAAAAACTGTGAACATCTTTACTCATATAAAGAAAGAAGCCATGAGAAGACATTTGTTTTCAAGGGCATAGCACAGTTTACAAAACTAATAAGTCAAACTATTGTTTACCTTGGCACAACATTTTTGTTGTTGTTTTGTGATCAATGAAATTATTGTATTATTTCGGAAGCCATGATACGACTGTAATTTTTGTTGTAATGAAGCGTTGTACAGGGTTTATCGGTGTTACCAGGTATTCTCTGAGTACGTGACATTGTACAAATGCTAGACAATACAAATTAAGTTTACCTGAAATTTCTCGGACACGTTCAAAAATATTTTTCAGATACTAAAAAAAAAAAAGTTCAATCTGATAAAACTAATTCGTATAATAAAGTGATTCTGCATCTGGAACTCCTGATATCATAATAGTTTTCAAACTGTTTAACAAATATGTTTTTTTCAATCTATCCTAAGTTGCAATTTGACTTACACTGCTGGAAAAATTCATTAATTGTCTGGATTCCGGGAAGTAGGTGAAAACTCTACCAGGCAAACACCTCACAGGGAGCCCCCCTGGCCAGGTAAGCTTTCATTCTGACGATTTTTTCTTTAGACAACATTTGTCATTCTCAGAATATCTGCGGAATGCAATAAAGTGGTTTAATCTCGGCAGTTGTTTTGATCAATAAACTTGCGTTTGTTACCCAAGTCCACCTTGTCGAGGATTTAGTGTAACGAAACCTTCCCAAGGTATCTCATTGATGATATATACTGAAAAAACACAGATTGATATTTTTCTTTTACTATACATCATATACTGAGTATGGAATATTATATAAATAGGTATATCATATCATATTAGTGGGATAAACTTGTAAAATATCGTTCTTTTCAATGTAATGTTATATTAAAGTGTCCCATTTATTTACTGATCTCTGACAAATGAAAACCTGTTAAATGAGAGTTCATGTTGTCATGTGTAATACCACCCCATTATACTTGCGCATGCGTCATGTCCAACTGCAAACAACATAGACCCCGATATGCCGTTGTATAATGCGCTGGCGAATCAACTTCAGTTTTTTTGTTCAACTGATTACTCCTAACCACCTGCGACGGAAGATATGGGTCGATACGGTTTGGACAAGGTTTGTAAGCGAGGACAGATGGCACATTTAATTTGTCTTCCTATTATAACATTTGAAATATACAGGCAAATATATATGAATCCTAATCGATTCGGTTGATACTTATTTCAGTACGAGACGATGGGGTTAGGTTATTATCTATGAAATATTTAGATAGACTAATGTCAAGAGTCAGTCCCTTGTCTCCCTCATGTCTCCCTCGGTAAAACATTTCTCATAGAACATCATTTCCCCATCCTAAGGGAATTTTTTTTCCCCAGGAAAAAACTACAATTATTATCTAGTCTAGAATCACTTTTCACTATAATAAAGCATAATTCCCCTCTACCCCCTGGAATTATGACTTTAAACATACATACCACATGGAAATTATATTCTGGGGATATTTTTCCTTTGGTGAAACTACTCCTATATCGTTTTTTATGGGGAAAAGTTGCTTTATGGTTAGTTTAACCAATAAACAGTTTAATAGAATATAGTTATGCCAAAGTATCACATTAAAAACGGTGCAGCTTCTGAGAATGTTGGTTTTGGATTGGTGTTTTACAGCACATCAACACAAGAACGTTATTTATTGCCCAGGCAATTGGAGTGCCTTGCAAAAAAAATCACCATGGATGCAATCACAGATTATGTAATGGTTGATTTAAACTCAGACATATTTGGTCGTCACAAATCTGGTACGCTAACCACTGGTACACCTACGGTTCCTGGGAGATTGGGGCAACACAATGATCGTTATACATAAATGTACGTGCATAACATGTTACCCGCCGTTTTTAATGACAAATAGCTAAAGAAAAACTTTAGTACAGTTTGACGGGAGGTGGTATAACTGGTTTATTGAAACTATGTTGGAATTTCCCCTACATTTCATCAGTACAACATACCTGAAGAAATAGAGATAAACAATTTTATTTTTTCTTTAAATATGTATACTTTGTTTAATATTATGAAATCATAAATTAATAAAGTTTATAAATAATCGGAGACTTAGAAACGTTTAGTTATGCATCTCAGTATCCAAACAGTGAATCTAATTTATTGCTATGTATTTTTAATTTATATTGTTTGTTAGTTTATTGTCTCTATGAATATATAATGTACAACTGTATTTTGGACTTGACTTTGTCCAAAATCAAGTTCACTGTTTAATAATTGACCAGGAATGTTTATTTTGGTAAACAAATAATACAGATATAATATTTTCCCTATGAGTGTGGTTTAAATATTAGGATCATTATCAATAAAAAAGACATATTTATTTGGGTCTGGGTCTAGGACACTGGTATTTCAGATGGAATAACCTCTTGTACCTGATGTTTGCCAGTCTCTTTATTATAATTTCAGTAACAGATTTATTCTGTTTACAATATAGAATAGAAATTAACCTTCGTCTTTAATCCTGGTTATTGTTTTGCGTCTTATTTTTGTTGTTGACATAATCTTGTTTGCTTGAAAAATTATTCATTGTTCTTTTAACATTTTTGGGGCAGAATCGGTCTTATTGTTGTATTTAGTATTTCATTGGGGGAAACTATTTACTCAAATTATTTTTACTAGAAATACCTGCTATTCTATGATATCCTTTTGCTGAAATATCAGTTTGAAATTATAGTAATTCAGACAAGCACATTTTGGATTATATTATTGTGATTCATCACAAGACTGTTCACATATCTCCTCGTCGTGAACACCTTCAACATGGGATTTTAATTCGAACACCACTGGAATTTAGCAGAACTGTGTTTACTTGGAGTAGTGATACAATAATTTGGACTAATTGGAATTTAATTTGCAATGATGTAAATTGTTTTTAAATTTTCACTTCTGTTCTAGGAAAATAAATTATTACAAAATTTGTTGGTTTTTCCTCTTTTCATTGACTTAGTTTCAGACCACAGAGTCGTAATAATACATTTCCTTTAAAATTACATTTCATTTCAGAATTATTTTTAAAGTTTGTCCTTTTGTACAGAATTGTCTTATACCATAAAATGAAATTTAAATAATGTTGTTGTTGTTGTGTTGTTTAACGCAATTTTTCAGCACACGATAGGCTATGCATGGCGGCCGGTATTAATGGTGGAGGAAGAACCAGGGAAAACCCCAGGAAGAACCACCGACCCACGAGAAGCTACTGTCAAGCTTTCTCACATACCCACATTGGCTGGATCCTAGACTGGAACCCACGCAGACAGAGGTGAGATGGCAGTGATTCTTAACGGAGAGAGCTTTAGACCACTTGGCCACTCGGGGCCGCCAAATTTAAATAATAACAAATAATATATTGATATATTGTTTAATAATATGCTGAATATATAACTAACTAAAAAAAAATAGCTGAAAAAAATAATATACATTTTTAAGTACAGGTCAAATGTACCGTATTTACTCATTTATGAGTAGAATCAAACTGCAAACAACAAAGATCCTTATCTGGCGTAGTATAATGCGCGTGCATATCTGGGTCCATATTGTTGGTTCTACTGATTACTCCTATCAAGCTGGACAGACCCAGATTTGTCGGTTTATGATGCAGTTGACCGGGACTTATATGCGAGTACAAACGGTATTGGTTAGACATTTTTCATTATTTATAAAGCCCTATGGACGTAGGAAATTATCAAATATTATGAACGGATTAAATGATTTGATAGTTAATTTTAGAATTTAGACCTTTGAATCGATAGTGTCCAGCCGGTGAATTTAAAGTGTGTTAATGACAAATCTCGTAAATTATGGCAGCTATCAATAAAGTGTGTGGCGACATGAGATGAAAACGATTGATTTACAGAGATATTTAAGTCAAATGTATGTTTATTCATTCATTTCTATACGTGCTGCCGGGTTTGTCCAACAAGTATGCCACACTTTTTACAGGTTATCAAATAAATATCATTTTGATGTTGTACATTTAGTAACAAATAGCAACCTGTGCAAACATCCGGGTCTGTTACATTTAGTTGCTGAACCCTTCACTGCAAAAACGATTTGTTTCTTAATTTAAATCTACCAAGGAAATCTTTGAGATTATTTGTTCTTTTATAAGCATGTGTAGACCTGCTTTAGTGAAGAGATTCAATACTCAAGTTATACGATATTTGTGACAGATCACATTATTAGTTGATAATCTTACCTATATTAGGTAAACTTGGATTATATTCAATAACGAAATAAATTATATTGTCACCTTTGTCCCTGATTTTATATTTTAGTGAATCAAGCTGTGTGAGAGAAATATTTTCAAAAGCAGCATTAATAATAACAGTTGGATAATTTTTCTTTAATACAATTTTACTGTAATGCTGTCAAACTTGTTTTAAAGGCATTATCACCAGAAATAAATCTTCCGTATCTTGTCGCTAGAGTGTAAAGGATTCTATCTTCACTGATTACTGATGACAAGAAAAATAGTTCACATATTGGTGAATAAAGGTGTGTTTTAACAGGTACCGTATCATTACCTTCATTGTTAGCAACTTCTACATCCAATAATGATGCTTTATATTTGACACGTTGAACGTACATGTAACGGTACGGTGAAATTTATTTAAACAGTACGGGAAATGGTAGAAGTCTTTAAATGAATGATTCCATATCATTAAAATGTAATATAGGAATCTTAGCTGCACATCTGCAATGAAAAGAAATTTATTCAAGAACTCTGTTTCTAATTTACCCATGAATAGCAACTAATAAATGTAGGACTATCCATTGGTGTACCCACCTTTTGAATAGAGTTCGTATCACTAAACTGAAAATAAGTTGTTTTCAGTCACAAACTTTATTTAAACAGAAACATTCTTTTCTGGATTGTCTATGTGTAGTTTCCACTTTTCTTAGATGGTGTTTTTGAAATAGCATTTTAATGGTCATCCCCTACAGGTAATCAAATTAGTATATTTGTATGAGTATGTACACACTGCCTTGTTCTGTTGTTTTAGGAACACAAACGTAAGTACACAAAGTTAGCAATGAGTAAGCATGCAAACAACAACAATCATCTAAATTAATAATAATAATAATAATAATAATAATATAAGAAGAAGAAGAAGAAGAGAAGAATACTAATAATAATAAAAAAACTATAATAATTATAAGAAGAAGAAGAAGAAGAAGAAGAAGAAGAAGAAAAAGAAGAAGAAGAAGAAGAGAAGAATACTAATAATAATAAAAAAACTATAATAATTATAAGAAGAAGAAGAAGAAGAAGAAGAAGAAAAAGAAGAAGAAAAGTATAATAATAATAATATATAAGCCTATATAAATAATAATAATAATAATGAGAAGAAGAACAGAAGAATATTAATAAGATTAAAAACTATAATAATAATAATAGCAACAATACAAACAACAACAACAACAACCACAAATGGACTAAAAACAGGAGCTTGTGATCATTAGCAAACTTGTTCATTTTATGATCGAGAAAGTAAAATGTATTTCTATTTGTTATTACACCTATCAAATGCATGAATATATATATGAATATAACTATATGTATTGTATGAACTATATATTAACACACTGATATGCTATAAAATAAGTTGATATATTCAAGCACTTGCTGTGATTTACTTTTCCATGCCTTTCCGTTCAGTTGTATGCTGGGATTATTTCAACGATCTAAAATCTTTACTATTCTTTTTGAAAAAGAAACTACCCCACTCTTTCATTAAAAAAACCCAAATGCATTGCAGATATCTTAGTTGAATAAAGAACCCATGCTGTATCGAAGAACAGTTAACAAAGTCACCATTCAGCAAGAAAAACGAATGGGGAACGAAAACCGGGGAAATGCGCATACGTTATCAACCCTATTACAGTTACGTACTTTCTTTAGCTATTCACCTTGATAAAGTTATCTGTGCTGTTTAGATTTCTGTTGTCGATATTTATTTTGCCACGTTTTACAATGTAGATGATAATCCAAGATACAGAATCCTTCTCTGAAATCCACCTGGCGACTGAAAAATCACGGTAATTCCTTTTTGGTAGACCCTATAACGAGTCTATGAAGAAACTTTATTGCACCCGAATATATTATACAGAGATTTAAGCACGAATAAACGCGTAATACAATTCTCCGAAACGGAATTACACCTAAGACTATTGTCACAAACAATGATGAGTCACACATTATTTGTAATACTTCCTATGAAGTTAAGAGTTGTTGTTTAGGGTGCAATGGACAGGTTTATGCAAAGAGTTAACACCACATCCATCTGCCCAATGAAAGAAAGATAAAAAATACACTCGTAAAGTAGAAAAGTCCCATGTGCTGGATAGCTATATTAAAACAAAGTATAAGAATACTATTTACTTGACCAGAGAAACTAATGGAAGTTTATAGCAAAATACGTTTGTAGACCACAGCGCCAAAATTATTCGTTCGTTTTTCACGTCAAAAGGTAGTTTTTGACACTATTTAATGCTCACACTGCAAACACAACACATTTCCCTAGACAATAATTCTGAAAAAATTGTGTACTAAAGAGCTTGGTACAATTCAAAATAGTTGCCATTCCAGCCGTATCCTTGCTTTGTACCCATATGTTTACTGGAATAGGTGGCTAGCTCTTTTTCGTTTCTGACTATTGGCATAGATAGTTCCCGAATAACATCATCAGCAACCACATTGGTGTTTTTCTGGCAGATTTACAGTTGGGTTTATATGGTATTTGGAAGTTGAAATAAATTCATTGAATCTCAAGACACTGTTTAAAAAATACATACATAAACAGAACACAGATCAGGCTACCTTGTTAAAAATGGTCTGTTTTGGTAGTCGCATATAGGAAAAACTGCCAGGTCCAGATAAAATGGGCAGAATATTGTATGCTAGTGACATTTTCCGGAAGCGTCACTGTCCACATGCTGGGAAGTAACTATGGAAGATGTACGTGCCTCACATCAATTTCAAGAACAACACATGCCCGAAACACCTAATTCACAAATATAGCCATATCTTTAATTATTAAATGATAATATCTCAAAACGTCACCTCATAGCCTTAAGTTAGGATAGTCTTAAGTTAAGAAAAGTGCCAGGGGCCAATTTACAAAATTAACCCATGCTACCTCGTATAGATAGACCATAAACTGATCGTTGTATATGAGCGTGTACCAATCCTTAACAAGTTAGATAATATTTATAGGACGTTTCTCAGCTAAAGAACTAATTTATGACTATTCCGGTTATACAAAGTACCGGATGCATTCGCTTATAAATTCAGTCAAACTGGAAGCAATTTATGAGTCCATCTGCAATTACATAGATCGTTAACCGTTTTCTTCGTTTTGATCGACATATTCTCAACGGTTGTCTTTAGCGTCACATCGATACAAAAAACTTAACTAATCTTTCTTTGTTTTGGCAGCTTCTCATCGCTTTCGTTGATGATGTGAACGCTGATCTAGCGAGGTTAGGATGGATGTTCATTCAGCGTGAACATCAGTAAAAGCATCTGCGAGATGACCGTATTGCAGTAGTGCTGTTTCGATGATGTCTCTTAACAACCCAGGTTATGTTTGTTGTTTAGCAGCTATTGCCACCAACTTGTCACCTTGTTTTAAATCATGTGTCGTTGCAACGTGGTTGGATTTCGTACAATCGCTTTTGTCACCGGTATAAATAACAGCACGGCAGTATCACGTTGAAATTCCTGTTCGCCAATGAGTTGCCACATACGCTGCTTAATCGCCTGCCTTTGTTCGAGAAATGTTGTTATCAGCGCAGTTCAGTCTCCGGGTAAACTTACTCTGACAAACGGCAGGATAATGATAATATCACATTGGTTACAACTAGTGAGCCTCAGGGATGTAAAACCTATCAAAACCATGTCGGTACATTTCTGGAATTTCTTCCGCACCGCGAAGAAACACGAGAAAATCACGTTTGGTATGCGTCTCCTCGTGATAAGCCCGTTTAAACTCGGCGGCACTGATATAATTACAGTGGTCTTGTGTTACTGAGTCTATGTCGCGATTGTCCAAACCGGAAAAGAGTACCAAACTACCGGTATTACGCCTGATATATTTAAGAGTGTCATGAACGAGATATATCGTGTTACAACCTTTGTTCTTCGAGAGCGAAAAGTACTCGTTGATCTTATTCATGACTTTACATCAATTTTAATATCGTCAAACACCTGATCATTCAGAAGCTGGTCTACATGAATAATCTCTTTAGGTTCTTTTATCGCGATCACATCCTGATCAGTCGCAGGGAAGTTTCCTTCCACGGATTAAAGAATTTCGTTAAAATCCGATAACTATCTGCATTGATCCTAACCAGGGTTGAGTGTATACACCTTCACGGTGTCGTATTTTAATCCGTTCTTCAGCAGTATGTTCATCAACAAATTAATCTTAGCGAGACCTGTGTGCCCTGTGATCATGTAATGGCAATATGGTAATAAAAAGCATGCAGCGGCAGGGTCACGTTTCATGTTACACCAACACTCGCTAAAAAATCAAACACCCAATCTTTAACCATACAGTGAATGCTACTATTTGAAACGCCAGACGCTAGCTGTTAACGACTGTAAACGTCTTCAGTTTAATTTATTCTTACAAATAACATGAGTTACTCTGCGTTTGGCATTATCACTGCAGGTGAAAGCGTTATCGAATCCAGAGGGGTATATCGAATCCAGAAAGGGATGTCAGCAACAATGTTGATAAAACTGCGAAAATCATGACCGATGAACTTAACCTTTAGCGAACACCTAATTATTAACGTGTCGACGTCGGACAGCGTTTATGAAACATGTGATACTAATAAACTTTACGCAAACGCGCGTTGAGTTGAAAACAACGTTATCGTTATACTATCGCCGTCCAACGCACCAAAAAGCGATCAGAATTTATCGCTAATCCTCCTCGGTATATTCTACGTAATTTACTGCATATTATGCGCTTAATCAGTTTCAGCGACTAGCAAATGGACTTCAGCTTAGTACGTCGATTGGTGGATTGAGATTCAGTGTCAGATAGAAATTAGGATTAGGAAGTTTCATCAGCGATGACGTATTGGTAACATCGCCAGGATCCCCAGCAAGAAACATATCAGATCGACGCTGAGGAATGTTTTGTTATCAGCACCTTGGGTCACAACATATGTCCTTGAACTATGCGACAAAAGAAAAGAACTGATAAAGGGAAAAAGAGATCACGAAGGAGCTAGAAAATACAGAGAGATAAACAACATGATCAGGACAATCATGAGAAAGAAAAACGAATCCTGTATAGAAAGACAATGCTGAAAAATCGAAGACACTCTGAGTAGAAATGACAGCAAAATGGCATATCAACTGGTGAAAGATCTCACAACCCATAAACAAGAAAAAACCACCACCATCAAAGACAAATCAGGAAAATGCCTCACATAAGATCAAAATATCCTCAAGCAATGGACAGAATACTGCTCAGAATTGTACAATCATAAGACCCAAGGAGATCCAGAAGTAACTAATGAAGACGTCCACAACAGGATCCAACGAGCCATTGGATCCTATGAAGACCGCTTGACCACTGTTAAAAGGTGAAAACTGAAGTGGTAGGTCATGTCTCAAGATCATCTGGACTGGCACAAAGAGTATTGCAAGGTACGGTGCGATGGTTCAGAAGAAGATGCAGACAGAAAAAATGTGGGAAGGCAATGTTAAAGAGTGTATATGCATGTGATTTGGAGATTCCCAAATGACAGTAAAGAACAGGGAAAGATGGAGAGAAGAATTTGGTTGTAAAGTCAAGTGTGGTGCCCCAACGACCTCTTGGGTTAAAGGATTAATGATGATGTTGATGACCGTCGCTGAAATACAGCGGTGTTATGTTAAACATATCGGCAGCAGAACACAATAACCCCAAACATAGTTGTTTTAAAACTTACAGCGAATGATCTCATTTAAAATTTAATCGCGTATGATGATTTAATCAACACCGTGTTGATAGCAAGATGACTAGAATCGTTGGTATCACTCGCGATCTTGTTAAACTCTAATTTGCCCTTGTGCAAGTTGATGAGACTGATGATGAAAAGGTTCAAACGGCAAATAACACTATCGAAACATAAAACAAACCAATTCGTACAAATTTACTGTTCTTGATTACGGTGGAGTTGTTTAAAGTTTTGTGCCTGTGGCGGAAATTAGACAGAAACAGTTACAAAATACCATCGATAAATGGAATGTCGTTGCAACGACAGAAAATCCATCGCATTGAACAGGGAAATGAAGGATAACCTAAACCTAATCCTGTCAGAATTAGATCACGAAATGATAGATACCAACGTGGCAAAAGAAGACGACGTTGCATGCGAGCCGCTGTATATTGAAAAGACATAAAGAGGTAAACGAATGCGTGAAAAAATCTATCGCAAAATAGAATTTTTTAAAACCATCAAGAGTTGAAAAATCAACCAATATTTTACGAAGATACCCGAATCAATTACGAGGACGTTTCAAACGATAATTGGAAATCATGTCACTGCCTGATAAGAAAGTAAAACCCGATAATATTCTGGAAGAAGATGAACCAGATGATGTTTGGAATATATATAAAAAATAGATAAGTATTATTATAATCACAGTGTTTTTAGAGTATGGAAAAATTGATCCTGATTTGGTTGCGGCAGCGTATAGTTACCTAGAGGCTTTAAACCTAGTGGATGATGATTAAGTGCTGAAGATGTCAGCGCATGCTGCTGAGTTAGATGATTTTCCAGCTGAAAATTGTGCTGATCCTCCAGGGAAAATTTAAATTACGACAAGAACTCTTACTCATATACTGAACCTTGCACTACACAGATATAAAAAAGCTTGCACTGAATATGGTCATTTAAGAGACCTGTTTATACGGATTCTATCTGACGCCGGTGTTATTCTGCAATCGGCTTTTAAGAAACTAAAGCTAATGTTGAGCACAAACAAGAAGAGAAGAGAAAAGAAAGAAAAGAATACGAACACTTTTGTAACAACAAACTAAAATTTTGAATAAAATTAGAAGATGCCTTTGTGGAAACGATCTTTCGTATGCACGAGCTGAAAAGAGATGAACATCAATGATGATATATTCACCGAATTAATCCCGATGTCGGTCGTGAGATATCAAAACATTTACGAGAATAAATACGCTGATTAAAGTTTGTATCGCAAATGAAACCTGACGTGTTTTACTTTTGATACTGATGTTCTCTTCTTTTCATCAAAGATATTCTTATTGTCTTCCAGTGATAGTTATTTCCTTAGACGCTTTATTTAATAGCCAAAACTCCATTTGCTCATCTGTCGCAATTTTGATCGCGAATACAGTACATTATTCTTTAATAATTTAACACCACCATTACTTCTTTCTCCTATTGTTTATGGGTTAACGGAATCGAGATTAACCAGAAGGTTGCCAAATCGATCACCCTTGATATTATCTATTACATTCTCAATGGGGATCGCTCCTCTGTAAAATTCGAATACAAGCCTGTGATGAGACTCCGTCGAGTTTCTTTTATATCTTTTTCAAACACTGTTATAATCAAATAGCCCACTTTGCCAATGTACTGTAGTGATAAAATAGTTTCCGTCCCTTGCCCTTGGGCCGAACATTGTCATCCTTTACGCTCTCGTAGTTCCTGAACACTGGGTGAATCCTCTACTGAGCCATTGTTGTTATATAATATATCAGTTTGCTTTGTTATGTTTAATATAACATATAACCTTAGAAATCTGAGAAACCGCAATCTCTAAACGGAATCCTTGGACTTGATGAAATACAGCAGCGAATAATTTCAACGGGAGTATTTCAACAACATGCTCGTCCGGTTGTTTCCCGTCGTGCAATATGATTACATTGAATATAAACGTCGGCATGTCTTCTTGGAGCAAATCTAATAAAAACTTGTGGCTTATTTATGATAATTCTTTTAGCAAATCAGCTACGTTTGACGATCCCGTGTCGATTGGTTTAATCAATTTATCCTCACCGAAAAGTGATAGTATTCCTATCGCGATCGGTTCTTTATAACGACCGTAATCTGAGCAATGAAACCCTATATCGTACCAAGGACTCAATCCCAACTGAATCATCGTGCACTTTTGAAAAACGGAGTCGATGAGTAAACCATGATCAGCCACCGGAAGACTTCTAATCCGGATAATAATTTGTGGTAAATAATATTCTCCTATATCTCCAACACCATGACAAAAAGGACATTTAATTCCAGTCGAACAATTTCGTTATCGGTCGTAATATATCCATCCGTTTAGTAACGGAATGCTGGTATGTCCTTGATGCTTACCCTCAAAGTTTCCATGGAGAAGACATGAGTATATCATCTGATAACTTGTTCAAAAAGAAAACCCAACAGAGTATTTCGTCAATGAGGACTCTTGTGGGTTTATTGTCTTTTTAATCACACCATCCTCATTTGAGAAAGAACAAAAACCCATCACGGAAACTAATTCTGAGCCTCCAAAGGTGGTTTCCATGACTTAATATCATTCATCGGTTTTCTGCTTGGTTTTATAACGGTTAATAAATTCTTACGATTTTTGTTTGAATGTTTGTTCCATTGTGAATATGCCCGTAACAGTTGTCCAATTATTAAACCATTGCGTTTTTATGTAAGGCAAGCATAGGAGAGGTAGGATAACGAGATACTTGCGGATAATGATCCCAGTCCATCGACTTCGACATCTCTGTTTTGATTTCAGTAAGTACGTAAGTTGCAGAACAGAGCAGTTTGTTCTCTGAACTGTCTGTGGTACCCTTGCTTGATCAATAGAAGGTGTACAACAGATATCAGATATATACTGCTCGCGCTTCTGCATTGCCTCAGTAGTTCTCTGGTCAAAGCCTGTAGCTCCAGTATGGACGAGACATCTTCAGGTTGGACTATTTGGTCAAAGTCGAAATGTTTCAAGGATTACTTGAAGAAATATTTGAAGCGTTTGTGTCCTCGATAAGATCGTTTTCCCTGCTTCAGCTCGAAGATGATCTTCTTTGGTTATCGCTCTTCTGCAATCCTATTGTCGTGGCCTGCGCATAGCAAGTGTGACTTCGTCAGAAGCGTGTGATTGCTTGGAATGCTTGTCGCGCAAAAAACTCAGTGTATTGTACCCTGTCCTACCATCTTATCCTCACGTAAAAATATTTCATCTCTCTTGGCATGACGTCTGTACACCTTCTAGGTCTCGGAAGCATACAGCAGTGTTTCCAGCACAATAGCTTTGTTGATCTTAAGGTGTAAGGTTTATTTGCAGACTGATGCCTCTGTGCTCTCAAACATTTTAGTTTAGTTCGCCAAAGACCACACTTGCTTTAATAATTCTGGCCTTGTTTTCATCATCGATGTTGACTGCACGTGTATGTGTGCTGCCTATACATGTGAACGTGTCCACTGCCAGAAAAGGTTTTCCATTTACTGTGATGATATACTGTATGTAACGCTTACATGCTGCAGGTTGGTGCATCACAGCTCGCTTGATTGTGAGACCCCTATTGTCATACATTGATGCGAAATGGTCCATACTGTATTGCATGTCAGACTCAAATTTTTGGTTGATGGAACAGTCGTCGACAAATAGGAGGTCATGAACAATCACTTCCTGTAATGTCGTCTGAGCCTGCAGTCTCATCATATTGAAGAGTTTGCACTTAGCCTGGTATCAGATGTCAATATGGAGGCATTAAGCTCTTTGTCTTGCAGTAGTCTGCCATGTGGCAGCAAATATAGAGCATGGCGACTGTGTGCCTGTCGCCAGACCATCATTCAGGACTTCTCATTCCCTTCGTTACTCTGACACCTTTCCTGTCTCTTCTCGTGTCGATAACGTTATCAAGATGATACCAGTGCTTGTAGCATAGGTACATATTATACGTCATGTTGAGCTTTAAGGAGTGGAACACTGTGTTGGCGATTAGCAGGTCATGTTCAGTACATTTCTTCAGAAGGCGAAGACCGCAGTTGTGTTTGCCAAAGTAATTTTTTCCTAAGATACATGGCCTCGTCAGGAGAAAGGAGATCCGTGCGACCTTAAGCAGTGAAGTCACCAAGACTGAGCCTAAGGTACTTATGAGTCTTGTATGTATGTATGTATGTAAGTATGTATGTATGCATGCATGCATGCATGTATGTATGTATGTATGTATGTATGTATGTATGTATGTATGTATGCATGCATGCATGCATGCATGTATGTATGCATGCATGCATGCATGCATGTATGTATGTATGTGTGTATGTGTGTATGTATGTTAACGACAAATAGGCTCATTGAAATAAATGTAGTGATCATTTCGAAAATCTAACTTGGCCAGGCATGTTTATGTACTGACTGACGATCAACTATTACATCAACACCGGCCAATTTATACTGTTTACATTGCATGGTTACAGTACAAGAGTACACAGACCTTAGGCAGCAGGTCTTATGTAATCAAAATCAATAAAAACTCACCCATAAAGTGTTGTCCTCAACAAGAACCCACCCAGGGATTAAACAGTTTGATTCATTACATGTTACTCATATATGCTTATAAAAACAGCGGCTTTCAATCTAATATTTACATATTTCACTGTACGAGGATTTTGTATGTTAATTTGATGATGTCACCGGTCAATTACATCGAAAAATCTATTGTTCTCGTAATTTAATATCTTAAAGAAAACAAAACATGTATCAGTGAAAGTAAATAATACTGCATCATGTAATTTACTATTAATGAGGTCTCCATTGTAAACATTTTGTTTTGACGATTATAGACGATGATTGTGGGTAAGAGAAATATATATGCAAACATATTATATTTTGGCTCTCTATTCAAACTGTTATGACTGACGTCAATCCGGTATATATTTTGAATATATTCCTACTAAAAACGGTTTTTACTTAATATGAAATGTTATTTCAATAGATATATAACAGGAAATTCCTGCAAGATACAAAAAAAATCTTATATAAAAGTTATAACAACTTGCTGCAGATTTCTAGGGTCCCCGCGGGTGTCCGAGTGGTCTAAAGCTCTCGCCTTTACAGAGCACTGCCATATCATATCTGTCACCGTGGGCTCTAGTCTCGGGCTCGGCCAACGTAGGTCGGTGGTTTATTTTTAGGGTTCTTCCTCCATCAGAAATACTAGTTGAAATGTATAGCCTGCTTATCGTGTGCTGAACAATGGCCAACCCACAATCAACCCACAACAACATATTTCGACACTTAGCATCATAAAAACGTATTTGCGACAGATTGTGTTTTGGAAATGTGTAGGGATTTCATAACTTAGAAAAGTCAGATCCGTATAAAATTAATATAAGGCAATAAAAATCAAATCACCATATATTTTCTAGTATCGACTGTGGAACTGTTTAATCTTGCCCAGATTGAGGGTTGGTGAGTTTGGGGTTTCGGGAAACACCATATAAACGCTGTAAGAAAAACGTACCCACACAAACGCACAGTCACTTGTCACTTGAAAATTTACAATCGCTTTATTCTTGCGCACATTATGAGTACCATGCACACTTTGAGTAAATAGATACATAGACGTCTGCTTTGGTGCCCTTTATAGGAAGAAATGTCGGGTCCCTGTTAATTATTAATATTTTATTCTCTCTCTCTCTCTCTCTCTCTCTCTCTCTCTCTCTCTCTCTTTCTCTCTCTCTGTGGATGTTGCATTTTGAACAAAAGCCCTCACGAATTTCCAGATAGACATTTCCGACATGTCAATGAAATTTGCTTATCACACAATTGCCGATGTCTAAGTGTTTGCCTTCCAGTGTGGTCCTGCTGTTGTTAGTTGGCATCTTGCTAAATATTGTTGGTATGGGAAGCCTTTCCTCTACCTAAACTAAACAATAGGACCCGAAGTATCTCAGAAACTACTGCTTTGATTTTACCCAGATTTTGAAAATTCCTTTAGTTCATGTAATAAATCTGTAAAATTCCATATATTTGAATGTATTAGTAAAGATTTTCTTATTTAAATTCACTTGGGCAGAATTCGAATTTTGGAAATGTCAGATGAAAAGATTGCTCTGCTGCCGATATATATGTTGAAACAGGTATTGCGCTAAACTCACCATCGCAATTGCTACATTGTGTTTAATGCATGACAACAGTCTATAAACATTGCTAATCGAAGAATGTATCCTATATCCGTCGTGAGAAAATATGCAGAACGTTTCCGAGCAGTGTTCTTGCTATTTCTACACAAAATGAAACTTTTGCAGCAGCAAAAAAAAAAACAAAAAAAAAAAAAAAAAAAAAAAAAAAAAACAACAACAAAAATATTACGAACAAGTATTTATAATATAACAGTTTTCATTAGTTATATTTACACATAAGGTGAAGATCAGACTGTCATTGTGTTACACATAAGGTGAAGATCAGACTGTCATCGTGTTACACATAAGGTGAAGATCAGACTGTCATTGTGTTGTAAGATACACTCTGCTTGTTCCATACCCCGTGCATTTTATTATAGTTTGACTTGGATACTGTCTACAATATTCGTGCAAACATGCCGTAAAGTAAGTTCCGTATTAGAGCAATATTATTCCAAAACTGTTCTTATATCCATGCTTGCGCAAGATTGATCCAATTTCGAAACCGTAACCTGAAAATGTAATATTTTTTTTAAAATGCATTTAAAAAGGTGATTCTCTTGGCTGACAGAGAAAGTCATATTTAGTCCTTCTTGAAGGCGGAGAATAGAAGGCCACACGCTTCACAGCACGGTTCCAGGCAACACTTGATATACATTCCGTATACCTTCTTCGAGTAGCCGCAGTTGATATTTAGGATCTTCAGATTCGGCGTGTATATCCAGATGTGGATGAAAGAGATGTAGGCGAACTCACATCCCAATTGTGCGGCAATACAGAGTCCGCAACACAGAGTTTGAAGCTTGTAGCAGCAGTTCTTCCACAGATTAAAGCAACCGTAGGACATTGTCCATACACAGTCAAAACTATGCGTGCTGTCAGGCTCGGCGATGACATCCTCAAAATGACACTATAAAAATAAATTCAAATTAATATATTTGCTCCTATAATATTGCAAAATTTTTATTTCCTGTAATTACCGCCATGAACATAACTACAGACATAACCCGATCATAAATTTTATTTATTCGTCCCTATATAACATTTTTCTAATCTTTTCTTTTATTCGAGTAATAAGTAAATGATATTTCAGACTCAGAAAATTAAGACTAAAATTTAGTTTCACTGACTCTACCAGAATCAGTTTCGTAGTTTAGTAATTGTTGGTAGTTAGAATAAAAATAAAATGCAGTGATGGCGTTTTCTTGTTTTTTGTTGTCAACAACATAAAGTATGAACCAGTCTCATTTTCATTCCAATAAAAATGAAATTGAAGCTTCCAAAAACAATTGACACATTCATGTTAACCGCGTGTAAGTCCCAGATCCAGACTAATATGATTGTTAGGTTAGAAATTTTGACCATATAGGAGACTTGAATTCGATCACAAAAAGCATTATTTTTCAAAGTCAAAACTTGAATACTGTTATTTTAAAACTACTGAAAACTTTACACACGCAGATATATATATATATATATATATATATATATATATATATATATATATATATATATATATATATATATATATATATATATATATATAGGCTTTATTTTAAATTTGATTAATTCTCTACTTCTCTTGACCTACTCTGAATTAACGACAATTACAGTATATGTAAATTTGGGTGGGGACAACATCTGTCTCAACCATTCGTGTGTATGTGTTTGTTTCGTTGTGTTTCTGTTCGTATACGTGGGGCTATTTGGTTATAATGAACAGAAAAGAGAAAGAAGCTTCCAATAATACAATGCATATATTAATTAAGTAAGCAACGAATTGCCAAAATTGTATGTCACAACATTTGGGTTATAAAGACCACTCCAAACAAATTAAGTCTGTTTATTTGATATACTGGATATTTCAATTATAAATGACATTACATTCGTTAGAACATAAAAGATTTTACTTGTTTCGTAAATTACTGGTATGGTAGGGGTTTTTTTTAACACTGGCGTATTCCCATTTATGCTGGAATAAGTATACGATTCAAAACCAAATATTTCCTTAGCACGAAGTATGGAACTTACCAGGCCTATCAGCGAAACATTTTTTCAATAAAGAATTAAAATTTAATTGAGACTCGCATTTGTTTCACTTTAACATCTGAATAAAACATTCGAATTAGGTTCAGTAAACGTGTCTTTACAAACTACAAATATGATGACATGCCATTATCATTTGGATACGTACTGTTTTTGTTATCACATATGTTAAGTTGTGCTATATAAAATTCTTACCAGTAAGTGATCGTTGATGTTGTTTGGATCTCTGTTGATAAGATCAACTCCCGCTTGGTCTCCCATCCTACAAAGTTGCGAGACGGGGTACAATGGAGTTTTATAATCCGAATAGGCAACACGGAATGAAAGCTGAGACAACTCGATTCCATTTATACCTTTGTATCAATTTATTTCCTGTCGTCATGGGAGCTCATTGAAAACTTAACGACACATTGAACTGCTTTCCTTTGCGTAATGTAAATGTAAATTTGTACATGTATTAACTTAATATATACAAGGGCATACCACGAGATGAAATTGTGAAAATAAGGTCAAACTATTCAAGAAATTTTATTATCTCGCCGTTCTTGATTAAAGTGTATAGTTTTCCCCACCTATCACCGAGACGTGCCATAACTATAATACATGGGTGTTCCACTTCCTATATATGTTTCACTGATATTTTCTCATAAAGTGACGTTTCAAAATTGCATCAATTTTCCATTGTTTGAAAGTGTCTCCCACTTAGTACCTCTTTCTGCACTCAGTGTTAACGCTTAAAAAAAGTGTCTTTGATCTTTTTAAGGATGGTGTTTTGTTTATCTTGCCCAATAGTAACTTGATTTATTTATATTAGAGATTGTGTGGAGTGGTTCTTGATCTCCGCCTCACTGAGAACTTAACATCTGCATTGCAATGCAAAGTGTTTTTATAAAAAAATTAATATTGTGAAATTTACTATCTTAATGACTATTGGTAATATACAATTCAGTACAGGTGGGTGTGAGATAGTACTCCTATTTTAAGTCTTTGGTATAACTCAACCGGGGATTGAACCCACGGCCTCGAATGCGGGAGGTCGTGGGTTCGATCCCCTGTCGAGTCATACCAAAGACTTACAGAAATGGTACTAACAGCTGCCTCGCTTGGCGCCCAGCATTAAGAGGTTAGTGTTAGGACTGGTCGGCCTGGTGTCAGGATAATGCGAATGGGTGGGGGACATGGGGGACATCATGCTACATATCTGCGGCATGATGCCCCAGTGCTAGACATCACTGTAAACTGTCGCAATGCAGAAATCGTTTAGATATCACTGAAAAATTGTTAGAGCTACGTTATAAATCAAAATCACACACACACACACACACACACACACACACACACACACTATTATTGTGAAGAAATGGCTAAATGATCATGGTAATATCAATTCTCTTTCTGTTTCAATTAAGTATTGTGCAGCATGTAGCAATGATTATGTTAAATTATAACTTGTCACAAAAACAATTTCCTACATTTTGTCCATCAACTTTGACGCAGTGTGCAACAATATCAAGTATGTATGTAGTGAAATGAAATGACACTGACACTTATGAATAATCCATTTAGTGGCAAGCATTTAAAATAAAACTTAGAGAAATTGACCATGAGCTTTATTTCCGCACAAACTATTTGCAAATAAACTGGATCCTAATTAGTTCAGAACAACCATGACATTAATTTCTACAAACGTATGACGGCCATGTATAACATTTTCTGATGAAGACAATAACACAATTCTCAATATAATTTGGCAATAAATACTATAATGATAATGCTAATTACAAACATTATGATATTCCTCAAAATGCAGAGGCTGGAATAATCATATTCTCTGCTCAGGTCGTACTGTACATGTTGAACGATCTATTGTACAACTATTGGTAATTCAGTTGTCTCAACTTTATTAATTACTGAATCTCGAGTTAAAATCTCTAACAACTTTCTCTGTATCATAATAATGGGTTCAGGGCAAAATGTACAAAATACAAGACTTTGGTCTAGTATTTTCTTTTAATTTAGACCATAGGTCATATTAAACTGCTTCCTTGGGTTCTGGTTTCTAAAGCAAAGGACTACAAAGAACATAAGTAACTAGTAATCACAAATACAGTACAATGTCACTGAAATATTACGTACATGAACGTAACTAATTGTACTAATGCGTATCAAGACTCTCCGTGGTCTATTCGACATACAATCCAATGCAGAAAAACGCACGGATATATATTCATGAATACATACTATATTCATCGTCACTAAGCTTGTTGCACTATATGTACTTTAACATTTATCATTTGTGACAATCGTGACAACCACCAAAACTGAACGAGGTACCATCTTGTAAAGTATGCAACGGCTTGTATATCTCACCTTTTCATGTTGTAATTTTGTATAAAAAAAAATCTTTTTCGTAAATTGATTCACATTCTTGTTTTGCAAGATGTGCCTTCTCAAACACCAGCGGAAATGCATACAACAATTAGAATAGTTCTCGTGCTTGCAATTAAGTTCAATATACATTCCAAGTATGCATACATATAATGTTAATTCAGAATAAGTAGCTAATGACAAGTACTTATCATTATCTGAAGACGGTAATTAAGAACTAAAGACTAATGATACTCAAAGGTAGAAACGTTAGCGGATTAATACTTAAAGAAGTGCATATGGTGAAAGTTCAGATGAAAAGAAGTAATATGCAAACAAGTAAATAAATTTTTGTCATAGTATGTATTTCAGGAATGTTTGTAATTCTCATTGCTATTATTAAAACCGATCAAACCTGTAGTTTCAATATGGAAAGTTTGACAGCCATCGTGTTACAGGTACCAAGGGACCGTGTTGACTGGAAATATTTAATATGGCAGCCCTGGTGACCATACACACCAACGTGCCGGGGACACGCCTTGAAAGGCGCACTTCCACATTTAGAAATAGAGACCAAATTAGACTGACATGACTTGACCTAGTAATTAAAACATTGAAAAAAGTGTATCTAAGTATGTCCTCACTTGGTCGTTTTGTCTTCTTCAACATCATACCATGCACAAAAATACCCACGTTCTACTCGACTCAGTGAGTATCAGTCGGAAAACAGTCCCTTTTGACGGGGTAACAGTTTTATTTGTCAGTTCCATGGCCTTCTCGCACACGTTTCTACCGAAATACTTATATATTATGTTTTCATTTTAACACAGAAAAGAAGATCTATTTAGTAATGGATAGTCCACGATTCTTAACAAAATTCGCCAAATTAGACAGATCTCGAACGAATAAAAACTGCCCGTTTTGCATATGTAGTCAGAATGATCATGAAATCAAACATAAATCATCGAATTCAATCGACATTACTATAAAAGTGCCTACGTGTTTAAACACACTTAACGTTACTATCGCTGGCATTGTCTCCACTGGAGCCACTGTAAATCCATTTATGATGATTTTATCTATCGCCAGTGTTATTTTTGGTATCAGCTTTAAAAAAGTAATGATAAAACTCCAAAGCAAACAAACAACAAAAAACACCTAAACGACGAAGAACGCTTTTGTAACGTACATGCAAATTTTGAATAAACACAGGTGATGCCTTGACGCATGCACGAGCTGATTCTATAGTTCAAAATCATTGACGACTTGATTACCGAATTAATCCCGATATCGGTGCTGAGATATCAAACAGTTTATGAGAAGAAATAAGATGGTTAAAGTTTGTATCGGAAAGTAAAACTGCTGTTTTTAATTGTTCATAGCGATGTTCTCTGCTTCCAACCGCAGATATTATTAATTATCTTCCAGTGAATAGTTAGTTCCTTAGACGCTTCATGTATCGAAGAAGTCTCCGTTTGCTCATTCGTCGCAACGTTGATTGCGATATACAGTAAAATTCTTTTCCTCTCTTTGGGTCGAACATTGCCGTACTAATCGTCGTCATTGCTCTCAAAGTTACTGAACACTTGTTGAGTCCTCTACTGAGTCATTGTTGTTATATAAGGTGACATTTTACTTTTCTTAAATAGAAAGCATCAAATAAAAAGTCCGAGCAACTGATCGGTCGATGATATCTCTAAACATAATCCTTTCCGCTTGATGAAAAATACAGCAACGAATACTTTAAATGGGAGTATTGCAACATCGTACTCGTCCGGTTGTTTGCCGTCGTGAAATTCGATTACATCGTATATTAACATCGGCATGTCAGCTTCGTTTGACTATTCCATGTCGGTCAGTGTTATCATTTTATCCTCACAGAAAAATGATATTATTCCTATCGCGATCATATCATTATAACGACTATAATTCGAGCAATTAAAACTTTTATCGTACAAAGGATTCAATCCGACTTGAGTCATCGTGAATTGTTGTAAAACCTTGTCGATGAGTAAACCATGATCAGCCACCATATTCCCAACATCACGACGAAAACTACATTTAAATCCCAGTTGAATAATTTTGTTATCGGTCATAATATAAGCATCAGTTTAGTGAAGGAATACTGATATGTCCTTGATGATGATGCTATTACCAGCAATGTTTCCAACGAGAAGACTTTCAGTATATCGTCGGATCATTGGTTCAAAAAGATATCTACAACAGAACAGTTTCGTCGATGAGAACGTTTGTGGGTTTATTTTATTTTTAATCAGACCATCCGTATTTGAGAAAGGACAACAACCAATCACGGAAGGTAGTTCTCAGCCTCCGATGGTAGTATCCGTGAGTGGATATCATTCATCGGTTTTCTGCTTGGTTTTATAACGGTTATTAAATTCTTCCAATGTGTGCTTCAGTATTTGTTACATTGTGATTATACCCAAAACAGTTGTCTAGCTAGTACACCATCGCGTTTTTATGAAAGGCAAACATATGGGAGGTAATATAGATACTTGTTTTTATTGTTTGTCCTTCGAGTTCGACATCACTAATTGGTTTGATTTATGCGCGTATGTAAGTGGCTGAACAGGCGAATTTGTGCTCTCTAACACCCTTGTTTAATCAATAGAAGATGTGCAACAGTTATACGATTTCTGCTGCTTGCGCTTCTGTATTGCCTCTGCAATTCTTCTCTTGTCAAAGCATGTAGCTCCAGTATGGACGAGACTCGGCCAGGTAAGGAGACAATTTGTACAAGATCGTCCGCAGAGTCAAGGTCAATGTCAAAGTCTTTCAAAGATTTTTTCAGCGCGTCTTTGAAACGCTTCTATATTCCCCTTCCCATCCAACATCGTGTTTCCTGCTTCAGCTCAAAACATTGATCTTCTTTGGTAATAACCCTTCTGACATCCTGATGAAAATCAAGTATGACTTTGTCAGCAAGATATGAATGCTTGGAATGCTTGCCGTGCAAGAATCTCAGTGTCTGGGACCAAGTCCTATCATCTTATCGTCAAGTGAAAATGGAACAGCTCTCTTGGCATGACGTCGGTACACCTAGGTGTCGCAAGCACATTGCAAGGTCGTCAACACAATAGCTTTGTAGACCTTAAGTTGTGTTTGTAGACTGATGCCTCCGCTCTCGCAATATTTGAGTTTAGTCTGATAAACGCCAAATTTGCTTTAATAATTCTGGCGTTAGATGCTGGTTGTGAAACCGAAACTGCCATCAACTGAAGAGAAATGGTCCATACACTGTTGCATGTCAGACTCGGATTTTTCGTTTAGGAAGTGTCGTCGGAAAATAGGAGCTCATGAACAACCAGCTCCTATAATATCAGTAGTGTTAAAAAGGAGGTGTCAAGACCAAAACACTATTTAGTATTGGACGACAACATAATTCTTCCCCCTCCATAGTCCCCTCAAGTTAGTCAAAACAACTACGGAAACAACTTGTTGAGGTAACCGTATATTTCATAATCGATTATCAACACGATGACACGTTATTGAATCGTCGACGTCGTCAAGCAAAACAGAGTTTGATCCAGTAATACCTCTTATATGCGAATACTCATATATTTCAGACAAAATTGCAGGAGAATATTATATGATATTTCACACACAAATCCTGAAGATTTCTCGAGATATTTTTAACGTCTCAGCTTTTGCAATCATATAACTCTCATCATCGTGACAGAACAAGTACATATTTATTTCACAGCTGATAAGAGAATAGGTTCTAACATTTTTTGATAAAGTTTCCATGAGAAACTATTGTCTAATTAACATAAATTTTCAGCTGCTCATCAACTGTAAGTCTTGTGTATTTGTTTTGCGATATTGTATTATTACAGTTTTATCGAAATCTTTTGTGATCAAAGCAAGTTTATCAAAATATTCCGAATACTCATCGCAAACTAGAGATAACGCTCTGTTGTTTCTATTTCAAAGCTCTATTTGGTATCATGTCTACAACTAAATCGTAGTTGATCTAACATTATAATCTTTACACCTTTGAGATAAGCTCGAAGTTGATTCAATATATTTTTATAAGTCGCTGTTGCTATCTTACAAGATGCGTTTTTGTTCTCATATATTAGTTGTATCTTTTGTTAATCGCAATACCTGCTCCTAACACTATCAGCAATAACGGATTTGCTGTTCCTCCTGTTGATTCTATTCCTGCTGTTGTTAACACAACTGGAATATAGTTTAACACGTTTATGATTTTGCTGTAATAATTGTATGGTGCGTCTGATACAGTCAAGATTTTTATTATACTACTTGTAATATTTGATTATCTTGTTGTTGTCGTTGTCTGAGAGACTTGATGATATGTGGTTGAAGTCGATCACATATTTTTTCGTCATTATTGATATGCGCTAACAAATTTTAAATTTTCTGTTGTTATTGGTTTGAAATTTGAAAGATCTTTTAGTTTGATTTCTTCATAAAAGTTAAACATTTTATCAGCAATAGCTTTATTTAGCAGCGGACGAAAATTACTATTAGCATGATCAGCAAGAAAATATTTATATTCTTTTTATACATCAAATGATGTATCCTCGTACTAATATTAATTATTTTTACATAGGGTTCAATAAGAAACGTGGGATCGATATTGTATGGTATTTCAGCAATATCGTTTACACTGTCATGGTAAAGATCTTTTGTTGATTCGAAGTAATTTAGTACAGATATTAAATTATCAATTTAATATTGTTATGCACTAGATGTTGTGCAAGTACTGCATATGATGTTGCAAAAGACAAACGTCCACGTTTATCAGTGTCGAAATTGATGTTATCTGATATTAGGTTTAGAGACCAAACAATCAAATATTTAAACTTTTGAATTTTGTTTCTGTCAGCAGCTTTCTAGCTTCATTTTTATAGTCTTTTAGTAAAATCTTTGTATAACGATTAAATCTACTCTGACATCAATATGTTAGATAATATTGCTCATACTTGTTATGTCATCGAGCGTTTGATAAAAATAAATCTCTTTCAGCATCGCTGTAAAATTCGATCGCCATCTCAATTGCGTTTACTGCTATCAGTGCCGCACTTATATACTGCTCAGAATATTTTTATAATCGCTGTTTGTCAACGAGTCAACCAATATCAGACACACCGTCGCCAGTGAATTCGAGTAATGTTTTATTTTTACCAGGATAATCTAATACAAGCGAAATATTCTGCGTTTAGCAAAACTGTCACTCGTTCTGCGATTATTTCGTAATCTAATTTTTTATTTCATCTATTTCATTAAGTTGATCATGATTTCTTTTATTCGATCTTGTTCTTGTTTTTTGCCACCATGAGATTGTATCATCGTTTGGATGACAATATTTGCTGATAATATCACATTCTCTGATAGCTTGATTTTGCTGTGGACCTCTCATACTTGCAACTCTGACAAAATTGTCTTCGTTATCTGTTAAACCAGGTGATTCTAAAGTTAAACGTTTCATTTCATCAATTATATTTGCTGCTCGTGCTCCATTTGCACTCTCTGGGTCTAGTTGATCATAATTAGCTAACACTAATATTTCTGTTTCAGGATTAAATACAACATTGTAAAACTCTTTTGCGACCCTGATCGACGGAGGATCAACATACATTATAAACTACATCTACACTAAATCGCGTACAACTGAAACATTGTCAAACTCGGTAACTAGTTGCTGCATCTACGATATATATCCGAGAATAAATATACTTGTTAACCGTGTAAGCATCAGCGATAGTAAACTGTTAACTAGTTGAGATATAAACACCCATTGCACTGTACAGAGTCGTCGATATGGTATTATCTATCCATCCCTCTAGTCACCAGTTGTATATGCAGCCGACACAAGCATTTAATCGTCTTCGTAGCTGAAATTCTCATACGGCAACAGCTACCGGGAACTGAATTTTTATTAAAACATTAGTTGTTTCTCCATATCTTGTCCACTCGGGACCTCCGAATATGACGCTGTAAAACAAAAAAGCATAATTTTGGATTATTTCCTGGATACTGTGCTGATGCTGTTGCTGTAAATCCCCAACAATTATCTGTCGAATCAACAAGATGTGGAATAGAACCGACGTTAATGCGAGCTCATTTTGTGCTGCCAGTAAGATATCGGCATAAAGTGTATTTTCAATATCTGATACAGCAATAGGACTATAAGTTGGTGTTATCTTGTTGACGCTCATAGCAATGGCTGCTGTGATTGTGCCTCCAATTCGCTTAACGTAAATGGCATCAACTCATGTACCTGAAACGGCATCTGTATTATTTGCTGCCACGTCGACGTAAGATTGTCAGATCAAATGGAGATACTGGATAATATGATGTTATTTTATTTGATCCCATGTTTAGCATGCCTGTCATTGTGTCTACGGAGTTTGCTGCCCGTATTGCGATATAACTAGTGATCATATCGACGTAGTTGTTTGTCAGAGCTGATGTTGTTGATGCTGATGGAAATGCTGTTGATGTTATCTTGTTGACGCCAATGTCAAGATTACCTGTCATTGTGTCACAGGATTTTATAACAAAATGTTGTCTGACAAGTTTTACGTTTGCTATCCATCTATCGTTGGACAGCAGATTATTATCAAGCTGAGTGGTGTATATCACTTTTCCACCCATGTGTAACGAACTTGTCATTGATCCTCCAGCACGTTTTAAGTATGGCATCAATGATCCTTTCAGGTGATCATAGGATATTGCATCTGATTTTTCACTTGGAGGAAAGACTGTTTGTAGGCATGTTATCGTACGGCCGTTAATAATGAAATAGCACCTGGTACAAAATCCCAAGATTTGCTTATTTTTAAATTTGCTACCGTATTTATTTGATACTTACCGCCTGAGCAAGATTCTGATTAGATAGAGGGTAAGTTATTTCCAGGTTTATTATTCATGTGATGTTTATATCACAGGTAATTATGCCACCGGCAAGTGGAAGTTTATCTGATACAGCTGTGGTTAGCTGATTATACTAACAGATTGTGTGTTATCAGCATTGTTTAACCAATATGATAAGCCGAGACTTGTTATCCTAATGTTGTTGAGGTTGATGCTGCTGGTCATTATGCCGCCAGCAAATGAAAGTTCGTCAGACACAGCTGTGGTTAGTTGATTATAACTAACGACTTGTGTATTATTGACTTGACAGGAGCATATGTTGTTTCTAGATCTAATACTCGTTTGGTGACATTATAAGGTTGTCAGTCATTGTGTCACCGGAACGCTTGTATAATTTGTCAGATCAACATCTGTTGTTGTTGCAGTTGTTTCAGCAGATGAACTACTGACTAATGAACCAAATTTTGTGTAGTAGCTAATGTTATTGTAACTGTTGCTGATACAATGTTCTGCATATGTTATATAATGAGCATAATAAACTTTGATACCGAGCGAATAATTAAAAATAAACACAACTTTGAGCTAACGGATTGTCGTTACCTGATAGTTGGACGTACTAGATCTGGCAAAACAAACTTATTCATGAATCTGTTGCTCAACTATATATACATCTACGATTGGGTGTATATCTACACGATAAATCCTCCGCAGGACAAAGCTGGGTTGCTGAACGAGTACAACGAAAAACAAAAACAAAATGAACTTGGTGCTGGCGAAGACACATTTGTTATAAGGACACCATAAGATCTTGTTCCTGTTGCCGAGCTAAACACGGACGAAGATAAGCTTGTCGTTTTTGATCATATCCAGTTGAGCAATGCCGAAATGGATAATATCAAAACTTACTTTTCATTGTCGAGAAATCGAAGATTATTACAATTTATCTTTCCCAGGATTTTTATTACGTCAATCTTTTCATCAGAAGAAATACGGGATGGTTTGTACTGTTTAACGGACTTGACAACAACATTGACGTGCATAAAATATCACGAGAACAATCCGACGACTTTTCCAGGGACAAAGTTGTTGAGCTGTATTATGGGGGAGCTCATGGAAATTAGTTTTTTTCTTTTTCAATAAACTTGCTAGAGATACCAAGGATATGTTTCGACGAGGGATCGACAGGTTCTTCGACTGTAAAGAAGTCTAAGATTCACAATAATGGCCAAGGCGCTGATAAATATTATATTGACATATGTAGCTACTAGAGCTGCGTTTAAGAAAAAAGTTGAGGAAGAACGTGCTGGACAACAACAAATCGCGGAATAAACTGCAAGACTAGTTAAGCCTATTGTCGATTTTGTACTTGGAAAGCAACACGGCAACGACAAAATATTCCCGGAAGACCTAGAAAAATTAAAAGAAAATGGTTTGTGAGGACTACTTGAAGAAGGACAAAAGAAGGTTGCTGCTGATATTATTACAAAAGCTGCTTCTGAAATTGAAGCCGTAAAACAATAACAATAAAAATCAAATGATGATAGTTTAAAACACAGTAGGTTTACTGCAAAGAAACAAATTGAACTTTTAATTTTTTTAAAAAGTTCCAGGATCTAATGACTAGTGGATCTGAAAACATTTATTTAAAGGGTAAGACATATTGGAAAAAACTGTCATCAAGTTTTCACCATATTTTCTAAAAGACTACTGAGACTCTCAAAAGAAAAATAAGACATGAAAAAAGGTTAAAATTAAGCGAAGATGAATACGGTGTTGCTATCTCAAAACTCAAATCATATCAAATTGTATATATCGAACAATAAAAATATATAAACCACAAAGGGGTAGACCGCTAGAAAAATCATTTGTTAAGTGTTTTATCTGAAATTTTAAATGAAAAACATTCGAGAAAAGAAAAAACGATATTTTATACTCGTCTAATGCTTCTCTCAAAAAGATTTACCTCAAAGTAAAACAACAAGGTGAATCGTATGACTCAGATGTTTCCTTTAAATCTATTGAAGGAGAAGGATTAAAGATCTTTAACTCGGCCGCTGATGGTATTGATCGACTGATGTTGCGAATCTCATTGAAGGAAGCTGAAAACACAATCACAGAAATAGACAATGAAATAGTTGAAATAATCGATCATCTAAGATCGAACGGATTGTTGACAACGGATGGGTATTATGTGTTACACAGTGACTTTATTCGCTAACGCAAACCGTGAGTATGGTTCTTTGTCTTCTGCGAATAACAAATAAAAATGTCGATGACGCTGCTACTCGACTCATCTGAGACAACATCGAACAGCGCAAGCATTTCTTTTTTCTTTTCTTTATAATACTGTTCTTGAACTCGATCCCAGGTTCCCAAAAACAATATGAGATCGGACTAGTAACTGCCACTGCCTGGCACTCTATGACAATTGTTAAAGCTAATGTCAATGGTGATTTTACGTTTTATTTGTATCTTATACCTGCTGCCAGCAGTGGTATATCATCTGAAAATTTCGAGATCATTCCGAATTACAACACGTTACGGGCAAGAATAACATTAAAAAACAATTTTTATATTGATCTTCGCGGCAAATACACAATAGGATTATTGATAGGACTTAATACGCGATTTAATAAGAAAGATATGACACAACTGCAACAGAGTCGTATGACGGTGAATCAGCTGTTAACATTACAGATGTAAATACAATTTACAATCCTTATAAACTTTTATATTGCAACCTGGTCATACACACCAACAGGTAACCAAGGACATACAATTTATTCGTTGCATCCTGGTGTTACACCAGGTTCATTAATGTCACTCAATCCGTGACATATAATACAGATTCATATTAGTGTCGAAAATCAAATATCTCTCTCGATAACACTTACTGATCAATCAGGTCGTCAGATTGATCTCAACAATGAAATTGTTACTGTTTTCATCTGCGCAACAGTTTCTGAACAAAGTAAAGTTTTATCAGACAATTTGTATAACAAGATGACACAACGAAACCTTTATCACAAAAATCGTAGATGTTTTTTGTTTTTAAAATAAAATTTTGAAAATAATAGAAAATATACCTGGAATGACTAACAATGTAGCGCCAATCGGGTTTTATGCGTCAAAAGCTTTTTTAACAGATTCCGCATCTGCAGCAGGAACAGCTGTCAGACAAAAGATCGCTGATAAAATCAAAGGTGGAGTGTCACGTGGTTCGGATGCAAAAATTGTTATTTCTGAAATAGCCATATCATCAGAAAAAGCACGTGCATCGATAACAACGGAAAAATGTTGTCTCCGGCCAGCGAAGAGATTGTTAGGAAACTAGTTTCACGAGCTAGAACAAAACAAGATACTGCTGAGTTTTAGGTGATTGCAAAATAAGCACGATTTTATCTGATGATAACAATAAAAATGTCTATTAAAAATTATCTTTTCCATGCCGATGAGATAACCGTAGACGTCTCTGCAACGGAAATCGAGTATATTGATTATCTCGACGAAAACTCTAATGAGCCTAACAAAGCAGGCATCAGAACATTTCATACGAGAGACGAAGATGTGTTTTTGCTGCCGCACAAAGCCGTACTTCAAGTACGAGGAAGTATAAGAACATCCACAGATGGTGATATAGGTGTTGATGCAAATATTACGTTATTGCATTAGACAACAACGACTGGACCGTGTTCAAAAGTACTAGGTGTCAGCTGGCTAATAAAACAGTAGAAGCTATATCCATACTCTTGCAAATAGCAAGTTCGATTTTTAACATTGTATCGTTCAGCGATGATTACTCGAGGTCTTTTGCGACAAATATGATGTGGATCAAGGATACATCGGTATAAAATGCAGCAGATTGGGATCTAATTCAAATTGATGAAACACCAATTGATGATGCCAACGATGATGGGACTCGCACTAACACAAACAACTTTTGTATTGAGGCTTCATAATTAGTATGGAACAGTTCAGCAGCTGATAGTGCAATGGCAAATGTGTGAAATGCTCCGATAGCTCTTTGTAATGCAATTTGAATTGATTCAGCAGCCGCTTAAGCTGATACAGCTGCGTTGTTAGCAATAGCTCAGAGTATTATTCCTCTGATCAATCTTCTAGATTAGAATTATCACAATATTTGAATTTTGCTGGGACTATAATAACGTTTTTTTTTTTTTGTGTGTCACATATTCTTATACTTCACGGAACTGATAAGAACTGTCTGATTAGAACTGCTGGTATTGCTGATTTCCAGTCTGTAACTTCACGATTGGAGTTAAGGATTTCACGAGTTGTTGTATCTGTCTCAAAGTGAATAAAACTTAAGACAATGTCAGCCGCGTTCAGCAGAAAAATATATTTTGAACAGCACAAGGTTTATCAAACAGTTGTGCCAAATTCAACCGATAACACATGGTGAATAACAACAGCACCTAGAGAACAGTTGCCGAGATATATATCTATGGTGTTTCAGCGACAAAATAAACGTAATAATCAACTACAAAACAACTGGATGATTAATGACGCGGACGTATGACGAATATTTGTTAGAAGTAATTCTAAGAAATATCCTGAACGAGCGATTGAATATAACTTTGGAATTAATGCTAATAAAAACGTATCTCGAGCGTATATGTATCTGATGGAGGCGATGGAAAAGTATACTGGATATCAAATATCTGTCAAAGAGATTTGATCTCTTTATCAGATATTTTATTTTGATATTAGTAAGCACAGCGAACAAGCATTTGGATCCATAGCTGACATGGAAGTAATATGGTCGTTGGTTCCTGTTGATCCAGATAAAATATATTATTCTTATAATCTTGTAACATCTGACAGGTACATAAAACTTGACGCCGTCAAAGGTAGAATGAATGTACAGGTGTTGTGTTAAAAATATTTTATCTGATAAAAATAATATTGAAGTATATTTTGCACCATGCTACTGTGTTACGTGTTTAGGCTCGAATAAACAGTAACACAAGAGAGAGAGAGAGAGAGTGAAAACAACAAGCTTTGAAAAATATAATAATTTATTTCCATGGAAAATATTCTGTAAAAATGAAAAAAATATGAACTTACTGTATTGAGAATCAAATCCAAAACTTATCCAAGAATTATCTACGAATACAAGTTTTGAAGTCCTAATAATAAAATGTTCTAACGATTTCAAGTTCGAGTCCGACGAAGAATCCAAGATGGAAGACGATGACATTTGCTGTAACCTGTAGTGTTGAGGTCTACAGTTCCTTGTAGGAACAAGAAATATCACGCCGGTTTTGGAAATCTGAATAATATTTTTATAAGAGCTGTCTTTGTTCAAGAATCTCACACGAGTACACGTATTTTCCAGGAAAACAAGAATTAATCCTTTTGAATCCAAGTAATTTGAAATAAACCCAAACGGCACAACAGTCACCTTCCAGCGTTATAGCCCAAGTCTGTTTACGTCTCTAATACGATGGTCGAAAACTTTAATTTTACACCCCGGATAAGGGTCACGTGGTCATGTTTACATATATAAAAATTCATGTAGCCCCTGTAACTCCTTGATAAGACACAATCATTATACTCTAAGAAAACAAAATGTGTTTACATCTTAAAGCACGTAGTCCAATCATGACCGCGACAACCACCAATATTTTTTTTAATAGAACTTATTTACGTGGTTGCTACTAATTTTGAATCAAGTTCAGGATCTAGGTCCACACCTGGTGTTTACTAAAACGAACTATCAATGTCAAACTATTTTCTGGAAAAAGTATCATCTCCAGTGAATAAATTTATATTACAAATAGCATGTAATAAAAAATTAAAAAAATAAACCTGATTAAATTGAAATAAATATATATTCACTCAGATATAATTAAATCAAATATTCATAACAATTGATTTGTTGCAGGGACAAATACAAAAACTAACACAATCTAATTCTAAACGAAAAGCAATGTCACTAAAAAAAGAAGTCAAAACTCAACGCGTTCCAGGGGTATTATCAAAATTACTTCTTACACAAAGAGATATAAACAATTTGGTAAAATGTAAGCCTTTTATACTTGATATGTTAGTGACACAAATAACAGCATCTGCTAGAAAGAAAGCAATCCTTGATGAATCAATCAGAGCAACGATAGCAACTTTAGCTCGAACATCATTACCAAAGATACTACCTGTGTTAGGAATGTTACATATAGCTGCAGCGTCAGATGCAATAACAGGAGCCACAAAATAAGCTGAATCAGGAGACGGTATATAACAGTGACAATAAATGGATTTTAGTTCAGTGTTATCTGATCAGTGATAATAAACAATACCGACAAAACGAGCACTAAAAAGTCCTATGACAAAAAAAGAAGAACCCCAAGAACGAACCGCAACGTGGTTAGGGGTGGATTTATAAGCCCGCTGCTAGCAGGGAGAGCTGGAAATATAAACTTGAAAAAAATATTTGTCAGATATAACAGGGAAACTGTCATGAAGTGAGCTCATTGCAGCTTGACAATATAAAATCTTAGAAATATTCTAACGATTGATCTGTGATCATCAATTTTATGATAAACAGTTGAATACCATGGAATGGTTTGTTACTCGAGCTAATGTTGTAAACACATATCAACTTGAAGAGGATATAAGAAACATGTTTCGTGGCGATGTTAATGTGATGGACCGCTTCGAACTAGAACGAGAAAAGAATATTCTTAGCTTGCTCAGCAACATTGAACAAGATCACATCCTAAAATAGGGTAAGATTTGGATAGAATACAACAGAGAAAGGCCGAACAATTATTTCAACTGCTGCTTGAAAAACAATGATATTGCCGCTATACTAAACAACAAATGAATATAGAAACAAGATTCTATCACCGCTCCTTTTTGAGAAGGCATATTATTCCATTAGTGGCATATTATTGTTGACATTGGATAAACATTAAAATGTTTCGCTGCTGATGAGATTAAATGAAATAATGTTTCTTCCCCTTTTGCAGAGTTAGTTGATATAACAGGTCTGGAGGGATTTTTAAAGTTGAATCGTCCTCTTTCACGTCTCGCATTTTCCTTCTGTGATGCAAGATCAAAATTTTGAGGCGATTATCGTTTATAATGCCGTTTTTATGAGCGATAACTATCAGATATCTTAACAGCTATCACGCCGAGTGTTGATTGGGAAGAGTCCATGAAAAACTTCAAACACAACACGATGCAAAAGATATAAAGTTTGATCAGTTTGTGTACCTCTAACCACGACCATCTAATAACAGGCATTACCAACATTACCAATATTTGTTCTTGTTTTAATGTTTCTGACAACACCTTCTCTACTAGCCTGGTAAAGATTATAAATCGGATGTGGTTTACACTCCTCTCTAAAAGACAAATTTGCAATATTAGTGTCGGTGGCTTGATTATTGACATGATAAACTTGCATTCCAGCTGAAATATCATCGCAGAACAATGTGCAGAGAAAGTCTTGCAAGAAGATGTCAGTGCACTTAGCATCATCGCTGAATTTTGCCTTAATCTTATAACGTTCCGGTGTCATAATCCCCAATGAAGCTTTAGCTTTAAGATTAGCAATATTTCCATCTTCATTGCCGGCAAACATGTTATATTTGGGATGACACCAGAATATTTCCTGGCACCTTGCAAGACTATTGACGATAATGGGTTGTTGGTACAAATTTGCCATCATATACCATACGTATTTTGAAATATCCAATTGACAAGTTCTTATCGTATTATTAGAAAGATATAAAACACAGTATAGTATAATGTTGAAACTTGCATATATCGCAAAACGAAAATTTGTTTCTGACTAAATATCAACCGAAAAAATTGCAACAGCATAAGCAGGATTCGATAATAGCTAGAGATTTGATAATCAACTTTTACTAACAAATTTCTCATCTACAAATCTATTTCATCTACTTAAACCAATTCGAAGAACGTGTTGATCCTTAAGTTTGATGATATTGTCAAATGATATATTCCAAGAGATACAGAAACAATAGAAGAATACACGATATCTGGATCGGATTGGAGATTCGATAAATTTACAAACAAATTGTTTCACACTATGAAATATAATCCATTGCTAGGTAGTTCGTATGTGGATGTGCCAACTAAAATTAAAAACTCAAAATGTTGTATCAATGTCAAGAACACCGATGACAAATGTTTCCAGTGGGCGTTATTAACAGCGTCGTTCCCGATAGATATGCTAGCCGACATAGTATCAAATTACATTTGTCATTCTAACAATCTAAACTTTCCCAGAATTGTATTTCCTGTTTCTGAATATCCAATTCCGAAGTTTGAGAAACAAAACATTTTACTTTTACCAAGTGGTATTCTAATGTTTTTGAGTAGATGATGATACACAAAAGATTTATCCAAGATACATCAGCGATCGAGCCACATCAGCTCTTGCGAGATCGAAACAGGCAACAATAAACTTGCTGTTCTATAAAAACTACTGAAAATTTGAACTTATGAGAAACAAGACATCAGGGCTAGTGAAGTATGACTAAAAATGTATGAGTTTAATTAGTACTAAAGCGCCCATATGGGCTGCCAAATGTCTGAAATATTCCTGAAATTTGCCGTTAGTTGCAATGTCAGTCGTCATCGAAATGCGCTACACAGCACCACTATTTAGTCAGTAAAATCTTGACGCCGAAAACATTAATATCAGGGTCGAGGTCTTACATTGTAGGACTACCTAAAGGTGTGATCTGGTACAATCCGGAATGAATGTCTCGTGTACTGTGGTGTCACAATTAAAGCTATGCATATTGATAAACAAATTCATACTACCCAATACAGTGACGATTCCAAATGAAATTCTATTTCTTGCCCCAAGTCATGATATGGCCACATTGTTAAAAGGCAATAGAGATTGATAACTTTCGTTATCTTGAAACACAATTATCTCAACATTTTTCCTTAAGAACTCCTTATAACTCTACTGGGATATAATTTCTTTACCAACTCCTGTAGATGGCGCTGATCTCTCGCCATCCTGTGTTTCAGTCCTTTGTTCACAAACCTAGAATAGTTCAAAACATACTTGTGCACTATGTGATAGATGTAAAAATCCTCTCGTCTATAATTTTGTAACTTTGTATTATGTCGTTTTTTAAATTTGCACCGAGCGTTACTAGGAATCCATAATTTTGCACAGATTTCATGTTAAGTGTTTTTCTCTTCCTCTGATGATGAGCTTGTTTAGCCTGAAACCTTTGGAACTGTTTTGAATTTGTGCAATTATCAAGTATTGTGTGTTCATAAATGCATACATACATATGTTTATATTCCAGTTGGACAATAACAAAACATTATGTTTTATTACACCTTACTGGAAACTAACCTAACTTATGGAACAAATTGACTATGTTACTGAGGCCTTGTTAAGGTTGGCAGGTCTGCTTTCTGAATGTATCGATTCTGCTTCCCCACCAATAATAATGTCAACCATATGCGACCATCTAAGTGTCTATAATGGTATTAAAACCACAGTTCCACCACTATCACACCATTGACTCGGTACCTTGGAAAGGTTTTCAATATTGTCAAGACTAACAGTAACTCAGGTTTTGTGCATATAAAATAAAATTGGTCCAAAGCCATGGCCAGCAAAGGTCCCATCGATATTTTACTTACTTGAGTATGAAACAAATGAGAAATGATGCTAGTGTTGGCTGATGGTAATTTACCGATGGCTGTGAAGCTGCTTTGTTACAACACGATTACTGAGTCATTTGAGAACTGTTAACTTTTAAGGATCATATACGGAACATAACTACAAACAGACATTGATATCTGCTAGGAAAAAACTAAAGGTGCCAGTAATATCAATGTATATTATAGGTTGTTCATAAACTGCATAAATAATGGAAACTACATTTGTATGCATGTTTGTTACAAATTCATGTTTTATAGATCTACGTTAATATTCTCCAAATTCCACCCATTTACAGCCCATGGGTATTTTATTCTTGAAAGACGTGTTTATTTTGACATTTATAATGCCAGAGACACATTTATATGATCTCTTATTTAACAGGTGTCTTTTTCTTTTGTATCAGTAGTTAATGCAGATACTTTGAATAATTTCATTATATTCGATTTTTTTAAGGGAGATATCCTTTTAAATGTGTGCTCTTGTATACATGTATACCTTTTTATTGCTTAGAACAGCATAAGATAATAGTGAATGCTGGTGTTGATATTGCTGTCATATCACCAAAAGCTATTCATAACATGTACAAGGTAATTGTTCAGTACCAAGGTATGATTGTATCAATCAGAAATATACTTTTTGAAGCAATATTGGAAGAAAAGAATTGATAATTGGGGTATAGTCTATTTTAGTCTATTGATAATTGGGGTATAGTCTATTATAGTCTATTGCTGCAACTACAGTGAATGTAATGTCTGTTCTGAAAATTAACTTCTGGATAAATTAAGGATAATGTGGTAAGTAGAAAGGTTGTTGTTGTTGTTGTTGTAGGGTTTAACGCCATTTTTCAGCACAAGATAGGCTACACATGGCGGCCAGTAGTAATGGTGGAGGAAGAACCCAGGAAATCCCCGGAAAGAACCACCGACCCTCGAGAAGCTACTGGCAAGCTTTCTCACATACCCACATTGGCCGAATCCGAGACTCGAACCTACGCAGACAGAGGTGAGATGGCAGTGATCCGTAACGGAGAGCGCTTTAGACCACTCGGCCACTCGGGGCCCCAAGTAGAAAGGTAATTACATACATAGTTTATTTTGGATGCATTAAATGATCATGTAGGCAATTTTTATATCTGACCATAGTAATGTTGACATTTTTTGTTACCAGCTGCCTTCATTTCTTGCCATCATATAATTTTGTTACGGATCAATACATTCATGCTGCCTTTATGAACCAGTAGCCAAGGGTGAAATTATTATTCCAGAGAATTGCTCCTGCAAAGGTACGTAGAAAATATATGTTTCATCTTTATTTCAGTATCCTAATATTATTTTGTGAATACTACTTTTACAGTTGGCCAGAAAAGGTAAAAATCTTAACTTTAGATTTTATCAATTTTTCCATCACTATTCTAGAAATATAGTCAATAATAAGCTATTTTTTAAAACAATGCAGTATGGTTAACATTTATGTACTTTTCATTTTGCAGTAACATTATGAATGTTGAAACTCTTCTTTCATTATAGGTATCCGGCTGTTATGAGTGTCCTGTGAAATTCACTAAGGAAGACTTCCTTTAGAACCGTTACCTGTGCAGACATGTTTCTCATATAAAGACAATGGAGGCAATTATTTGCATGTTTCTTAAGCATTTATTGTAAAAGACAATTTGATTTATCTGAACTTACCATTGCAAAACCTGTGTTTACAACCAATTTGGAAAAATCTCTGAAAAAACACAGAAAGTCATTTGCATTGAACATGACATTATCACTCAGTTGATAGAGTGCCATTTCATGGATTCACAGAATAAGCAGCTTCAACTGAGGATGCTGCTATCAATATATCCACTTTTCCAAATTATTCAGTGTACAGAGGGAGTTGTCATATTTACCTTACTTAAAATAAAAGTGGACAGCAGTGAAGTACCTATTTATTATATATGAAATGATAATTGGATGTTGAAGGAAATGTATTGAAATATAATTATTATAAATTTCTTTTGTTGTTTTGAATTTTAGTAAACGCAACATTTTTAAAATTTGATGATCATGTTTACAGTGTTCATGATATATTTGAATTTGTATTTGTACACATATTAGAATCCTTTGCTAACGTTATGATGTTAATCAAAGATTTCTGGATTTAGATAAGATTTATTTGTGATTGTGATAATATCTTCCTTAAGTGTAGTAAACACGTTTTCAGGTTTTTAACACTCTAGCCATATTGAAGAGCAGAATACTCTTGTCACTGTTTAATGATAATAGCATTACATTTCCTTGTATGGCCATTTGATAGTTCTATTAATGTTTGTTTTCTTAATTGTTTTCCGTACAAAGGTTGCAATGGGTATGGTATCCATCCCACTAACTAGTAGTTCAACACTAGTACATATTATTGTATTGCATTTCTAAATACAATACATAATTTAATATGGGGACAGAGAGAGAGAGAGAAAGAGAAAGAGAGAGAACAGTGGTGAATAACTTTTGTTAAAAGTAAGTTGACAATGGACAAGTAAATTAAAA
Organism: Sinohyriopsis cumingii; assembly: GCA_028554795.2. Lineage (NCBI taxonomy): Eukaryota > Metazoa > Mollusca > Bivalvia > Unionida > Unionidae > Sinohyriopsis > Sinohyriopsis cumingii. Next base: position 1,612,799 of record JAPYKE020000079.1, on the reverse strand, counting down.
AGTTGACTTGTCTGTATAAAAGACTATCTTGTCATTGTTTTCATAGTGAAAACGAAAAGTGGAAGGCAGGACTGTGAAAAGGTTTACTTTTATTAAATGCACCATATAAATGCATGAAGTTGACATCTGTGATATCTAAAATACACTGGATATTTCAGTTTCTCTTAGTTTTGTACTTTTATGATCAGGGTCTACAACTTTAACAAGAATGCATTCCTGGTCTCTAACTGCTGCAGAATCAAAAGTAGCATCTGAAAGTACTGATAAGAATTTAGGTCTAGATATTTTTCGGTAGGTCATCAGATATACAGGATTTTCATTTGTACCTCACAAAAACTTTATTGTCTGCAAAATGATTTTTGCATCCTTGCTATATTATATTTTGTGTTAAACAGATTCTTGTAAAGCTCAGTTTGACTCACATTGTATTTATTGATAATTCTATCTAATTCACCCACAACATCTTCTTATCAGATTTGACCTTTTCACTATAATATTTTAATTGACATGTATTGTGCTTTGAACTTTTTGGTTTGTTAACAGTGGATCTTTCATTGTGATAAACTGTCCTGCAAACATTCCGCTGGTTTTCGGTGGTATGATGGCTATCTCTTACATACATTACAGGCTGCAATTGTTCGATCTTTGTTGGCATCGTGCCACAGACACTTCTGCAGCCAAGAATCTTTGAAGTTTCATTTCTTTATTTCTACATATTCCATGTTATAGTCAGGTTTAGTTTTAATCTGTTTTTATCACTTTTCATTCAACTTTTCTTAATCTTGCACAGGCTTTATAAGAAAACAATCCATCCAGATGCTTTATGAGAAAACGTCATCGTAGTCGCACATAAAATGGTTTCAATGAATCAATTGACTGGTTCAAAACAGTAGATTCCTTGGGAGAAACCTTATCCAGCCAGTGAAAGTTGTTCTGGTGTAAACCAGTACTGTCTGCTTACATTGTTTGTATCTACAAAAACTCTGGCTGCTTTCAGCCCTAGTCATTACTTTTCAGTAAATAATAGACAATACACTGGTATTGAACATGGTAAGAATTAATGACATTTGACAGAGCATACCAAGGACGTACAAAAATGGTACTAACAGCTGCCTCGCTTGGAGTTATGTATTAAGAGGTTAGTGTCAGGACTGGTCAGCCTGGTGACAGGATAATGTGATTGGGTGGGACATCATGATATATCTCTTCTGTCTGTTGCCCCAGTGCTAGACATCACTACAAACTGTCACACTGCACATATTATAGCGATATGACTTAAAAATTGTTAATGATGCGTTAAAAATCTAAAACACACACATACACTTAATGTCGTTTCTTCGTTTATTTTCATGACTGTTAACAGACACAACAATTGTGTGTATTAATCAACAAGAAACTTAAAAGACAGTCGGAAATATTTTCATTTCTTTAATGTAATAAATGCGATAGCTGTTCCAATTCAGAATCTTTCTGTACATTGGACAGTTTATTTTCCTTTTAATTTGTTTCTAACACCAATGCTAATTCCGGAGTGCCTGCAAGTCAATTCAAACTGGACAGGATGACATAGCTAGTGGTTCTCACTGCTTGGCTCCTTAAACTACAGGTATTCTCCACATTATTAGGTCCCCCCACCCCCTTTCATCATGGTATATAGTCAGAAATTATTTTTGCTAATCCCATACTTTTATGTACATTTCAATCCATTCAATAAATGGGTCTTGATTTCGCTCTGTTATATGATGTCCACTTGTGAAATTGACCAGAACTGTTTCCCCTTCGAATATTGACCTACTGATGTTTCTTTTTCGTATTATCATTTGTCGTCTATTGTATCGGGTTTTAGTAAAATGCATCAAACGTCTTCAAGAGATCAACATTTGTAACATTTTTTCTTCCAAATTATAAATATTTTCTTAATATTCTCTTCTGTTCTTGTGTCTGGGAATACATAATAAAAGTTTATTTGACTATTATTTGTTTGTCTTTTTCTGACTGTCTCCATATATAGGTCTCTTGCTCTCTCTCTCTCTCTCTCTCGTTCAATCCCTCTCTCCCTCTTGCTCTGTCTCACTCGCTCGTTCTGTCCGTCTTCTCAATGTCTCACTTTGTCTCATGCTTTCTATGCCTTTCTTTCTTGATATCCCTCGTTCTGTCTCGCTCTCTCTCTCTCTCACGCTCTAGTTTTCTCGTTCTCTGTACCTGTCTCACACTGTCTCTCGCTCGCTGTCTTTCCCTCGCTCTCTCTTGCTCTGTCTCAAGCTTTCTTTTTTCTTTTTGTTCTCTCTCTCCCTCTCACTCTCTCTCGTGCCGTCTCTCCTCTCACACACACATACACACACTGTCACTCACGCTGTCGCTCATTCTGCCCTTCTGTTGACTACACTTTGAAACTGTGTACTGTATGCTGTGTCCTGTTAGTTCTAGTATATGTGTACATTGGTTTTTGTTTTGCCTTTATCCGTATGACACAGAATAACATATTAGTTAACACCAACTCTTTACTAATTGTCTTGCACCTAGGTAAATACTAGTTAACGCCTTCCAAATGATAGAGCGCGTAAACAAACACGGCAAGCACGTACGTTCCGAAAATGACTATCATCCAACCTGTACTCATGTCCTTCATTAGCGAATGTGGCCCCCACCCCGGTCATGTAAACCCCGGTCACTTTTCAAGCCGCATAGCGACAAAGAACAGTTTTTAATTCAACAGACGGGTACTCTCAAGATCTAAACCCCTGTATACGAAGCATTTACAAATTCTCCAATAAGAAATTATTTACAATTATTCAATAAACTAATTATACTTTTTCATAACTTATATCGATACAATAAACATCCGATCGATAATGTATTCTAAAATTTAAAATCTTCACAAACACGCATAAAGATATATACATATATCCAAGCAATATATATATATATATATATATATATATATATATATATATATATATATATATATATATATATATATATATATATATATATATATATTAAAGTAACCGAGACAAGAATTGTATTGCCAGCATCGTATTCATTAGTCCTGGAGTGTTGAAGATGTTAGCAGAATACAATATTTAATGGTCATTACCTGTATATTACATCTATTTCAATATGAATTAGCAACTTCAGGTTAATTGAAATTTTATGAAACAAACACGTGTAATTGGCGTGAACACCACTAAGAAGCAAGACTAGTGCTTGACTTGTCATGGATACCAGGGGTAAAAGTTAATTTCATATGATTAACTATGATAACAGATTTACCTTCACCCAGCATAGAAAACCTCTTACGTCAAAAGGGACATATGTATCGTAAAACTCCGATGATCCGTCCGCCCAATACAGCACCAAACACTCATTTCACATTATAGGTGGCTCTGTAAAGATATACAGACGAACCATTTTTAATTAGGCCTGGCCAAAACTGATATAGCAAAGCAAACCAAATGACAAACTTCCAATGAGTTACCGACATACTGACTTCACAGATAACCTTAACTCTGAATGACGAAATCCATTTTCCTACCCAACCTCTGGACTAATTTACATGAAGTAACTACTTGTCTGTCGGGGTCCATGAGAATTGTAATGAAAACTGCAACCAGAGCACCCCATCCGTTCGTAGGCTATTAACAGAAAACTGTAACCATAACCCTACACTATGATACACCTATGGGAAATCACGATATTCTGAATTTCTCCCAAACTACTAAAACAATTTGCATGAACCAAGTACCGATCTTTCGGGCTCCATGAGACACGTGCTGCTGTAAAAAAAAAAGCGCATTAAAATCTCATTGTCCGTTCTTGCGTTATTACCAGAAGCACGTAACTCTAACCCTAAGACACAATAATCCGCTTTTTTCACGAATTCATCGACTGGTTTTCACCAACGAGTTATTGTTGGATTACTCTCATCAAGACGCATCTTTGGACACATGTGTCATAGTACTCCGATGATCCGTCCGCTAGCTAAGTACTAAATACTCATTACACATTATAGTGGGCGTTGTAGGTCGAAGACAGACGGACGAACCATCTTTATGTATGTCTCACCAAGGCCGATCTAGGAAAGCAAACCGAATGTCATAATTCCACGGCGGTACCGAGAAAATGAGAAAATAGTGGTGTGGCAACTTGGCCATTTTACCTCAAGCAGACTGTCTTAAGATGCTTCTTTTCAAGACGGGCTTTATTCCAATTTATGTCGTACAGGCTCTGTTTTGTCACTCGAATCCATGTAACTCCATAAGCCCTCGAGTTTCCTTCATACACTAGGTGACTCAGCGTGCGTCTTTTCTGGGCTCATCTGACAGGGCCAGTGCCAGCAAGCAATTCAAAGGGGTCACCAAAATATTCACAGAAAAAGACAAAATTCATCTAAAAACAGCGAAGTCAAACTTTCATTGGAAAGGCTATAACTTTGCAAATATATAAAGCTCTCTATCTCAACAAGGTATTAATAGATGTATCTCCTCACAGGTATCATAAAACTCCGATGATCCGTCTGCTCACTACAATACCAAACACTCATTTCGCATTATAAGACATACGCACCATCTTTACATAGGTTTCCCCAAGGCAGATCAAGCAAAGCAAACCGCTTGAAAAATTCACGAGATCTTGAGAAAATAGTTACTTCATGGGTAACCCTAAATTCTAACACCAGATGACAAAAATTCATTTTTGCTCAAAACCTCTTTTCATTAACCAAGTACATATCTATCGGGATCCATGAGACTCACATTGCAGTAAAAGAGGATAAATATTGCCGGGTTCATTCTTACGTTATTAACATAAAACGTGAACCCTAATTCTGACCTTTGATACAGATTTGGGAAATCACAAGAATCCATTTTCTCCCAAACCACTTGACCGATTTTCATGAACGAAATATATATATATATATATATATATATATATATATATATATATATATATATATATATATATATATATATATATATATATATATCGGGCTCTATGACAGACGTACTGCAGCAAAAAGCGCATCAAAATCGTTGGGTCCATTCTTACGTTAAGACCAGAACACCGTAACCCTAACCATAAACTATATAAACATATAGGAAATCACAAGAATTCAATTTTCTCATAAATCACTGGACCGATTTTCATGAGCGAAATACCTTTCTATCGGGCTCCACGAGACAAGTATTTCAGTGAAAACGGTATCAAAATAGCACTATCTGTTCGTACGTTATTACCGGAAAACCATAATCCTAACCCTAAGTCACAAGAACACAATTTTCTCACAAATGCTTAAATTTATTTTCATCAACGAGGTCTCATTGGATTCATCGAGACGCATCTTTGCATTGTAATTTCTATGCTTCACTATTTCGATTCCAGTCTCTCTGTTTTACCTCATTACATCGTACAAAAATATCCAAAATGTGCAAAATGCTCCTTGTTATGTCAGTGAATTCCTATCCGTGAGTACTTATCTTCTGTGCGTAATATCCTTCACAGGCGTTTGGTTATATCTAGGATTTTAAAAAGTGACTTCTCTGTTACAACATTTTTTATATGCAAATCCTAAGTACATTGTTGAGTTCATCGTGTATAGATACTTTACAGACACTTGCACTCATCTCCTGTATTCATAACATCATCACTGCCTATGTTATATTAAAATACATTTGAAAAATCGTTTTCATTATCAGAGCCCACCTCTCTGGAATAGTCTGCTTTTTCAGCTTAAACATAGTGAAACTTCAACACATTTCAAGAAAGCTCAGAAAACTCACCTTTTCTGCAGTGAACCGACTTGAGCTATTTTTCACCTATATTCTTTTTCTTAAGCATTTTGTCTCAGTATGTGGTATTGTCCACTGATTCCATTTATCCAGACTATGATAATACTTGGATTTATAGTAGTAGTAGTAGTAGTAGTAGTAGTAATAGTAGTATTTGTGCATACTACTTACATTTTTGCTTTGCATTGCATGTGTCCTTTATATGTTACACTGTAACCTTATTTTATGTATAAATGTAATTTTTTGTGTTTATTTAAAAACATCTTAAAGGAACTGATTTTCATTTTGTTTATGTTAAATTTCAATTTAGATTAAAAGACGTTTTATTATTGGAAGATGATTTATGTACCCTTTCAAAACCTCTCCACCATTTAACCACTCATGTCGTTATTTGTGCAATGGTAGCTCACCATAAAGTGTATTAAGCATTCTCAAAGAGAGCAATGAGCCTTCTTCATTAAGTCAATACAAACACTGATGGAAATGAACTTTGGCCCCATGAGTCCAAGTTAAATAGTAATGTTTTCCTGAAATGGAAAATAATTTAAAGAAAGGAACTTATTTTGCATTAATTATCATTTCCCAATATCAATTTCACGTCTAGGCCCATGCGTTCTATATATAGTGACTAATATGGATTTTAAATTTGATAATGAACATACATTTGATAATTGTGAGAAGGTAATTGTTAGAAGATAGTAGATATACAATCTATAATGGAACCAGATAATTCAAAGAAATCAATTTCTTTTGATTCAATTATTTCCCTATCTTAAAATAATATAGTGTGGATCCTTAGAATTATGACAATGTGTGGCCTATAAGTACGGTCTTATGTACATGCAAGTAATAAAAGAAATATCGTATGAGGTTAAAAGTTTTATTAAAATATTTTGTTACACAGAAATAATAAAGACCACAACATCTGAAAACAAACAGAATTTGAAATCAAGCAAACAAAAAGGATTTCAAATATAACTAAGACAGACATTGCTATTTGCTATGTTTTATTTCGTTCTTTAATACTTATTACAAGACCTCTAAACATGTGAAACAAGTCTTAATTTAAATGCAAAAGCTCAAGCACCAAAAGTGCAACTTTTTAGTATGTAAATTATAATTATGGTTACAATGAAATTAATGGTGTTTACAAATCACGATATAACTCATGCACTCGTGAGAAGCTGTCCAAGTGTGTAAGATGTTGGTTTATTTTTAAATTCTTGAAAAACCTTTGGGACACAATGGGGGACAATGGAGGTGGGAGGCTGGTGAAAAGTTATTGAAAAGCAGGACATCTTTTATGGACAGCATCTTATGTACTTAAAAACATTATTAAAGCACATAATGAATGGAATGGTAGCAAATTATGAAGAATGCAGTACAACTTGCCATTCATATTAATCACTGTTGTAGACCTGAAGGACAGATATGGTATGCACTTGTAGGCTAGGAAAAAGCCTTTCATAAAGTGTCCAGGGAAGACATAGTATGGTGGATGTGACAAAAGCCATATCACACTATTTCTAATGGTATAATTGGGAGTGCAGTTACTGCATTGATTTGGTATAATGTTTTTAAGCTTAATTCCTCAAAAATTCATTTGCAAACACTCAATGTAACTTTCACTGCATTACTATGTACAGATTTAAAATCAATGAAACAGTTTAAAGCCAAACACTGTATAATCACTGAAGCGAAAATTTACATTTGCAAGGAATGTACCTTAATAATTTTAATCTGCACCCACGTTTTTTTTCCAAAGGTACATTGCAACATTATTTAAAACGTTCAGATGAAACACTAAAGTTCACACTTATACTGTACTCTTTCGTTAAAGAACTGTCAAATTTGCGATTGCAGATGGACTGCAGTCACGATTAGATAATCTCGGTGGCAATGTTTGGACTGAATACAGGAAATATATACATATCAAAACATGTTAAAGTAGGTAAGTAAATTATGAAACAACAGCGTACGTGTTCTATACACAAATGAATTTTGTTACCAAAAGAAGAATTTTTCAGGGAAATTCATCAGACTAACTTTCACCATGAAACGTTAGTCATTTGGGTCGCATTTTTCTAGAAAATCAATAAATGAAATTTATGGTATCCAAAAGTGGTTTACTGATGCAAAGGCAAAATCATATCATGCCTGCACATATTGTTCACTTTGTTACTTGACAGGGGGAACACATCTACTACCCACTGTTTTGTGCCCATAGGCAACTACTTTATACCCAGCAAGCCACCAAAATATTTTATGTGAGTACTCTTTGGACAACAAGTATTGCCCATGGTTTGATGCCTGTTCATGTTTCACTTATTTATGAACATGTATACAGATTCATTGCTTTAAGCAAATTAATGACAGAAATCATGCAGTAATAATCTAATTATTTAAACAGTGGAGCTCTCTCTTTCCCTCCATCCCCCCTAAAGATTCTTTCAAATTTAGCTTATTCACTATATGTTCCATATTTTTAAGCTTACTATTACGGCTGTTCCATTTAAACATAAATGATACCCAGGGAAGGCAGTTTTTAGAACATGTATACCAGGGTACATTGATTTCACAAATTTCATATTAAAATTATAAGAAAATCCTAAACTGCATCTATGTGTGAGTATCCCACTTTGAAAGTGCCTTACTGGGTCCAAAGTATGTTTTAATGGAACAGCCCTTAATCTGACTGCCATCATTTAAGTTTAGTCAGCAATCAGAAGCAATCTGTAATATGATTTTTACATTTCCCTTACTTGTTTACCAAGCTGAAATAATAAGCAACATCTTAATCATTATTCAATAACACAATTATGCAAAATACAGTTGGAGCAGATGACATTGCTAAACAAGAAAGGGAAACAAGTATGAAAAATGTAACTCTATTAATTGCTCTTCCAACAGAGCAACATTATAACATTAGTAAACCAGTAATGCTTTATTAAGTGTGAAAGCATGGGAACAGCAGAGAGTGTGGTCAGAAATGTACATCCCTTTCACTAGTATTGTATAATGAACTAGCAATACAAGTAACACATATTTAGTACTAATAATTGGTGATTCTTGAAAATTAGTGTTGTTGAATACTGACGAATTCTGCTTGTGCTCTGACAGACATAGCAGAGGTCACATTCTCTGTGTATATCTGCAATCTGTAGCAGGTACATGGATTTCATTGGAGCATAACCTTGTTCCTGTCAATCAGATGAATGACATTCAGCACTGGATCTGAAAGATAAACACTTTCAGTCAGAAATTAAATATAAGAAAAAACTGACTTTGTACATGAGTTCTCTCTAATTTACTAGGGTTACTAAAAATATGTACAGTAATACAGATCTGTGGTTCCCAACCAAGAATCAAATTTTAAAGGATTGTATTACACTGTTTTGATTAGCTAATGATTTATTGGTTTTTCTCCCATTTAGCAGCATCATGTCAAAAAGATAGAAGTGAAGATGAAATTTAAGGAGACGTTTGTTTATTGAAATTGCTGATGTTTATTTGTTGATAATGATTCTTATGTTTCAGGTTCTGATTTTGACAGAAACTTTTGAAACATCGAAAACAGCCAGCAGACCAATAATACTACCTGTACATACCTTCTGGGTTTGAAGAATTATGGTTGGGGAAAACAAACAAATTTGTGTTTTAGCATCTGCTGTGGAGCGGAAACTTGATATAGCAACCTGGCCATGGAATCAGCTCCATCAAAATTCTAAATGTTTACACCCACCCCCACCCCCAGTGTGAATAGGAATAAAGTTAATTTGTGCTCACTTTCCCTACTGATCGAACATTTTCATCTTTAAATATATGAATTTCATTAACACCATAAAAGCCAACACATGACAGTAATTGCAACTTAATGCCATACTGCCAGTCTGTAACTTTGTTGTATGAATTTGTACTTACAAAAACAATACGTTTATTTATTTACAAAAGCAGAGATCACTGAACAAGTTGACCGTATATTTTATCCATGAAACTGCTTTTCTTCAAATCCATTCTTAGTCCCAGCTGAATATGGGACTTATTCCAATCTGACTGAAAGGCTGAAAGAAATACAAGCAATAATTTACATTCTGTTTATACTTCCCCACAAAAAATGGCCAAATGTAATTAAGGTCATACCCCCTTTACAGACTTTAGTCATCACTCTTTATGACTTTTGACATGAATAGTTGAAGAAGAAACATCACCGGATATATATGTACATGTATGCTTTGAGATATTTACTTGTGGACACTTCCAAGGAAGATGTTTCATTGCCCACCCCCTCCATTTTCATTTGGATATGACATAGAAAAAATAGATTTAAATTCTATTTCGCATATTTAATTCCTAAAAACTAGAAAATGGTCTTCATACAAAATTATATCACCCCCCTCCAGCCACTCTTGTGGTAGATACCGAGATCATGGGTAAGGCTGTAACTTAGTTCAAAATGGACTCACAAGGCCTCACGATATCAATTCAGACCACTGAAATGTGTGATATTGAATATGTTCATATGAGTAATTCCAACAAATAGTTTTCAAAATGTACAAGCCATTTAAAAGTTACAGCCTGGACAAGACTGCATTAAGCCACTGTGAACTGCAGAGAAGACAATGACCTTCAAGGGTTCAGGGTTGGAGAGTATGCAACAAATGGCCTTATTTATCTGAATAATGCTACCAAATATTTTGAAAACCCACATGCCACTGAAAAGTTACGACTTGCAGAAGTCTATGGCAAGTTTAATTTGACCTTGCACATAATGGAACATGGGCACCCAGAGCTCAGACTTGTATGTGAAATACTATTATTTGATATAAATAACTTCACAAAATATTGCTAACCCATAAGAAAAGCGGCTTCTTATAACTTTTGACCTTTTTGATATCATCAATAGTAGGCATGACTGTTAGTTGACACTTTGACTTTGAGATGAATATCAAATTGCTGAAGACCACAGAAGCATTTTGGAGCTATGACCTGGATAGGTAAGTATGACAGCTGGACAGACAGCAAAGGATAAAATAAGGTATCTCCCAGAAAGGAGGAATGGATGGGTGAAAATAATGGTAATGAAGTAAGAATGATTTTATTTAGCAAACAAAACATGAATATCCTTTTCTGAATTTCAATGAAGAAATGAAGCAATTTAAAAGATTTTTTCAGATCATTTTAGAAGAGTTTTCCTTTTAAAATGTCATAATAAATGAAAACGTTATGGCAAATAACATTTCAGATGAAATGTTACTTATTGGGAATTTATATGTTAATAGATTTTAGTGTGGATTTCATAAAGAAAAGGAAAAACAATTTTTTCCTCGAGTATAATTGCAGCAACTGTTTTTCACTTTTGGAAACATTTTGGTGAAATTTTTAACAGTTATAGAGCTTAGCGAACTGCTTCAAGTGTATAGAAAAATCAATTTTCTGCTGCCAAATAATAATAATATAAAGATCATGACATTAATATATAAGTCTTTAATGACTAGTAAACAATTCATACAGTGACAATATTATTAATATTTGTGTGTAAGAGCATGGAATAATTATGGCAGTTTCACTTACATTTAGCTATGCAACACCATCAACAGTTTGTTGCTGACAAAATGTTATATCTACCGTATTTACCGTATATGTTAGGACAACACAAATAAATTCTTAATGTACCTTTTTGTGCACTGTATGTTCTGGGACACGTAGTTTCTTTTCCAGTCTTATGATGTGGGCACATTTTGAATCATTTGAAAATTATATGTCGGAAAATGCACTCCAACTAAAAAAAAACATTTTTTTACAAATATAAAACTGTGTACTTATGATCGTTTGTTTAATTCACTGCAGCAGTATCTCATCAACCCTTCTCTTGTCTTGCACACGTATGATCAATTATTTAAGTGCATGAATATCTTTTTAGCTTTCTCATACTGTGAAAACATATTCTTGAAGGCAACACATCTTGAGCAGAAACTGGAAATTCATCCACCTTAATGATCATATTGTCTACGAAATCATCTTCTCTTCTGACCTTCATAAATTCATCAAATGATTTTATTTTCTCCAAATCTTCTAGGTGATCCTGGATCATCGATGTCCATGCAAGATGTACTATATTGTGTCACTTTAAAAATTGTTTCATTGTTTCAGTTTGTTTCTAAAATTCCTGTAAATACTGGTTAAAAGGAAGCCAAGTAGCTTCCTTATATGGGCCGCTTTTGTATATAAAAAATCAGTACACTTAACAAAATCCAAAGTCGGCTTCCAAAGTTGGCTTGCTATGAAAAATATAACCTTTTTATCGATATCCTTAAAACAAATAATCGTTTTAAAAGTATACAAAGTAGGCTTCCAAGGTCAGCTTGCTTTGCAATAAAAAATAACCTGTCTTTGATATCCTGTCGGCAGATTCAAACAATGAGTTTACTGCTCGCTGATAGTTGTGTTTATTCAGCAACCAGGCTTCTATATGCTTGGCATCTATAGTCATAATTAATACAAACGGGCATTGATTTATGTGGGTAAATAGTATACACAGCAGTTATTGCAATGATTTTTTAACCCATGCTAGCAAAAAGGGTGTAATTTGCACTTAAGTGAATGTATTTTCAAATAATGACAAATGATGTAATTTTATTTGCAAGACAATGTAAAATAATTGAACTGGATATACAAAATCTTAGTTATTGTGCATATAACTCTGTGTCATGCATGAATGGCACATACCTTCAAGCAATCGTTTCATTTTTTCACTCTCGTTTGTGATTTTGCTGGATCCAGTTTCAATCGGATAACACTTTCAAACATCTGAGTACAAACAACACAATTTGTTTTTCTATGTTTAAGTCAGTGAACAATGTGTCTTGTGTAATCTGATGTAAATGATACATGCTACAGTATGATGTCTACGCTACATATATTGAGTTTGTGGATACATTTTCTTTAATGCTCATGATGGAAAAAGATAGGAATAAGTGATAACAATACAATGTTAATTTTTTTTCATTTTGTTATCAAATAAGCATTTTGCTTATCGGTTTTATCGCAATATGGTGGGGGGGGGGGGGGCAAATTAAACACAAATTTATTTCGTTTCTTAAGTCTTCGAACATATGACCTTGGCGTAAAAGTGTTTCACCATACGTTCTAATACAGGGAAAACATTATTTTATTGTGTCCAACATATACAGTTATTATTAAAATTGCTCAAGTTAAGTAGCACTAATTTATAATAATATTGATAAACAATGAAACCTCTGCAATACTATTAATGATAATAAATGTCGGTGTATGTGTTCAAAATAGATCATCAGTTTATTAGAACCACCCCAATTTTCTCTCTATAAAATGCTGAGAAATGTAGTAGATTTTTCATATGTTACAGTTTAATTTTTCGATTATATAATACAGAGACAAAAAGTCACCTTGTAATGAAGCAACATTGGTTGCTGATAAACTGAGATAATTTTTTCAGCAGTTTAAACTATAAAAATTTGATGTTAAAAAAGCAAACTAAAATCAAAGCGCTGTCCACAATACTCATTACATTGCTATTGGGACAGATACATTCAGACCAAAACTTGCTTTAACTGCATTGAAATACATGCAATTGGAGTCTTATCCATAGAACTGAAATTGAATCTTTACAATGAATCTGTGCAGTATCCAGTGTGTTAAAGAAATACAAAACCTTAACATCCAAATCGATGTTCATCATCCTGATTAACGTACCAAAAGAATTGGCTGCAGTCTAGTAATGCAGCATTTCCCTTTGATGATGTTATCCTTCTGGAATTGCCAGCTGCCTTTACTGTATCACTGAACAAATGAAAGTAAAATAAACAGTGTGTATTAGATGTCTCAACACCTTTTATCCCATTGGCAGAAACAAATAGGAATCAAAACATACCCATCTTACATAATTTATTTCACTGACATAAAGCAGATGTCACATTTAACTGCATTGGAGGTACCAAGTCTAACTGTAACTATCAGAAAAACTCGGTGATTACTACTTACATCTGAGTTAACATTAAGTCAGTACTCAGAATTTAGCCCCTACCTTTCTTAACACATACCACCCTCCTGTTGGCTCAATAGTGTAATCATATTGTTTGTTTATTGACTGGAAGGAACTTTAGTTACTCATTGTAACAGTGTCTCTTTGGTACAGTTGTCTGTAACTTGGAAGCTGTGCACAGTCATTGACAAGACATCTTTCTGAATCAAAGTTGTATTGTTGCATGAAGATTTGTCACAGTACTTTGGGCATTGATTTCATCTGGGACTTATTATAATGTTGTCTATTGCTACGCTTTTTAGACATAGAACAAAGGAGTTCTTTGCCTCTGGTAGAATTAACACATGATGATATATTTTTGAGACTGGCAATTATAAGATTCTTTGCTAGACTGTAATCTTCTGTGATACATCATGCTAAGTTGTTTCTATGTTTGGCCAGTGCCTGTGAACTCTGTGTGTGTGTGTGTGTGTGTGTGTGTACTAATTACCTACAATTTAGAACTGCTTTCACATCCGAGCTTTAGGTAAATGTTTGCTCTGCTTGTGATACAGAGGCTATCAATATACTAGAACAGCAGTTGCACAAAGCAACAGCGGGTTATAAACATTCAAACTCATCTGCATAACCAGCATGTAAAGCTGAAAATTAAATGATACTAATTCACGACTATGAATAATTCCCCAAAAAATAAAGATTGAAATTAATACTGCACCTAATAATACAATACGTGTGCAATAACTTATATTTACACGCGAACAATTCAAGGTGAAATATCTAAGACATAATGCGTATAATCCAGAAACACAGAACTTGATGTCTTTAGTGTTTGTAGAAGGCTAAACCATTTAGTGTATTGGACTAATAACAAAAATATTGCAAAGTTTTCATGTTAATGTTAAAAACAATATATAATTCAAAATGCCGATCCATAGCGTAAGGAACGTAAAATGTGCCATTCTTTATGACAAATTAAAATGTTCTCACTCTATCACAAAATGAATAAAATGTTCCCCTTATACACATTAATGTATAGCATATATGTTATGAGATATGGCAAACAACTTTAGATAGCTTTTTCCGAATCATGCAGAGTATGGGATACTCAGTCACACCCATATAATTCTAGAATTCTAGTATGGATGCTGATACCTGATACGAGTCATCTTTGATATATTAAATGGAAAATATACCTTTGCTGCATCACATTTCTCAGCTTGTTGTTGTTGTTGTGGGGTTTAACGCCATTTTTCAGCACACAATAGACTATGAATGGCGGCCAGTATTAATGGTGGAGGAAGAACCCGGGAAAACCCCGGGAAGAACCACCGACACACAAGAAGCTACTGGCAAGCTTTCACACATGCCAACATTGGCCGAATCCTACACTCGAAGCCACGCAGACAGTGGTGAGATGGCAGTGATCCGTAACGGAGAGCACTTTAGGCCACTCGGCCACTCGAGGCCCCTATTTCATGTACAAACATTTATCAGAGGAATGGTCATGTGAACATCTTTTCGACTATCAGGTGACAAAGCACATTTGTAAAAGTCTGTATAATTACCAAAATCAGTCGAAACCTACACTAATCTGCAAACAATGTTAACAAAAAGAAGAGAAAATGGTTATAATGAAGAATGATATTTCATGCACAAATGAACTATGATGGCATTATGGTCAGCTGGTAAAACATGTTAACAATACCATTTCATCGATCCAATAACTTTACCTAAGAACAGTCGCTTTTGGCGATAATAATATTCTAATAATAATGTTAAGGGTTGTCCATAAAGCATATATGCAAACACTTGGTGATTTTTTTACTCCCTTGCCCATTACTCATCACACAGCATACGTTGGGCAATTGAATTTTAAAAGATGAAGTTATTAACACAGTCATTAAAAATAATCAGAGGTTTAACTTAATACCATGTAAAAAAAATTTAAAAATGAAAGTAGGAAAGTATTAACATCAACTATAAAAGTAGTACATAGCTTGAATTTGACATAGAAATCATACCAAATGCTTTTCTAAGGCAAATGTAAATATTTATCTCTAATAAAAAGTTTTAAACACGTGCCACGAGCTATTATTTAGTAGACTTTAATACTGTTATGTGTTTAGGCTCGAATAAACAGTAACACAAGTGTGACGTTCTGTCGTATTGGGGTGGGGTTCTCCCAATATAATTTAATTAAATTAAATTGAAAGTTCCACCCTGGCTCGTTAGGTTAGAAAGTTAAATTAGTGATGATGTAGATTTACAGCTCTGAGCCCCCAGTCAGCAATGCCGACGGTTAAATTATAGAGAACACGAAGATGAAATTCAATCAATAACAATTTAATAAATGTGATAATTTAGAACGATAACTTCCAATCACTCGTCTTTCCCTCGACCAAGTGACAGCCTAATTCATCCCGTGATTTACAGTGTGAGTTCGATTTTCCCCCTGTCCTTGCATCTACTCATCTATTTCTTCCCGCTGATTCTTCCTTCTTTCCGTTCCTCTAACTCCTTCTTTGTCTCTGTTTCCTCTCTACTATCTCCTCCAGCTTCGCTCCAGACTTCAACTTCTCCTTTCTCCTCCTTTTATTATCTCCTCCTCCAATTCCGCTCCCAGACTTCAACTCCACCCTCTTCTTCCCTCCTTTCCTCTGTCTCTCTATCCGAGACAACGGGACCAAACTTTAACTGGTCTGTCCCTCAAAGCTTCCTGTGAAAAACCACAAGGCGTTAACAAATGTTTAATCGAACCTCACCTCACACTATAACGACAATTAACCATCAGACAGCTGTCACTGTTTCGGCCACGCATGCATACACATCGAAATTCCCACACACTTCTTGTTGGGTAAACAATGGCGTAATAACACAGTATCAGCGAATTGTTATACAGACATCAATACATTGCGTCACGTCAGTATATACACATATATATTTAATCTCATCGTACTACAATCTGACAAAATCAGACGCATGTCTGTACATTAAAAATATTCAACAATGGCAAAATCTATAATCATATGAACATACTATAAAATACCCACATAGTAAATTACAATATTAACTCTTACGACGGCTAGCAAGCTATATAATTCTTTACAAATATCAACTCATTTCTTCAAAATATGCAAACATATTAACAAAACAAAGTAATTCTTCGTACTACGATTCTAGTACTAATAAAGTATACATACGACCTACAATTAAAATGCAGTCGCATTCCACAAAGACCGAACAAATATCTACTGACCTTTTGAAGCTTTCTGTACTTAGACCTTCCCGCTCTAAGATTTTCCCGCCAATAACGAATGGCTATTCGGAGTTACGCTAACCTCTTCTCTGGGTAATTTCTCTCAGCGAACTAACTTTTGCCGGAAAACGCAGGGATATCATTCTACCCAAATCAAGGTCTCCCCCCCCCCCCATCTCGATTCTGATTGGGTGGCGCTGTGCCCCTGTCCAATCGTCTTAGCGGCCAGTTCAACCTGTCTGTCTGTTTGCAGGGGAAAGAAGTTAGGACACTCCCACTTCTTCAGGCAATTTCTTTTGATCTTGGAAACATTTCGACACCTAGGTGATAATTGGCTGTGTGCAACTCCAATGTCCGGTCCTTCGATTCTAGCCACAACAATCTTACGTAACGGATTAGTGCTAGCCTTCGGCAATGTTCGACATCAAACAATGACCCGTCAGAATTACCTTGATTATACATGTTTCAAACTGGGCTACTCTGGGTCGGGGTAAACATGACAACAAGAAAGAGTGAAAACAACAAGCTTAAAAAATATATAGTAATTTATTTCCCTGGAAACTTCTGTAAAAATAAAACAAAAAAAAGAACTTACGGTTTTAAGACTCAAATTCAACAATAATCCAAGAATAATCCACGAATAACATATTTGAAGTCCTAATAACAAAATGTTCTAATGATTTCCAGTTCAAGATATAATGTAAGTCTGTTTGTTGTTCTTTGTCTGTATTAAAATGAATTTAATTTCCACTTTAAATCAGATGACTGTGGGAAGCAAACAATAAACAGACGCTATGCACAGTCCAAGTTAAGTGTAATCAACTTGACAAATGAATGCTACTTCTATGGCACTCATTATGCCACTTTTGCCTTAAAACATCATAACCTTATAAAAGAGAATTGAAGAAATGCATATGTAACCAACTACCCATGATGAAGGGAGTTGCGCTGGGATTGTTGCTGAGAATCGACAATCAACATGGGCATAAAAGTACATATCAACCTAAGACTGTTTGAACAACTGTTTGAACAACAACCAGTGTTCCAGTAAAAAGTAATAAATTGTATACAACACAGCTTCCAAGTCAACACCTGTTAAATGCGAAAGCCACCAGAAAACGACATTAAAATATTTCCCATTTTGACTCTTATTTGCTGCTATAGATTCGATCTACTAGTCCTTGACCAATACAGCAATCATGTGATCTAACTCTTGTATAACATCATTGGACATTATATCAGATGACAAACTGGCTAAGCAATTTGTTACAGTGACAATAATTTTAAGAAGATATTGATGCTGTCTGAGAACATGGGGTAAGGATATTATTTTTAAACAGTAATATTCATGGGTTTATTTATAAAATAGTGTACTCGTAAGCAATCCCCACATTTTTCCAAAATAAACTGGTGATGCAGAACTAGTAACGTATGGTCATGTAGTGCATAAAAGAACACGATATGTGGCGCTATAGAGAAAAAGAAATACCGAAAAGATCAAATATCGAGATACCATAAAACAAATATCGTCGGCTACACCATATTGGTTTTTCAATGATTTTTGTACCATTCCTCGAAAACTAATAACGGTACTAAACTTAAAGTGGATTAATAAAAAAGAAATGTAATTGCCAGCACCAAAATAAAATATAACCTATTTCTTAGTAACGGTTTCACTATACATACTAATACGAGTACTGTCGTGCAGGTAAAACAATGCAATCTGTTACTAAACCACGAAAACAGATAACGGTAACAAATGGGTATGGGGCGTATACTGTATGGATTAATTTCAATTCTAAATTAAAAACATATAATAATAATAATAATAATAATAATAATAATAATTAAACTAGAAGCTAAATAATCTTGCAATTCAACCAATCCACGAAATTGATAACGCCAAAAAATTGTCTTTCTAATTACAAACAGTACTTTCAAAATTATAACAGTAAACAAAATAGAATGTAAATACCAGACTGAAATGAAACGTACAATGAATTATTAGTAACGGTTAAAGTATATACACTATCGGTCAGATAACATAATACTTAATGAATATCTTGAATAAGGCTCATTTTCTACCCCCCCCCCATGTCCTTATATTATGTATGCTGTACATATGAGGTGGTTAACATTTATTTCTGACATCAGTTTAGTGTTCACGTGCCCATTGCCATGGTTACAGGGTGTCAAAACACTTTCAGAAAAAAAAAACATGGAAAGCAGTCATCTTTTCAATTTACTTCTCATAGATACTGCTTTTCCATGAGCTATTCACTCAGTTTCAAATTTGCAATATGCATTTTTATTATTTTAGGGGTTATAAAGCCTCTTTATGTAATGTTTAGTTTCTACAACTATTCCAAAATGGACCATCGTGGACAAAAATAGAATGTCGAACCTATACGTTAACTGAAAACAGTTTCTAAAATACGTCGACAAAAAGGCACTTAATCATACAATACAAAAACTGTTCCTCAGTAAAATATTGTTTAATATTATTGAATGATGTTCACTTTTATTGAATTATACAAATGATTGTTTGATATTATTGAATATGACTGTAAATGATGCGTTAACAGGGGTCTGCATGTTAGCTTCTTCGCTGAATACATGGGTTTGTTGCCTTCACTGCAAATAACACTTGTTCTTTATGTATTTATGTACTTTTATCCTTATATTTTCATGGCTATATAACACATACACTACTGTGTTTCTATCTTTAGAAGAAAAGAAAAAATTGTCTTCCACACCACTTGAGGTAGCCTATAGTCAAACTGTAATCTATTTATAAACTATATATTCATCCGTAAAGATATAATATGAACATTAATAAGAAAGAAAAAAACTATTGGTTCAGCATTTTTAATGAACTTCTGAAAAAATGTGAAATATGTTTTAGAAGTAATGACACTGAAGAATACAGGAAAGAAACAGACTATATATATATATTGTACTCTCTAAGCCTTTTACGTCTATTTTTCAACCAACGCGGGAATACTGCAAAACACTCACTGCATACAGTTGTCTGTGAAATGAGAGAATGTACACGTTTATAAATAGCATCTACCTATAATGAGAACAAATTGCAACACATTGTATTATTCCTTGTTCCGTTACAGGAATTGATTCATTTTCAAGCCAAAAAGATGGAAATAGTCATCATCGAATAAGGAAGAAGGAACATCAAAGTTAAGATATGACTTTGTTTTAATTAGCTCACGCAGATCTTGTAAAAGTGATTTAATGTCTGTTCTTGAAAAGTTTTTTGTTTCAGTTATAGATCGCAGGGATTCATTAGTGAAGTAGGAGATTTCCAAATGGAATTTGCAACATCCACTATTTGACTTTATAAAAATACTACACTCTGCAAAAGACTAGGTTATGGCACAAATTAGGACTTTAACAAGATGATTTTGATACCCATTTTGGTCTTTTACATACAACACAATGTCTGTGAGATCTTGATGTTGATGGAATTTGAAGTTAAAGTGATTGTGGGCCTTTACTGGCATCATTTGAAGTGCTTTAGACCATTCACCAAATTGTCATATCTGACATTAAGTCTAATGTGATGGGTGCTTTTCATACATTTGCAAGCATTATCTTTGGCAGTTATATTTGGTCTATGATACACATGCAGAGCCTGCATATTCCATATAATCAGTTATTGTAGGGATGGAGCCAGAAATAGATTTTATGAACAGTATCTAAAAGAAACAACTCAGCTTATTATGTATTAATTATCATAATTCGTGTTTCATGTCATAAATTCTTGTGTCATCCATTGTGCCATTTTACATCCCAACATTTTCCTTTTCAGAATAGTTTTGGTCTGAATATATTGTATGCTTGATATGTTTGCATGGTTAGTGCCAACTCCTACCGCCACCCCATGTTTGTTTCCACTAGAAAAAATAGGCAGATGGACATTCTTTTAGTATTTTTTATTAATGCCGTGATTAGTAGTAGTAGTAGTATTTTTAATAGTAGTAGTAGTAGTAATCATAGTAACGGTACTTATATTCAAGCAGGTTTTCCTTCGAATAAAAGATTTTCATTTGTAAATGTTATTATATTTGTGCTTTTCTGTTGTTATAATCATTAGGTCTATCAGGTTATGAGGTCATCATTTAATGAAATAAAGAAAATGTAATAAATATACAGCATTTAGATAAATAGATTGAACTAACTTGTTTTGTTAATTTTTATTTTGCTGGTTAGGAGGTATGAATAATACCATTTTCCTTTTCGGTTAATAAACCATAAATCAATTCAGTTACTTTAGCTTTCACCCTGACTCTGGAACATGTTTCACACTGTTTGGAAACAAAATGTGTAATTTATAATTTCAGTAATTGCTAGAAAAATCATTGATTTAGGAAGCAAAGTAAAAATGTATATCAGTCCAAAACAATTCTAGATTTGGAGGATGATTAAAGAAAATGTGATAAAACATTAAGCCTTAAGCAATTTAGCACTAACAAACATGTATAAAAAATGTATGCTATATAACTATGGAATAATAATCACTTCAAAACACTGGTTCCACCACAATCATTTTCTGATACAAAGATATTTGGCCATTCTCCTCTAGTTTCCTTTAGATGAATACCTTTCCCATAATAATATTACACTTTAGGAACATAAAAATAAAATGATTTGCAAATGATTGAAGCTCATATAATTACTGGTTTGTGGCGTAATGCAAATAATATTTTAAATTAAAAAACCATAAATCAATTCAGTTTCTTGGTTTCCATCGCGACTGTTGACATGGTTCCCAATGTTTGGAAATGGTTTCTAATTCAGTAATTGTTAGTAATATCATTGATGTAGTAAGCAAGTTTAAAATTGTTATGTCAGTCTTAAAACGATTATTCTTGATGTTGATAAGTGCACCAGAAAATGTGATAAAAATTCAGTATGAAAAAATTGAATATAAATATACTTGTATGAAAGTTATACTATCTAATTATGGAAGAATAGCCGCTTCACAACACTGGTTCAATAAAATTATTTTCTGATGCAGGTAAGACTGGCCACCCGTGTAATGTTCCATTTTAGATGAATAACATATTGACAAAACTCTTACCTTGCATGACATAAAAATAAAATGATTTTCAAATTGCGCATTATTTTTTGTTGGTTTTGAAAACTGAGCAGTTACTAATTTTATTTCAAACCTGTAAATTGACAGCTGCTTATATTATGGATATTAATTCTTAAAAAGAAAAATCATTAAAAACTTACACTTTGGGGATTCGAACTTGGTGCTACAAGTTGGTGCAATAGATGATATACCGTTTGAACTAGTGTTGGGTGTACATATCATGAGGATGACAAAACAAAATTTCCAAGCAGATTTATATAACTGTAGACTAAACTTTGTTCTTTGCCCAGTTATTGCTTTAGTTTTAAAGAATTAATATTGTATCTATGGGAAGAGAGGCCAAGTCAACAAAATTTAATGAAAAAATACGCAAGTTGTAAATGTTATTTCCATCAGAAAATTGACAGATTCATTTAAAGATTACATGTGCAGTAGAATTGCACTGTAATAGTTAATTAAACGTCGCAAACGGTATAGTGATTGAAATGAAGAAAGAAAAATTTATATTAATGTATAAAATAAATAATATATATGTACCTACCCTATTATTAACAGAATCCTTTTGCAAATAATTGGCAACCTAAAATTACAATTCCTTTTAATGTTTACTACACGTAGTCTTTGTTTACATATAGTTCCAATTGCCCCTTCAGCGCCTCTTCGAAAAAAAAATCTTGTTCCCAAGGCAATTTAGAAACAGTGAAGAAAGACATAAATTAATGGATAACATTGGTTTTAAAATATCTCAATCGTTATTATTCAAGGATTTTTTAAATATAATAATGAAAGAAAAAAATATAGCGCACTCTAGAAATGCTGGTCTAATTGCTCACGCGTAGCAATACGTAGGCAGCTACGGTGCAACAGGGAAAACTACGGCAATAATAATTGACAACAAAATTCAAGATTTAAAAAAAAAAATTGTGATTAGCGCAAACGTGACACATAAGTTAATACTAGAACCTAAAAATTGTAATAAAAATGAATCAATCAGTGTAAATATATTATCTGATCAAGCCTGCGCTTATATCTTATTTCTAGTTTCAAGTTGCTCAAATGTAACATTTTCTCTTAAATTTCCCATACCAGGCCATGTTCAAAGGTCGTGTTTAGGTATGAAAAAGAAATTGATATGCTTATTTAATGCCGAATAGGGTGATACATCGAATAATACACCGAGACACAGAGTTGTGATATTTACAAGAATTTTTCCCCCATAAAAACGGGGGCAGAAAATGGCCCTTACTCAGTATATTCCTTTCTAGTAGCACAAGTCTCAATGTCAATGTTGTTCAGGTGAAAAGGTATCAATGTATGCATTATATTCGTGCATAGCAGCATGGTTATGTTTTAAATCCACGTATCAGTCACAACTTATGCATCGATTTTTCAGTCCTTTGATCGCACTGGCGTTTTTGGCGCAATGTATCTAAGTCTTTTTTTTATTACTTAATGCAAACACTCTTATCCAAGGCAATTTACCTTTCTTAGTACATCACTTTCGTGCTGATCAAGGTCATACGAAGGTCATGAGGAAACGTGTACATTGTAGAAAAATGGTGGACAATTTTAGCAGTTACATCGTCACATCAGTCTTCTCCATCCTACTACATGACTCGAGATTTCGAGTGATAAATGATACCCCAGACTCAGAAACCTTACTTAAAATAAAAAAATAAATAAAATATATACTCATTGGAGGGCAATGGACACTGGCCTATTGACAACAACAACAAAAAAAAACAATTCACAGCCTTTGACCAACATCTTGCGCAACCGGCACATTATCTGACAAACACTAGAAGTAAAATTCATTTGTTTGACTGAAAGGAACGTCAATACATACAAGGTTATTGACTGCCGAGGAAACCAAAGAACAGAGTAAAATATTTTTCGCGCACTGGCTTTGTTATATTGCAACTGGAGTTAAAGAATATAATACAATGAGACACAGAGTTGTGATATTTACAATATAGTAGTATATCATCATGGGGTGAAAGAATGTGTGTGTGTGTGTGTGTGTGTGTGTGTAATTAGGATTTTAGACGTAGCTTTAACAACTTTTCAGTCATATCGCTACGATTTCTGCAGTGTGGCAGTTTATAGTGATGGAGCATCTTGCCGCAGACATGTAGCATTATGTCCCACCCAGTCACATTATCCTGACACCAGGCCAACCAGTCCTAACACTAACCTCTTAATGCTGAGCGCCAAGCGAAGCAGCTGTTAGTACCATTTTTGTAAGTCTTTGGTATGACTCAGCTGGGGTTCGAACCCACGACCTCCCGCTTCCGAGGCAGACGCTCTAACCACTAGACCGCGGGAGCGGTCAAAGAATGAGAGTCTAAATTCCCTTGGTGTCCGAATTGGGGGTCAGACTGAATTAAAAAAACTTTGGTATCAACACTGGGGGTCAAATTTAAATTTTGGGGGTCCCTGAAGCACACACACACAGATATATATATATATATATATATATATATATATATATATATATATATATATATATATATATATATATATATATATATGTTTATGTGTGTGTGTGTGTGTGTGTGTGTGTGTGAGGGACCCCCAGAATTTTAATTTAAGGTGAGGCAGAGCTAACTCATTTCAGATTGGTTTTGTTATTTTGCAACCGGAGATGAAGAAAGAAAAAATTATATATATATATATATATATATATATATATATATATATATATATATATATATATATATATATATATATATATATATATATATATATATATATATATATAAAAGCAGTACAAGAACATTTAGCAAAGCAAATTGTTAATTTGGAAAGTTAATAATATTATTCTTTCATGTTTTTGTTCCCATTGTTCATCATAAGGGGGATTTCACGGTTACAATGGAGTTACTGATCGTAGCGCCTAAAATTACCTCCCTTAGCTCCAATGCGCATGCCCACATACATTTTACAGTTCCGGATAGTTCACCGTTCTACACTTGTTTAGCGAAACATAAGGTCAACAAAGGAAGGTATCTTAGCTGTACTATACAGATCATTATGGTTAAACCAATGAATCAATTATATATGTCAAACATCTTTTGTTCATGCTAGGAGAATAATTATAGACGTTAAATCAGATAATTAGATTCAGTGTCCATACTTAACATTATATCAGATAATTAAATAATATTTACTTTCCATACTTAAATGATATCAAATAATTAAATTAAATACACTGTCCATACCTGATAATATAAATTCATTATCCATAATTTCATATACATTTGTAGGAACATTTTACTCTGCTCTCCGATTTTAAACATTTATTGCACATTTTTGGTGATATAAACTTAACGAAAACATTCTAAACAATTTGCATTTTTATATGTTGATATATCCTTTTTTCTCAGTTATTTTCGCAAGACTAATAGTTCGTTTATAATACGAGTTAAGAAAGTTATAACACAAGTTCGATAAGAAAATTATAACACGAATTCGATACGTCAGCTGATTTGTAATGTTGAATATTTTAAACCAGAAAATTTCTTTTTATAAAAAAAGAGGAACACAGTATTTTAATGTATTCAGAGGAACTTAACAAAGCAATAATTGCATTAGCTATCATAACGATAAATGAGTGTAAATAATTCAGACGGAATATTTATTCATATTTGGGTGTAAATATCGTACAATATTCAGATTAAATAACATGCCCAATGACGTTTTTATTTGTTGTTTCATTTTCTTTTTGACTTTTGAAATATCAAATATTGGAGGGTACATGCAATAACTTTCAGCATGATTTTTCTTTGCTTATGCTGACACGTAATAACTCTCAAATTTGCTGTGGTCTTTAGACAACATTTCTGATTGCCACCAGCAAATTCATCTAGAACAGCCTTCTTAAAATTAGTTTAATTCTGTTTAACTTTCCTTGCATCAAGTATGTAAGTTTTAAAGATCCAATTATTTCACAGATTCAGTCATATTACTTTGGTTCGCCTTTTAAATCAATATTGATCCACGTGACCGGATGTAAAATTGCAAACAGTATGATTTAAAAAAGAGACTGCTTGTAAGAACATACTCTATAAGTCAATAATAAATGAATACTCACATATATTCATATTTGTTGTCTTTATCTATCAGTCACTCTTTCTAACTTAGCAGCATTTTATACTCGATTTTAACCAGACGTATGTTTATGTAATATACGTATGCGAACACACATTCATTCGAGGATATACATACAAATGTACTAGATGAAAGAAGACAGACATACATACAGACAGATAGACAGATAAGTGAGAGCCACAAATGTCCTATACATGCATAGTGTGTCTAACATCGATATTGCTCCAAACTGTATACTCTAAAATTTTCAACCGTTCAAGGAAATGAAATTAAAATAATCATCAAGGAGACTCGTACGTGCGCCTGTCTGTTCAAGCGTGGTTGACATTTGTGCATTTTGAAAATACTCAAGTTATTTCATGAAAAATATAATGAACATTAATAGAAAAGCAACAGTCTAAATCAACAATAAAAAACCTTAAGAAGTTAGAAAAAAAATTTTCGTTGTCCTTCAACCTCCATTAACTGCTATGATTGAAGCTGTACAAAATAAACATATTTTCCTTATTCTTCAAGCGAGATAAATTGCAAGAACTTTTTACACAGCGATACGCTTTCGCACAATCAAATAATACAAACTAGAGCATAAGGTAGTATTGGAAAGATAATGAAGTTCTGAAATGGGCAGATAATATTTATTTGAAAGCTGGGAGAAGCGCAAGTTAGTGATAAAAAGAAAAGATGTAAAAATAATTAATCAAATATTGATAGAATTTCTTTTTAAGATAGTGAGATATCGATCTTGATTGCATAATGTGAGTGGTCTGTCACATTTTTTTGACCTACATCTGCCATCTTAATTGATTGAACTATCCGGAAGTGAGTTGCACCGATATGCCCTCTGGTGTTTTCAAGGGGAGATACTAACCGTGAAACCCCCTTAATCTAATACAGCATGTACCGTGTGTGGAGAGTTTCAGGTGAATCTGAAGCGTACGTGTTTTTTGAGAGTTATTACGTGTCAGCATTTTTCAAAGACATGTATTTAAATTATTATTAGAATGAAGTCGAGGAGGTAGTTAGCATATTGATGTATGCTCTCAGAAAGTATATATACTTTCAGTGATTGCAGGACTCCAAATTCAGTGTTTAAATTCGTCTGGTATAAAAGTAGTTTTTCTACTACATTGACTTTTTTTTGAATGACTAAAGAACAATGACCCAACATGTTTCAGTTAATAGACAGAACGGTAGTTTTGGTAGTCGGTTTTATTTCCATTTTTGATCATCTATTCAAATTTATGTTGCTTTATTTTCATCAACTTAAAAGACACACTGAATAATTACGTTGATTTAAATCAGTATGAGATCTTTCAGAGACAAACTATGTAAAATATATTTTATTTTTTATGAGCAAAAAATCATTAAAATACAATGCCTCGAATAAGGAAACTCTCATGAAACATAGGAAACTCTCATGAAAATACTTTCTTGACAGTTGTGATTGATAGATCTGGCCTATTAAGTTTTTGCTAACTGTAAATTTCTTTCTAAGAAAATTTCAATTGTTTACACAGAATTTATTAATAAAGGGTATTAAACAGGAATTAAATATACATGAGGGACAATGCATAAATGCTGCTCTTGTATTATGTTTAATGTATGTCAGTAGTTCTAACTGACACAATTTAATACCATCATGTCATGCTGGCATCTATTAATCATGAGTGACAGTTCTTGTCTGGGGAGGGGGGAGTAGACTGGAGTCATGCTGAGTCGACCTTGATGGGGTCATTCTCCAGCTAATTTTTAAAAGCAAACATTTCGGGAAACCTCTACGAGTGATTACTTATCACTGACAAATCACCTCTGTCACCGTGGGCTCGAGTCTCGGGCTCAGCCAACGTGGGTGTGTAAGATTGCCCACGTGGGTCGGTGGTTTTTCAAGAGTTCTTCCTCCACCATATATACTGGTCGAAATGTATTGCCAGCCCATCATGTGCTGAACAACGGCGTTTCAAACCACAACAACAGATTTCGACACTTAACATCATAAAAACGCATTTATGCCAGATTGTGTTTTGAAATTTTGTAGGGATTCCATAATTTAGAAAAGCCAATGTGTATAGTAAATCACATCCCTTTGAAATTAATATAAAACATTAAAAACCTAATCACCATGTCTTTTCTAGTATCGACTGTGAAACTGTTTAAACAGGCCCGTATCGAGGATGGGTGGGCTGGGGGTTTCAGGAAACTCCTCATCCAGGCTAAAAGAAAAACGTACACACAGACAAACACAAAGACACACACACACGCACACACACACACGCGTACGGACACTGTCACTTGAAATTTTAAAAAAAGGTTTATTCTTACACACGTTTTTGGGTTGTATGCACACTTTGAGTAAATAGACACAGGGACCGTTTGAAATTTTGCAATCTCCACCAAACACTTTGTAACCTCCACCAAACACTTGACCTGACCGGCCCTGTTAATTATTAATCTTTTATTATGTACAGATTAATATCTCTCTCTCTCTCTCTCTCTCTCTCTCTCTCTCTCTCTCTCTCTCTCTCTCTGGAAGTTGCTACCATAATTGCTTAGCACCTATGGCCAATTCTAGGCCTACCAGCGTGGTCCCGCTGTTAGTAGTTGGCATCATGCATGTTAAATATTGTTAGTCAAAGTGTGGGAAATGTTCCCTCTACCTAAAGTAAACAATAGGACCCAAAGTATCTTAGAAACTACTAGCAATTAGCAATATTATCCCATGTAATAAATCTGTAAAATATCTTATATTTGAATGTATTAGTAATCAGCTTTCTTATTTAAATTAAGGGGCCCCGAGTGGCCGAGTGGTCTAAAGTGCTCTCCGTTACGGATCACTGCCATCTCACCTCTGTCTGCGTGGGTTAGAGTCCAGGATTCGGCCAATGTGGGTATGTGAGAAAGCTTGCCAGTAGCTTCTCGTTGGTCGGTGGTTCATCTCGGGGTTTTCCCGGGTTCTTCCTCCACCATTAATACTGGCCGCCATGCATAGCCTATCGTGTGCTGAAAAATGGCGTTAAATCCCACAACAACAACAACAACATTATAATTAACGGTGGTTGAACCCGGATTTTGGAAATGTCGCATGAAAAATATTGCTCTGGTGACGAGAAATATGTTGAAAAATGTATTGCTTCCTTAACTCTCCAAGATCTAATGAGAAATAAAATGCAGTAATGTGTATTGCGCTAAACTAACCATCGCAATTGTTACACTGTGTTTAATGCATGACAACAGTCTTTAAATATAGTTAATTGAGAAATGCACTCTGCATTTGTCGTGGTAAAATCTGCAGAAAGTTTCCGAACAGAGTTTTTACTATTTTTACATAAAATGAAACATTCTGCAGCAGCAAAAAAACTTAGTAAGAAAAATTATTTATAATACAACATTTTTCATTGCAATTACATTTATACATAAGGTGAAGAACATGCTGTCGCGTCACATACTCTGTGCATTTTGTTGTACTTTGATTTGGATACTCTCTACAATATTCGCGCAAACATGCCGAAAAGTAAGTTTCGAATTAGAGCAATATTATCCCAAGATTAACCCAGTTTTAAAACCGTACCCTGAAACTAAAAGACAATTATATAATGTTTTGCGTCAGATTTGTAATTCTCTTTGCGGACAGGGAAAATCATGCTTAGTCCTTCTTGAAGGCGGAGAATAGAAGGCCACAAGCTTCGCAGCACGGTTCCAGGCAACACTTGATATACATTCCGTATACCTTCTTCGTGTATCCGCAGTTGATATTGAGGATCTTGAAATTCGGCGTGTAGATCCAGATGTGGATGAAAGAGATGTAGGCGAACTCACAGCCCAATTGTGCGGCAATACAGAGTCCGCAACACAGAGTATGAAGCTTGTAGCAGCAGTTCTTCCAAAAGTTGAAGCAAGCGTAGGACATTGTCCATACACAGTCAATACTGTGCGTGCTCTCAGGCTCGGCTAGGACATCCTCAAAATGACACTATAAAATAAAAATCCAAATTAATATATTTGTTCCTGTAATATTGCCAAATTTTCATTCCTGCAAGTACCGCCATGAACATAATGCATTTATAACACCATCCTTACACTCATAGCTAACCCTACCATAAATTTCTCTACATTTCCATTATCCGTCACTCTATAAAAGTTATAAAAAAAATAAATTCTTTTGTTCAAGTAGTAAGTAAATGGTTTTTTTTTTTTTTTTTTTTTCAGGCTAAGAATATGAAGACTAAAATTTGGTTTCACTGACTCTACCCTGATCGATTTCGTAGTTTAATAATTATTGGTAGTTAGAATAGAAATAAAATGCAGTGATGGAAATTTTTTATTTTGACTACGTAACGTATGAACCAGTTTCATTTTCATTCTAATAATAACGAAAAAGAAGCTTTCGAAAATTTACTAACTTTATTAGCACCATGTAAAACTCACGTCCAGGCAAATACGATTGTTATGCTAGAAATTCTGAAAAATTATGAGACCTGAATTCCATCACCAAATAATTCCTTTTAAAAAAGTCAAACCGTGAATGCTGCTATCTTATGAATGGTGAAAAAAGTTACACACACACACACACACGCACACACACACGCGCATATATATATATATATATATATATATATATATATATATATATATATATATATATATATATATATATATTCATTCGTTTATATAGGGGTATTTGGTTATAATGAACAGAAAAAGAGAACAATTCTACTAACAGCACTATAAATATATTAATTAGGTAAACACGAATTGCAAAAATTGAATGTCACAACATGTGAGGTGTAAATATCTCTCCAAACATATAGTAAGCCTTTTTAGTTGATATATTGGACATTTCAATTATAAAGTGAAAGTAAATTCGTTATAAGATAACAGATTTAACTTGGTTTCGTAAATTACTGATATGGTAGTTTGTTTTTTTAAACTGGAGATTTCCCAGTTTAAATTTAAATAAGTAGATGATTCGGAGACAAATAGCTGTTTAGCACGAAATGTGGAATCCACCAGGCACTTCAGCGAAATATTTGCAATAATGAATTGAAATCAAAACTCAGACTAGCATTTGTTCCTCTTTAACATTTGAATCATTCATTGGAATTAGGTTCAGTAAACTGCATGATCGGCCATTATTATTGGGATACGTATATTTTTAAATCACATGTTAAGTTGTACTATATAAAATTCTTACCAGTAAGTAATCGTTGATATTGTTTGGATCTCTGTTGATAAGATCAACTTCCGATCTGTCTCCCATCCTGCAAAGTTGCGAGACGGGATATAATGGTGTTTTATAATCAGAATCGGCAACACGGAATGAAGACTGATACAACTTGATCTTTTTTATACCTTTGTTTCAATTTATTTCCCGTCGTCATGGGAGCTCATGGAAAACTTAACGACACATTGAACTGAATTTCTTTGTGTAATTTAGATATATTTGTACATGCATTAGCAGCCTGATATCTTCAAGGGCATCTCACGAGATAAAATCGTGAAATAAGGACAAACTATTCAAGAAATTTAATTAAATCTTTGATTTTCAGCGTTCTTGATTAAAGTGTACAATTTTTTCCCTGCCATCACCAAGACGTGTCATAACTCTAATACATGGCTGTTCCACCTCCTATATCTGTTTCATTGATATTTTCTCATAAAAGTGTCGTTTCAAAATTGCATTAGTTTTCTATTATTTAAAAGCGTCTCCCATTTAGTACCTCTTCCTGCACTCACTGTTGTCACTGATAACACTGGACAACAAATTTTTACAAAAGTCATGTTACTGAAATAAAATTAGTCAATTCTTATCAATTTTTATGTGCTGAACACGAATATGACAGTCAAATTGCAAAATTGGCTCTAGTTTTTTTGTAATCTGCAAGAAATTAATGTTTACATAACGAAATGCATTCCAATAGTAAAAGGTCAACTGTAATAGCCTACCTATAAAAAATCAAGTCATTGACTACATCTTAGATTTCTTCGCCTGTCTCTTGTACAGCTGTTCGGGAGCATCTCTGAGGAGTGTCCAGCAGTAGTCAGCCAGCATTGTAGTGGACCATTTTCCCTGGTATCTTTGTTCCATTGTTGCGATATCTTGATGAAAACGTTCGCCGTGTTCATCACTAACAATACCACAGTTGCTAGGAAAGAAATCCAAATGGGAATGAAGGAAGTGAATCTTTAGAGACATATTGCAGCCAAGTTTCTTATACTTCATCAACATGTCTTCTACTAGTTCCTTATAGTTTTCTGCCCTAACATTTCCGAGGAAGTTTGTAGAAACTAGGCGAAAAGCATTCCATGCTTGTTTCGCGTCACCTTCCAGCAAGTTGTTGAACCGGTCATCTTTGAAAAGCTCTCG
Organism: Sinohyriopsis cumingii; assembly: GCA_028554795.2. Lineage (NCBI taxonomy): Eukaryota > Metazoa > Mollusca > Bivalvia > Unionida > Unionidae > Sinohyriopsis > Sinohyriopsis cumingii. The sequence continues at coordinate 1,580,150 of JAPYKE020000079.1, read as the reverse complement.
AATCTGAGGACCCACAAAAACTCCCTCTTTAATCTTTGCTTCGCTGAGTCGAGGGAATTTTTCATGCAGGTATCGGAATGCTGGCAAAGTCCGGTCAATGGCTTTCACGAAGTTCTTCATCAAACCTAGTTTGATGTGAAGGGGTGGTAGCAAGATTTTCTGAGCCTCAACCAGAGCTGGGTGTTGGATATTCTTCTCTCCAATGGCTACATTCTGCCTGTGAGTCCATTCCTTCCTCATGTAGTGCATTTCCCTTGCTCGGCTATCCCACTCGCATAAGAAACACATGTATTTTGTATATCCTTGCTGCAGTCCCATTAAAAGGGCAACTACCTTCAAATCACCACAGAGGTGCCAGCTGTACTTGTTATACTCAGTGGAATTCAGTAGCTGCCTTAAGTTATCGTATGTCTCTTTCATGTGGACAGCATACGCTACTGGAATAGATGGAAGAATGTTTCCATTGTGCAAAAGCACAGCCTTGAGACTCAGTTTCGAAGAGTCCACAAATAGTCTCCATTCTTGTGGGTCATGAGTGATTTTTAAAGCATTCATGAGGCCCTCAATATCGGAACAGAATATCAGATTACTTTCCTTTCTGAAGAAAGGCTCCAATTGCTGGTGGCGCTTTCGATATGCAGTAATTGTGACATCTTCTTCTAGAAGATTTCATTGTTGGAGTCTTGATCCTAGCAATTCTGCCTTGTTCTTTGATAAGTCCAAATCACGAATCAGGTCATTTAGTTCTTCCTGTGTTATTCTGTGTGGGGTTGATGATGCACCACAGTGAAAATCTGGATCACTGCATGCTGATGGACCAGGAGAAGAACAGGTCGACTCACCTTTGTCTTCGTCAGATGAATCAAGAGAATATTCTGCTGGAGGTTCTGGAATAGGAAGTCCCTCACCATGTGGAACTGGTCTCAATGCAGACGGAATGTTTGGGTAGACTATTCTCGACTTCTTTCGCTTCGTTATTCCGCCGGAAAGAGGAGGAACCAAGCAGAAGTAACAGTCATTTAGGTGGTTGCTTGGCTCTCTCCACACCATTGGGACTGCAAACGGCATTGATGACCTTTTGCAATTCAACCACTGTGAAAGCTGTGTTGTACATGTAGCACAGCATATATGCGGAGCCCAAGGCTTGTCTTGGTCACCAACCTTGCATCCGAAGTAAAGATGATATGCCTTCTTCACTTGAGAATTGATACTTTTCTTCTGGTTGGCAAATGTCACTTCCCCACAAATATAGCAAAAATTGTCCGCGGTATTAACACACTTTCGAGGCATTACTGTTCTTTATTGTACGTAAATGGATAAAATAATAAGTTTTATGTAACAGTAGCTTGAACTGTCTCGCACAACGTCTAAAATATTTTAAATGCTGAACCTATCTGATTGGGCTTTATATAGTACACTGCTTACGTCAGCTTCAGCAGCCGCCTGGCATTAGTATAATAGGCCTACACATGTATAGTACACTGCTGACGTCAACTTACTTCAGCAGCCGCATGGCATTAGTATTGCATTGCATCAGAAAATGATGCAATCAACTGTGGATGATGTGAGCATGATGGTATTATGCAATGTTACATCATTATTCCGGATGTTGCTGCAGTCCTACTGGAGAAATTTACACAGTGAAACATAGAAAATGAGGTATATGAATATCTTCAAAACGAGAGCCAATACAAATTTTTCACGGTTATATTCGTGTTCGGCACACCAAAATACTACAGATTAGGGCCTTTTCAAGTCAGTAATGATTTCACTGTTGACCAGTGTAATAAGTGTCTTTGTTATTTTTAAGGCAAGTGTACGTGATTTGTTACTTTTGCCCACTGGGAACTTGATTTGTTTATCTTAAATATTGTGTCGAGTGTTTCTTAATCTTCATCCCACTGTGAATTTAACAACGGCAATTCATAATGTGGTTTTTATCAATATTGTGAAATTTACAATGTTAGGGACTAGGGACTATTGGTAATGCACAATGCAGTACAGGTGGGTGGGAGGTAGTACTCTTATTTTGAAGAAATGGTTAAAAGATCATGGTAATATCAATGCCCCATCTGTTTCAATTAAGTATTGTGCAGTATTTAGCAATCATTATGTTAAATTATAAGTTGTAATAAATTAGTTTCCTACATTTGGTCCACTATTTTTGATGCAGTGTACAGCAATATGAAGTCTGTATGCAGTGAAAATGAAATGACTCTGACACTTAATGAATAATTCATTTAGTGGCAAGAAGAAGAGTATTTTAAATAAAACTTGGAGAGAATGAACGTGAGCTATTTTCTGCACGTACTCTTTGCAAATAAAATGGATTCTAATTAGTTCAGAACAACCGTGACAATAATTTCTAAAAACGTATGACGGCCATATGCAGCATTTTATGATGACGACAATAACACAATTCTCAATATAATTTGGTAATAAATACTATAATGACAATGCCAAGTACAACATTATGATATTCCTCAAAATGAAGAGTCTGGAATATTCATATTTTCTGCTGCTCATGTCGTACTGTACATGCTGAACGATCCATTGTACAAATATTGGTAATTCAGTTGTCTAAACTTTACTAATTATTTAATTTTGAGTTAAAATCTCAAACAACTTTCTTGGTATCATAATAATGGATTCACGGCAAAATGTACACAATATAAGACATTGGTCTATTAATTTCTTTTTATTTAGTCCATAGGCCACATTAAATTGCTTCCTTGGGTTCTGCTTTCTAAAGCATCTTGGCAAATGTTTACACTGTAAAATGATAAAAACAAATTTATCCAGTGTTCAAATGTCATACACAAAGAACACAAATAACGCGTAATTACAAATACAGTAAAATGTCACTAAATCATTACTAACATGCACGTAACTAATTGCACTACTTACGTGTCAATTCTTTACATGGCCTGTTCGATATATAATACAACGCAGAGAAGAACATGGATATATTCAAGCATGGATGCCATATTCATCGTCACTAAGCAGGATGTTGCCTTATACCTACTTTAACAATCGGGATTAGTGACAATCGTGACATCCACCATCTTGGAAAGTATCCAACGGCTTGTATATCTTTACATTTCAGTTTGTATGTTATAAGTATGATTTCACGCTCAGTGCCTGTATCAGATTATAACATATTCTAATTGTTAGTAGTGACATTTGGCCAGAACATTAATCCCAGCATTCTGGATATCCGATACCAGAGACTGTCAACAGGTCCGGTTCTGTTGTGTATCTTCTCATGGCTAATTGAGCCTCGACTAGTCATACCCTTTGATAAGGCAAAACTGTTAAATTAATTAAGATCCCTTATCTCTAACCCCTACTAACACAAGAGCAGAGTGGTAAATCAGGCAGTTATGGGCTTGGTACTGTATGGAACACCGGCTTTTAGTTTTTGTGAAGATTGTAGCTTTATTTTACATAAAGTTGCAGGACCCTTTCTTGTTGTTTGTGTGTCCTTTTAACCCGAAGGTAAACTTTTGGTGGCAGCGGTACGGACTCCAATAATTATATGTGAATTATTTGGAATTTTTCAATACGTTGTTATGGTGTTTGACAATTCTGAAAGCAGTGAATTCAGCGAATATGTGTGCAATATTAGCAGTGACTGGTTATATTGTGTGTACAACGTAAAGTTGTTGATTGCTAAGTGAAAAGTGTGTATCACTGTAACGAGTGTAAACGTATAAGCCCAGAAATTCATATATAAGAAAATCTAGTCCAGTGGCTGTGAATACCGCGATAGAACTTACAGTACGTACATATAGTTTGTCATTATGTCGGTTGTTGATGACGTCGAAGTCGAGGGTGCAACGGTTGCTTCAGGGCGACCACGAAGAAAAGCGGCAGGAAAGGATTTGATGGAATTTACAGATAATGAGATCCCGGAGTATGAATAGGAACTGAACATTGAGCACACGCATCCACACAAGGAAATAAAGCGAAAACCTGGTGTAAAGAAACATGAAAGAGATTTGGAGTTAAGACACAAGGAGCTTGAATGGGAAATGGAAGAGAGAAATTAAGATTAATAATGAAGCGCATGCAAATTGAAATAAAAAGAGTAAAACATCAAGAAAACGCGACGGAAAAAAAAAACATCTTCAATGCCATTTAAAGTACAGCTTCAGGCATATGACCATGAACGAGGAAAAAATATTGTAACTTTCCTAGCAGAGTTTGAATCAACTGCAAAACATGCTATATGGTTTGACGAGTTGAACGTGTTATAGCTAAGAACTCTTTTGACAGGTGAGGCTAGATATGTTGCAACTCAAGCTTGTGGCAATTACCTGGAACTCAGTAAAGGACTGATTGATCGCTTTGGAAAGAGACCACATGAACATTTCACTGCGTTGGTGAGCATTAAGAAGGAAATCACCGAGATGTAACGTGGTCTGATGGCCAGGATTGATCAGCACATAAAGCGTTTCTTGGAGGATCGTGACCCAATTATTTGTCTTCGTGAGGACTTTTTCTTGAATACCTTGTCACAAGATCAAGCACAGTGGATTAGGAGGAACAAGACTGCTCTAGTCCAGTTGTAGAGGCTACGGAATATTATATTACCACCAATTTACAACAGCAATGGCAGAGGAATAAGTTTCGTCCGAACATAAATGTGAATAATAAAAAGATGAATATTCAGAACTTAAAAGGACTCGTCGATGAGATGACTGTGGAAAATACTCACCAATGTGAGGATGATGATAAGAACGAAGTTGTCAACAACAGCATCGACAGAGAAGATACTGATCAGCGTGATGACACTGAAGTTGACAAACTTTCAGCAATGAATGCGGACATGCTGTCGCAGCTACAGATTGTAGATATTTCACTGCAAAGTATTAGCGAGAAGTCCTTTGCTACTCGTGAAGATGATGAGGAGGAGCCAGTGACATTCTTCTGGGAGAATGATATTTTGCTGCGGAAATGGGAATCTGGTGATATTCGCGTGGAGGGGAGCAAATTGTTGTACGAGCAATATTACGAAAAATGGTAATATTGCTGGCACATGATGGACCCCTTGCGGGTCACATGGGTTTGGAGAAAACAACAGAGAAGATTCTCCAATAGTTCTTTTGGCCTGGAATGTTTTCAGATGTAAAATGATATTGTACATCGTATCATGAATGTCATATGACAGCAAAATACACTGCAGGTGAGAAAGCATCAATGGTTTGCCCACCGGTGATAACTAAACCGTTCTTTAAAAATTGCAATGGATATTGTAAGACCGTTATTTAGAACGAAGTCTGGACACAAATACATTCTAACGGTGGTTGATGATGCAACGAGGTATTCCGAATGTAATAAGATAACCGGGTAGGATTTCGGATTTACAACAGGAAACCTTTGATGGTGATACAAATACAATATTTAATAACGAACGACTTTAATGAGCAATTAATTATGAATAATATATGCGTGTATATGATCCAAATATTGGATCAATTAACATAAAACGCACGAATCTAATAATGAAAATACAAATAAATGACCTTACACAGTACAAGGACAAGAGGTGAATGATTCACAGTGGTTACACAATGAAAATATTAATGTGTTTTAGTAAAACTAAATGTAATATTTTACTCATATAGTAAAATGTATTCGCTCGAAAAGGTGAAATTATGTAAACAAAAGGGACAAATAAAAATTCTCTTTACAGTCCCAAAACCACACTGGGTTTTACAAACCCCCAAAAATAGCCCACGGCTAAACGATTACATGTATTGAGTTACGTACTCCGTCACCAGCACACTCAGCTACCAGTCACACTGGCAAATCAAGCCGTCAGTATTCCAGGTTGGTCAATCAAGCAATCAGCGCCAACCAATCTCAGTCAGCAACACCCGATCACCTGCTACTCGGCCAGCAACACCGCTTATTCAGCTGTACGGCTGTTATGGTTCAGCTTCACAGCTGATATGGTCGACTTCTATGGTTAGCTCTGGAGCTGGCACCACATCGACTCCGATCACTTCGATAACTCGGATCGCTCCGGTCAATCGGGTCACTCTGGTCGTTCGGGTCAGTCCGACCACTCCGATCATTATCGTCATTCTGTGATCGCTCGGGTCCGCTTTACAGCTGTAGATCTGCAAGTCCTTTAAGTAGACCGCTCACTGACAAGACGTTCCGTAATGTGAAGATTTAATCTTACGGTGAGGCATTTATACACAGACGAAGTCATCATACATTGTCTGTGTGCTGGAAGCATTCGGTTTTTCTCATCGAAAGCACTTCACACGTGCGGCATAGGACGAACCGAACTACAATATACTTAAATCACCCTCGGGTATCGTTGTACACAAAAAAAACGAAACCCAAGTACATGTATTTAATAAATAAAAGGATTTATACAATTCCGTGACACTGAAGCTTTTCCTTTGAAGGATATGGAGACAATGAGTGTAGCTAGAACACAGTTTGCGTTATTTAGCCGTGTTGGTTTTCCAAAGATCTTATTGACAGACAAAAGGACCAATTTCACGAGCACCTTATTGAAACAGTTGTATGAGCTATCGGGTATCCGTGGAGTTACAACAACGCATTATCACCCACAGGCGAATGGAACGGCAAAACGTTTTAACGGGACGTTGAAGTCAATGTTGCGTAAGTTCTGTACAGCCAACAAGAATGAATGGAATGAAATGTTACCATATTTGTTGTTTACATACCGCGAAGTGCCGCATGATGCGATTGGATTCTCATCCTTTGAGAAAGACCCAGTCGTGTTGCATGGTTGGCCCAGTAGAGGTCCAAAGCCGAATGTTCGAGGCATGATTATAGGAGAAAACGATGTCAGTAAGAAGTCAGCTGTGGAGCATATTGTGAATATGCACGAGGAGGTGGAAGACGTCGGAATTCTTCTCACAGATAAACAGTTGAATCGCCAAAAGGAACATCAGGGTATTACAGGTACGATCGTCACAGGAAAACAAGAGAATTTAGTCCAGGGAATGAAGTCCTTATTCTCTTGCCTTCAAGTTCGTTCAATGTGAAGGCACAATGACAGGGACCTTATCGTGTGGTCCGAAAGGTAAACAATGTTAACCACCAGGTATCTGTACCCGGTAGGCGCGGTAACGTAACATATCATGTAAATTTACTGCGTGGATACAAGCGAACTTTGCTGCTGACGACGCAGACAGACGAGAACGATTAAGTGGACAATGATTTTCCACCAACAGCAGGTGAAGGTGATGCTGACGTCAAGATGGGTGTAAATCGGGCACAAGAGCAACGAGAGGATATTATAAATCTTTGTCTTATTTTACGTATTTAGGCTCCAATAAACAGTAACACAAGAAACAACAGCTTTGAAAAATATAATAATTTATTTCCCTGGAAAACTACTGTAAAAATGAAGAAAAAATATGAAGTTACGGTTTTAAGAATCAAATCCAAAAATAATCTAAGAATAATCCACGAATAAAATTTTAGAAGTCCTAATAATAAAGTCCCGACGAAGAATCCAAGATGGAAGGCGATGACGTATGTTGTAACCTGTACTGCGTTGAAGTTTATAGTTCTTTGTAGAAACAAGAAATATCACTCCGGTTCTGGAAATGCGAATAAATTTTAAAAAGAAATGTCTTTGTTCAAGAATTTCGTATGAACAGACGTATATTTCCAGGAAGAAAGAATTAATCGTTTTGAATCCAAATAATTCACCTTGACATCAAATGTTATATGCCCAGACTGTGATTATTTCTCGACCACGATGGTTTAAAACTTAAAGTTTACGCCCCGGATAAGGGTCACTTGATCATGTTTGCATATAAATAGATCACATAGCCCCTGTGTGTCCTTGAAAATACCAATAATTTTACTCCAAGAATAAAGGTTGTTTACTTCACTAAAAACTATTTACAAGTCTAGGATCACGTATTCAATACAGCCTCGATCTCACTCTTTTAAAATCCCACAGTAAAAATAAATCTAAACAGATAGCTTATTCACGTGACTGTTACTTATTTTGAATTAAGGTCAAGAACCAGGTCAGCCTTATGTGTTTATTAAAATGAACAGTCAAGGTCAAACTATTTTCTGGAAAACGTACGAGTTCCTAATAAACAGAACTTTATTATTTGTGCATATAATGAAATTTAAAAAAGGAGAAAGTTTTTAAAACTTACAAACAATTAAATCAGATACAAAAATCAAAAATCAAATATACATAACATTTGCGACAAATTTCAGGATGGTCTAAGCCAGACAATGGGCGGTGAAGAACATGCGGTGGCCTAAATAAGCCAGAAACTTCTTCCGCTAGGGCAGAAATATGCAACTATGGAAAAAATATTTCGCGATCGTGTGGGCGATTGATTCGTTAAGGTATTTCCTGTCAGGGACAACATTTGAAATCGTGACTGACCACAACACACTGACATGGTTAAATCAAATGCAAAGCGAGAATCGGCGTCTGCTTAGATGATGTTTGGCACTCCAGCCTTATAACTTCATTATAAATCACAAATGCGCATAGCAACATGATAATGCAGATGGATTATCGGGCATGCAACTGAATTATGTAGGAATTAAACGACAAAAGATACTGGCGTGCTTAGTACACTTCAAAGGCGCCGAGAAACCCACTGAATAGCTCATGGTTCCTGTATTGTTCGAATTTCAGTGTGTTCTGTTTTTTTATTCATAAGGAATTTATGCGGACATAGACGGCAACCAATTTGTTGGATTTCTTCTATTCTGGATGGTCACTAATGGAATTCAAGAATTTTACAGAGGTTAATAGTAGTGGCTCTAAGTGTTATGCATTTTAGTAGTAACGTAAGCTTTATGCAAGTTTTATCATTTTACTGATGTACCAAGCAAGCAAGTTATTTTTATAAAAACAAAATGTTGTATCGAAAATGTAAAGTTTCCTCGTAGGAAGGGAGGTGTTGTAAGCATGATTTCACGCTCAGTACCTGTATCAGATTCTAGCAGATTTTAGTTGTTAGTAGTGACAGTTGGCCACAAAATTAATCCAAACATTTGAGATATTTGATTCTAGAGACTGTCAACAAGTCCGGTTCTGTTGTTTATCTTCCCATGACTAATTGAACCTGGATTAGTCATGCCCTTCGATAAGGCACAAATATTAAATTAATTGAGATCCCTTATATTTAACTCTTACTAAAGGAAGAGCAGATTGGTATAGCAGGCAGTTATGGGTTTGGTACTGTAAGCAACACTGGATTTTTAGTTTTTGTGAAGATTTTAGATTTATGTTACATAAAGTTGTAGGACCCTTACTTGGTGTTTGTATGTCCTTTGAACCCGATGGTAACACAGCACCGACCACAACTGTACTTTCAAAATGGAAAGTTTGATATCCATGGGGTTATAGGTACCAAGGGACCGCGTTGACTGTAAGAAGTCCAATATGGCAGACCCCATTATCTGGCATCGTGATAATTCCCACGTGCAATATATGCACGATTTAGTGTATATGAAAAATGTAACGCTCGTTGCATCTGATTATTCTTCATGCAACAAGATAATTGCAATGTAATCGGGCAATACTCCCCATCCACCAGTTAGGCCAATTTATATTACCAATAACCCATAGCAACCGCCTAATCTAACCTGCATTTGATAAATTTAATGACTAAAATCTGGCCTGAAAATCCTACTGTAAGTCACTGAAATGGTGAAGTGGTTGACAAAACTTCAATTTGCACCATATTAAAATTCTTTGTTAGATGAATTAATATCTTTGAGAGATTCGCAACTAAGCATTACTTATATTTTTCTTAGCTTTATGCATATTTGTATGTGTGGGATAGCATGCTGTTCGCCTATGGTGGAGTACTAGGTTCGATTTCCTGACCGAGCTTAGCTAAGTGAAAATAGAAAGTATGCATTACATTTCTCAACGAAAAGTTTCTTGCATCTGTCATGAGATATAAATTTACATTTTAGCAATAGTAAATTGGAATTGTTATTATGTAGTGAAAACGATTTAAATGTTTTGAATATCCATCCGTACAGCTAATCTCAGTGATGATATTTAAACAAACAAGCAAATAAATGAATACATAAATAAGTGAAAATAGTAAAGATCATTTTTACATGTATACGTTTTTGTGAAGATGGAGTATTGGCAAAGACAATTTATATGTCTGTGGGTAGGTGGTTCTTACCGAGGCTTTCCCGGGTTCTTCCTCCACTAGTTATACCGGCCGCTACATATAGTCTATCTTGCACTGAGAAATGGCGTTATTCCCTAACATTAACAACAGTAAAACTCACATCTGGAGAAAGTAATCGCTATAAGCAATAGATGGTAATTTTTTAAACTGACCAGCGAATAAAATCAAACTTATATCTCCTGTTGATTTTTGTTTAAACAATATTCAAGAGACTTTTGACGCCTTCATAAAACTGGAGCCACAAAAGAAATGGATCAGTCTGATACTAAACATTAGGTATATAAATAGAAGAGAACAGAAGACAAATTTTATTTAGCGTTAAAGTGCAAAATCATTTTATAAATACAGAAGTGAGAATGGAAACAAATCTTACTTCAAACGATAAGGAACATAATTCTATTGAATATTAAATATAAAATGTATTACATGTGGTTAAAAAGTCTATTAAATTTATATAAAATGAAAAGATAAAATTCTGATCAATTATATTAGTCCTATAATTCAATTTCATAACTGATTATTTATATACAATGAATTATTTTCTGACCTTTTCTTGCTGCGCCAAGTATAGAAATTGGACAATGCCTTTAAGATTTTTCTGGAGTTTCCAAACTTACTGGCTTGAAATTTGTCAATAGTCAGCCAAGAAAAAATATCGTGGTCCGTATTTTCTTTTCATTTTCCTGTAAAATGGACAAACAAGCAGAAAGTGATATTCATTTTTGTAAGCGCTTGCATTATACATATTGCATAGTTGCTTGTTCCTTAACACTCTCATGTAACGATCCATTTCTATAGTTTTATGATATCGCAGAGCATGCCCATGTTTACTTAAAAGTTCTATATTTTATTTCACCGACTTGAATCAGGATATCAAATAGAATTTTCCATGTTTACTTAAATGTTCTATATTTTATTTCACCGACTTGAATCAGGATATCAAATTGATTTTTCCATGTTTACTTAAATGTTCTATAGTTTATTTCATCGACTTGAATCAGGATGTCAAATTTATTTTTCCATGTTTACTTAAATGTTCTATATTTTATTTCACCGACTTGAATCAGGATATCAAATTGATTTTTCCATACTCAGAGGATCTTAGATCGGTTACAAGTGATTTCAATTGAAGTGCCCAATTTTCCCTCATTATACGAGTTGCCGTTATTCACATCGCTTATGTAAGTCATTTGGTTGAAACTGTAATGGTTGTATGAAGAAAGATAGCACGGATCAATGTCTTTGTCACATTGTTGATGAACACCAATAATAATAGAGCAGAAAACTGTTATTATCTTTGATCTTAATGAGAAGGCAGGTTATGAAAGATATTTGGATCGAAACCGTATAATAGTTTTAGTATCGATTATTTTCCGAAAAATAAAACACAAAAGCAAATCATTAATAAGGCTCTGTGTGTGTGTGTGTGTGTGTGTGTGTGTGTGTGTGTGTGTGTGTGTTGAAAAATATTGACTCTGGTGACCTTACACAGCATACATGCCGGGGACACGCCTCGAAACGTGCACTTCCCCATTTAGTAATAGCCGACCTGCTTATTGAAGATGGTAATGATGAGGACATAACAGGATTCAAATCAGGTATGTAAGCCTGGACAAATATGTACTACATGTTTTCATTTTAACACAGAAAAAAGATCTGTTATTTGATTATTAATGAATAGTCCACCATTCGTAACACGAATTACAAATTAGACAGATCGTGAACAAAGAAAAACTATTGTCGGCTTTGCAAATGTGGTAAACACCATCTTTATTTTCGAGTAGAATGATAAGATTTATGTAGTAGTTCATCAGAAAGGTTAGAACGGGCAAGAGACTCTAGACTTTCTGATCTTCTGGCACATTTTATCTTTAATTCATATGAGATTCTTCTCCGTGTCGAAAATAAATATGTCGCAAAAATATGAAAGCTTGAAATGTAGTTAAAATATGATTAGAATAGAAAACGTTGTATCGAAGACGGATGCTGTCTAATTGTAAGCATGTGAGGTATGATTTTTTGAATTTTCATTAAGAATTTGTAACAATGATGATTTGGTAAGTAAATAATAATGAAAACCTTTCCTTTTCCACAATCTGCAGCGTTACTGTTGATCTTGAGCTTATTTGACATAATAATAGCTTTTAGTGAAAACTCGTACATAACACAAGTGATGACATAAAACATTTTTCATAATTATATTGAATTTTGCGTTTCTCAGTGTATCCTAACTGGTTAAGTATTTTGCAGTACAAATAATGTAAGTCAAAATAATTATGATTCATGCTGACTCAAAACAAATTTCTCGAATATTTCTCCCTCTTTCTTCCACTGTTTTTTCTTTCTTTCAATATTTCTTTTATTTATCTTCATCTTTCCTGATCCGTTTAATAGGTACTTTTCAGAATATGTACATTTTTACTAATCTCTTTCTTCCTTTCATTCTATCTTTATTTCTAGCTTAATTGTCGTTATTCTTTGTCAGAAATTTTCAAACTAATTATTTGGTGCTCATACATACATACATACATACATACATACATACATACATACATACACATACATACATACATACATACATACATACATACATTTGAGGGGCAGTGGGTATACAAACTGTGAAAGACGATTTCGTGCTCTTATTTCATAGAAAACTCAGAGATAATGAAAATGCTAAGGCTACAACATACATACGTACCTACATACCTACCTACCTACCTACACACACACACACACACACACACACATGCATACATACATACATACATACATACATACATACATACATACATACATACATTTGAGGGGTAGGAGGTAAACAAACTGTGAAAGACGATTTCATGCTCTTATTTCAGAGAAAATTAAGACATATTGAAAATGCTAAGGCTACAACATACCTACATACCTACCTACCTACCTACATACCTATATACATACCTACCTACATACACACACACACACACACACACACACACACACACACACACACACACATACATACATACATACATACATACATACATACATACATGCATACATACATACATTTGAGGGGCAGGAGGTATACAAACTGTGAAAGACGATTTCATGCTCTTATTTCAGAGAAAATTAAATACTGAAAATGCTTAGGCTACAACGTTTCCCAAAAATTATAAACGTGTACATAATACAATAAATGAAACGCCGCCGTTTAATCGAACCAATTCGAAGCATAACATATCCTCCGATCTGCACGTTAGGCTTACAGCTAACACATACACACACGTATGTATGTATGTATGTATGTATGTATGTAACCCATAAATGGACCTGCCTACTCGTAACTTTGAAAATATAGATCTATTCAGTTTTCCAAGTGAACAATTAAGTATGCATACACATTTAATTGCAAGTGAAAGAAAGAAATTAAAGAAATAATTATTCGATTGTATTAAACACTGTCGATACAGTCCTGTGGCAAAAATGAATGCTAACTCACCAAGAGGGCAGATGCATAAACCTTTCGAGAGACTCGCTATCAAATTAGATTGATCTTTTTCACCATTCAAAGAGTCAAATATATTGAATGCTTGTGTCAAGGGAGACGAGGAGATAACAACTCGTTTACAAGAAATACGTGTTTACTGAGCACGTTTTACTTTAAGTATTACACGATACCTTTGTTCGAACCGCCAAGGAGGCCACAATTAATTCGGCAATACATTTGTCTGACGCAGGTTGTGATAAGGTATGATTAATTACCATGTTTTGTGTAAATATCCTTGTTAAAAGCATCGATTGCCTATCAACTTAACCCATACTGCAAATAATATCCGAAATACTTATTGAGCTAACATACACTGCGCAAAGCAATGCATCGTAAAGATCCTCGTGTTAATAAAATCGCATAACATACAGGTTGGCCGTTCTCCCAGGAGCCCTTTCATTTACTTAATTGATAAGTTAGGCAAGTTAACAGCCTGAGTACAAATGAATTCAATTTTCACTGCTCGAATAATATTACGTTTCGTGTAAACTGTAGCATCACCACTTATGAAATATACATATATAACTACTTTATAAAGGAACTCGGGTATGTATGGTGGTAGAGCATGGAATTCGTAATATAATATAGCGGGTTCGATGCCCTAACATGCCAGCCAGGGTTGATTGCGGTTGCCTCTATTATGTTCTTGAGAAGATATACCTAACTGATGAATAAACTAATAATGAAACCTGGTGAATAAAAACTGCCCGGACGTGCGCTGGGCTAACATTCGATATAGGTGGCGCTAACCAGTTTCGTATTGTGCATAGGGTTTAGAATTTTAAAAAAAAAGAATTTCCCCGGGTGTCCTCACTGGTTATATTGGCTATTTAAAAAAAGACATTGTATATCTTAGGTATTATTCAAAGAACCTTTAATTTCCTTTGTTTTGGTATATGATTGATGGGAGTAATATGGATTATAGAGTATACAGCTTGGCCTTACTTCAAATGTACATCTTAAGCTGCAAGCTCCGCTTGTTCATTTTCACTTCCTGGACTTCAGAGGTAAATTGCATAACACTTTCAGAAACTGTTTTTGTCTAGTCTGGCAAATTTCATTTTCCCTATTAGTATAACTGCTAAAGATAGTGTACTTCAGACTAATTCAGGCTGATTTTTTTCAGCACAAGGGAACAGTCGTTTTAATTAGCTGTGTGCTATGATCGTTTACAATTTCTTCAAGTACAATATCCAATGAAATTTCAGCCACAGTACATGTCAGTAACATAGAAGTATGCCAACAATCTCTACATTGTGCATGTTGCAAATGTAAACAAATTCACATTACAGCCACCACTTTCTCAGAAGTTCATAATATCTGTAGAGCGCCCCCATATACATGCATGCTCATTAAGACGGTTATCGATTTTGTGAACGTGTACATTCGTGTCATAGAGAATGAATGAATAATAATAATAATAATAATAATAATAATGAGGACTTTGTATAGCGCCTAATCTTTTAGAAGCTCTAAGCGCTTTACAACATTAGACAACACATATAACATAAAAAGTATATAATGGTATGATTACCAAAAAACAAACACTATGAAATTAGAAAACATAAAAACATGCTGAAAATATTTAAGGTAGGAAACATTATTAGGTCCTTAAGTCTGTTCTTGCCGTCAAAATAGATGAATTTTAAGAGCACTCTTAAATGGGATCACTGTGTCTTTGTGTCTAAGTTCAGTGGGCAATTCGTTCCACGTTGTTGGGCCCTGGTATGCAAAAGAACGTTGTCCACATGACTTCGTTGTCATAGTGGAAATAATGAGTATACGATTGTCAGAAGAGGAGCGTAAGTAGCTTGCTGGTGTGTACACATGGGTGAGGTCGGATAGGTATGTTGGACTGGAGTCCGCCAGTTAAATGTAGCACAGAGAACACATTTTATGGTACAGAGCAGCGGAGAGGTGTGTTCTGATAGTGGCATTCTAAGGATGATCCGAGCCGCTGTGTTTTGAACTTTTTGAAGTTTCTGGAGTAGATATTAAGATGAGCCAGACATAATTGATTTACAATAGTCCAGCCTTGACAGTACTAATGAACACACGAGTGTTTTAGTGGCATCAACTGAAAGATACTTGCGAATGGATGATAAAACGAGCACTTCTACTGTTAGTCCAAATAACCATAATGTCAAAAGACCATGGTAATTTACAAATATGTTGGGTACCAATGCGTACAGAAGAATAATCATACAAGTAACGATAGTGCGCTTTGTATTAGTCTCTCTCTCTCTCTCTCTCTCGCATCCGTTACAAAACCCAAATCAATTATCAAGACAAAATGCAATAAAACAACAACAAAAAAATGATAAAAGAACAGAACTAATTTGCATTGAGCATCTTAGTTCTAAGAACAGACATAACTGATTAAGTATAAATAAAAATTATCAGATTTAGTACAAACAAAAATTATATTGGTGGTAGTATAATAGACGGAAGAGGAAATGGTAGAAAGACATATTTTAATCAATACTTAGGATATACATGACAAAATGGAAGGTAACGGTGATGGGCATAACCAGTCTGAGTTTTTATATGTGAACTGAATGACTACAATACGAGTTCCATAAAATGATTTGTTCTTATCTGTAAGATGTGCCTTAGTCTGCCGATTGCTAAATTTGCATTAACATTTGTGGTGGACGCCCCCCACTTCAACAAAATATTGATACATATTAAGAAATTCATCACTTACCTTCATGAGACATATAATTCACATTTTCTTTCCCAACTGTTTCCAGTTTCATTTTGAAAACTTATATATCGTTGTGCGGAACTTAAATTTATTCTCTACATTTGCTATATACATGCTAAAAAGGTTCAATATTTAAAGATTTTTCAAACATCGGGTAAACTCTACGTTTAGGGGAATCAAAACACCAAATTACCAGGTTGGCATATAATTATCTCTCAGCCAACCAACAGAAGAGAATGACAGACAAAAATTAATCAGTTATAAAATCATTCATCAACAACAGCAACCTAGTGTAACATAATATCATATAAAATGTTTAAATGTGTACTAAACGCTACAGTTATAAGTCTAATTCAAAATATAATGGCTTTAAGTTTGATCAAAAACTCTTAGGAACCTTAACAGCTTCACCATGCAATATATGTATATTATTTTTTATGTACGACAAACTTTTTATAACTTTTACAGTGATTCCCTTTTATATTCGAATTCAAAGAACCATTGCATTGACAAAGCAGTCTTAAAGATAAAAACTAAGCTATTTCTAGGTGATGTGTTTTCGAATATAAAAAGAAACCTTTAGACAACCTTTATACCAATATATATTTTGTCAGCATTAATTTTAGTATCCGTTCTTTGCAATAGAGACATAATTTATTCAAAGTTTTCTTTCATTCGTTATCTGCAAGATAATAATCGATTCGTCACGTAGATTAAGATACTGGTGCAGGAGAGCCTGGCGATAGTTGCCGTTACTCGCAGCATGGGTTTGAAATACAGCTCTCTAAATCTGTTTGATGATCTTGTTTTAATTATATACAAATTTCATTCATACAGTCACGTATCTAAATATATCACGTGGAATGCAGGGATAAGTACTTTCCTCTCTGTTTGGTATAGCTTTATCAATTGAGAAAGGCAGATTGGTATGTAGGTAGAGACATGGAAAGATAACTCTTTGGAACCGAGATACTTCTAATGATATATATATATATATATATATATATATATATATATATATATATATATATATATATATATATATATATATATAGTTCGACTTTTGTAGGAGATTGGTAGAAAACACTTGTACAAATTAACAAACAGACATACAGGTAGATTCATAGATACACATCCTTTATATATTTTAAACACAATGTCTGTCACAGATACTAAAAACAATCCATCCGTAGTTTAAATATCACATCAAATATATGCAATCTGTACCAACGAAACGAAAATGGTAGTCAAATTTCAATGATATTTTTAATTCTGGTGAAGTTTATATGTTACAAAGGGACCATGTTATTAATACACTAGTGCAATAAACCATTCTTAATTATATACAGGGTTAAAGTCACAGGCCAATTGAGTGCCATTCGAATAATTGTACTTAAATAATGATCTGATTCGGCTCTCTCTGTACTCAAATAACGATGCAATTCGGCTCTCTCTGTACTCAGATAACGATGCTATTAGATTCTCTCTGTACTCAAATAACGATATCAAAAGTCTCTCTCTGTACTCAGAAGAGTGATTAGGCTCTCTTTGTACTCAAGAAACGATGTTATAAGATTCTCTGTACTCAAATAACGATGTCAAAAGTCTCTCTGTACTCAAAACAGTGATTATGCTCTCTTTGTGCTCAAAAAACGATGTGATTAGGTTCTCACTGTACTCAAATAACGACGTGATTCGACTCCATCTTACTCAAATTACACGATAATTCCCGTGAAGTGTGTATCCTGAGAATGTTTGAAGTCGAAAGCCTGTCTCGTTGTAATTTTGACTTCAATTTCTACTTGCATCTAACAAATACCCAATTGCATCTGACATCTCCCCCACTCACCAGACCTAACCATACACAGTATATGATTGTGTTTTGGATTCCGGTGATGAACATATGCTACTATAATATTTATGTAGTTAATACATTTCATGCTTTCGTGCCTAAACAACAGAAAGAATGCATAATAGGAAAGCATTTTTTTTTTAAAAACGGATTTGAACAAAAATGTACCCTCGCTTTACAAATTTTGAATAGATTATTGCTGTCTCCTTACTTAAGCCGAAATAAGTGTTCAATGTTAAGGTTTTTGAAAGCCCTAAAATGCTAGAAGATCGTAAATTCTGTCAATTAAATCCCCCCTCTCCAATCGTTCAAAAGAACCCCATGAAGCATTCATCTGCTCACTTTTAACACATTTCGAATGGGCATTAAAATAATCCACATTTTTCTCAAGTATACAGCATAATGCTTCAAATTTGGTTGGTGATTCAGCAGAGATTCTTTAGAAATGCAATTATAGCCCTGAAATACTGTGAAACATTTGCCAGTGCATTTTTAGATGCAATTTTTAGCAGTAATTCATATTATCTTTCAACGACTCTCAGTTTTAAAATATTTTAGCACAAAACTTAATATAAAGCCAAAAGTCTAAATATCTGGGTATTAAGTAACATTAATTAGATCAAAGTTACGATCAAACAAATCCCCGGATTTCATTAACGTGTATTGTTTTAAATGCGTGTTAAACCTAAGGTATCAAATACAAATATAGTTTCGGGGGGTTTGAGCTTCAGTTTTGCGCTTGGAACGTTTTGCCATATTTGTAAAAGTATTAAACGCACTACGATAAATTCCCATAATACTGGGCCATATTTGCAAAAGTCTAAGATGGAGGGTGATTTATGACAAATTCCCACAATAAAAGATCGTATCTGTAAAAGTCTTAAACGCACTATGATAAATTCTTACAATACGATTTGCAAAAGTATAAGATATGGGGTTCATTGTGACAAATTCCACGTTTTTAGTTGTAAAGCAGTACGAATGATAGTTTTCAATTTCTGATTTTATGTGCCTTAAATTAACAGCTTATCTAACTGTGTTCTCTTGTCAAGTATCCCTCTCCCCCCACCCCCCATAAGGAAACAGATCCGGTGGCCTAAGTGGTTAGAGCGTCCGCCTCGGTTGCGGGAGATTGCTTGTTTGAATCCCAGCCGAGTCATGCCAAATACTTATTGAAATGATACTAACAGCTGCCTCACTAGGCGCTCAGCATTAAGAGGTTAGTGTTAAGACTGGTCGGCCTGGTGTCAGGATAATGTGACTGCTACATGACTGAGGAATAATGCCCCATTGCTAGACATCACTAGAAACTGCCACACGGCAGACATCGTAGCGATATGCATAAAATTGTTAAAGCTACGTTAAGACACACACACACACACACACACACACACACATGAAATAAGAAAGCACTGGGCTAAATGTCAGTGGCGCATTAATACATCCATAAGAAAGGATGGGTAGGTAATAATTTAAAAGTATCATAGCTTAGTTAAAATCAAGTTGTATCAAACTGAATAAAGGAAAGAAGAAGAAAAAAAAAAATCAGCAGACGAAACAATATATTTATCGTATTAACCTATCAGTTGAGAAGTACATCCGTTCTCGGAATCAAATCCGACCGTCTGCTACATTATTCAGACCAGGTGCAAGGACCATGCATACAATTCCCAAACAGTTATGGGGAAAACACTAAATTTCCAGTGCAGGGTCAATAACTGTACTTTTTACAAATATGAACTGGTCCGGTCTGATCGATTAGTTGTCATTATAAATTATCCAAGAGTAACCAAACGAACTGCAAATTTGTTACGAAGATATTTTGCCAAATTTCCATACTGGTACATCAGCTGGCGTGGCACATGAAAGCACAGATGGATCAACATTCTTTTCAGTGAAAAGCATATCGGGAACGCGGCAGTCTGAATTCATAGGATATCCACACAATAAGAGATTATGTACAACTCGAGAATGCTCTTTAGAAAGTATCAAGAATACTAAACTTGTTCCTTTGTACAAATATTTCTCACGGATTCATACAGAATGCATGATATTATTACTTGTAAATTGCGCTGAAGAAAATGCCAAAAGAATTCTAAACAAAGCTTGATGCACACTTCATACAGCTTGGTTGCGCAGCTACAGTTGTTGTGAAAAACCTTGGAAAAGAGCTTGAAACACCAGATGTGGAAGAACGAGATTTAGGCAAACTCACTCTCACATTCTGTTGCAATATGATCCCAATAAGAATGAAGGTTGGGTATGAAATGTAGGAAATAGCTGCATAGGCATGCTATGCTGAAATACGAGACACGAGTTGAAGAGCCAACTTGTTTAGGAACGACGTAATTTCATACCATCATGCAACAATGCGGCACACTGCTTTTAAATAATGTTATTTCACTTTATATTGTTTATCATGGTTCAAAATGGCCGACATATCAAGTTAAGAAGACGATTTTTTAAATCTTCTTATCGCCAAACTTTCTCTGCAAATCCAGCAGAGTTAAGAGGCTGTGTTGGTTTTAATTGGGCTTGGCGGTCGGTTGGACCGCAGCCACAGGACCCACCAAATTTAGGTTTGGTCTCTACGAAGCTAAATCCCCAATATAAAATCTCCAGAAGGTTGAGTCTGCATGCTACTCAACAGCTCATGTGACTTCTCGGAATGAAACATTGCGTTCTAATGCGAGGGTCGCAGAAATCGCTCTAATTTCATGGACTGAAATCATCATGAGGTGTTGCTGATCCGTTGAGACTCCAGAGTACACACAGCGTATAACCCACTTAAGCTCCAAAAATAAGACTTGCTGGGTGATACACCGTTTTTCCACCTTCACCTGGAGAAAGAGTTGTTCGCGGTCGCCACTGCTTGTCTCTGTGCCATTCAAGTAGTTCTTGAGGGTGCAGACGGGATATTGCATAAACGCCGTGATCGACTTTGCTTCAGACGAAATGAAGCATACGACAACTCTCTGATTGCTCATTATCCTATCAGAATCTAAGCTACAAAGCCTGGTTATGTCACGAGGATCACCGGACCATTCCATATGTACTGGATAGATGGGGTCGAATGAAATGGCATGTAACTGGCTCACCATGCATTCTGGAGTTAAACAGGTTTTATATGATAGCAGCTTCTGTGTGGTCCGGGCTAAAGGATCGAATTTACCTGAACTGAGATATGTTAAGTTCCAGAAAAGATTCCGAGTGGAAACAGGGTGAAGAATTTGTGGTCTATTTATATTAAATTCGTTTGCAGGTCTGATATATCTTTTGTATGCCTGAATGTGTCAGATATCATGGAGAGGTAGCCTTTGATTGTAAATATGGCCGACGTTTTATTTTTGTAGAGCCAGAGAAAAAAGTTGGAGAGCTGAAGGATCGAGGCACTCAAAGAGACGAAATCATTCATTCGGCACTAGTTACTGAAAACATGCAACTTTCTTTTATAAGCCTTTTCTAAACAATCGATAGTCTAAACGCTTTCTCTCGCAAGGCTGGCCTGACAAAAGCTAGTCGTGAAGGAGAAGATGGTCCTGGCAGGGTGAATCTGTCACCGCCGTGGTTGTTGGGTAGGTCTATCGCTAGATCGGTAGCCCAGGACTTGTCTTATCTGAGAGGGCTATAATAATTATGTTTCAATTCTGATCCCTTATCTTCTCTAATATTTTCGGTACTAAGACCTGGGGGAGTTGCACAAACCCTTCAAATTGACTGACAGTGCGTCCTCTGTTCAAGCTTCTGGGTCAGGAACCGGTGACACAAGAGTGAACAATTTGTGGTTCCACCTTGTCGCGAAAAGGTCGATCATCGGACGACCTCACAGTGCACAAATCTGATGAAAGACCGATGGATGATGGGCGATTTTGTATAAATAACCACGACACTTTCTGGAGCGATGGTCGGGGCACTGGAAATTAAAGCATCTTATTACAGCTTTGATTTAGAGGAGGTTCATGTCAAGAGGCATATCCCCTGGTTCCCACTTACCGCTAACCGTATTGATCTCCAGTAACAAGTAGGTTCTCCAACCGACGTACTGTTTTTGTACATACATCACTTCCAAAGGGTATTTTCCAGAGGGAACCCTGTTGTGAGCTAACCACGGCTGCGTTGCTGACACAGGTCGTTTTGTGATATTGACCTTTGGTTTAAGTGGGCTGAAAAAGGGGTACCGGTAAGCCAGCAGTCATTTGTAACGGGTGTATATAAAGATGGCCTGCTGAAGCACTGAATAACCCAAGGAGTTGCAAGAACATGCTAAAATAACGTCCTGTTGGAAACGGACTCTAGGAGTTCGACAATGAGTATGTTGCGGATATGAGGGATACATACAAGAGTGAGATTGGTTATATATTCCATACCGAGGTGGAGAAAACACTGGGGTGGGTGTGGGTGTTTTTTTCCCCAGTTGACATGGAAAAAATGAGACGATTCCAAAGAAATAGGAGATTGTTCCAGACCTTTGTTAGAATAAACATACCTATTACTGGATGATGTCGTTGTAGACGAAGTCGTCCGGAGTGGGCTGACGACCCAATCCATGATTCTGAGACCAAACAGTTGAACATGAAACTGGCAAACCTTGTCGCAGTAAGGAAAACGAAATTTCCGTGATGTCAGGCAGACAGGAAGGTGAAAATATACATCGGTCAGATTGAGACTCATGGCATACTCGTCCCTTCTGATGGAGAGGTGTATCGATCTTGTTGTCTCCATCTTGAATTTCGGCGGAAGAATGTATTAAATGAGGCGATTCCGGTAGATGCTGTAAACAGAAAAGTCTTGAAAAAAACATCGGAAATTATGATTTTCTTAAACACTTCATCGCCTTTCTGTCGATAAGCTACGTATCAAATGTTGTAGAATATCGCCCTTCTTCAGATATTTATGTTAGAAGACAAGCGGAAAATGAGAAGGGGTATGAATAAATAAAATCTGAATCCCCTCAAATACTATTTGGATCACTCGTTTTGAGACAATAGTATGAGCCATAGAAGCTGGAATTGCAGGAGTCTGGCGCCCAATAGGTTGGATGCAGGCGGCCGGGTTGATAGGTCAGCATCGAGTTTGGAGGAGGAGAAACTTAGTTTCTTGCTCACCTCTACCCTCATTAGGTTGCCTCCTAAACTGTTTCACGTAAAAGATCGTATTCCTTTGCTTCCATATAGTCCATTTTTGTGTGGATAGGCCGACTGGTTTTAAATGATTTTGAGAGGTTGGAGAGTCAGTTCCTGACCCACCTGCGGACAACGTTCTTCAATTTTGCTGCGAGTGTAATGGCGAACCAAACGGCGTCATCCAATATGCTTATGAATTTTGTGGCTTGAGTGACGTGGAATGCAAAACACTCGTAAAGTTTAGCAGAAGGAGCCAGCACACTTGCCAAGGTATGACAAGCTGCCATGCTAATGGCTGGAACAATTCAGATCACTGCTTCCCATGCATTGACAATGAGGCCAAGTTGAAGACGTGGCGATATTTTGAACTAGGTTCGATGTGGCACGAAAACACAATCTTTGTCCACTTTATAAAAAAGTGGATTGTCCACATGGACAACTGCTAAATTCTCATCCACAGTCTTTCGTTCAGTATTGAAGCCATCAGAAAGTTTGTGTATCAGTGTAAAAGAAATTAGCCTCCCCATAATCATATTTTACAGATGGATGAATACTAATCTAAATGAATTTCACTGACTGGGGATCCGAAGCAGCTGGATGTATGGAGTCTGTTCCTCATCGTTGATATCTAACAAAGCCTTGGCCTTATAATCATGTACAACATTAGAAAGTTGAAGGCATTTTCAACCTAACAACATCATGTAGATCTCTTCAATGGCAACCTTATGTTAAATGCAGACTGTTGCATGTTTGCATCTGAGCAAGGCTGTTCTTCATGACATTCCTCCCCCTCACTGTGTGTAATATCCTGTTCTGGTTCCACACCTGTCCGGGTAAATCATCCTGAATGGCTTAGATGACGTAATGTTGTCATCTGTACACAAGACATGGTAGCTTCCCTGCGGGTTAGCTGTGAACATAAAGCTGGCACTGCCAGATGTATGTGTCGTACCAGTGTGGATGGATGTTCACCTGAAGGATGATTGGCATGGTTACCGAGCATGCAGATGGCAGTCCAGTTGATACCAGTATAAGCCCAGCCAAGGGCATGACATAGCCCACTGATCTGCCACTAACATTCCTGGCACAATATGTTTGTGGAGCCGTAAAACAGGTGAGATGGAGTGATTTATCACCAAGATCCCCATAATTGTAATGGCATGTAGCCATAGCATGGTAGGACTCTATAATTGTACCTATACCTTGTACCTGTCATATTTTCAGAATTTTCTGACATAATATAAAGTACTGATCATTAAATATTCCTTAGTGGAACCTGAGATTTTGCAATATTTCATAGACACACTACTGTTTGCAATTAGATATTCTTTTATCAAAAAAATTGTTTCAGTTCCCCCATAGGTTATCTCAGGGTGGCAGTAGCAAACATTACAATTATTCCTATGATTTCTTTTCATCACTTATGTGTGCATGTTATTTAATATATATACATATATACACATCATGATGCTACCACATTTACACAATGGCATATCCGCTCACTTAAAGAACATAAATTTGGTGATAGCATTCTTTTTGTTTTGTCAATAGACATGTACATTATTTTCTCTTCCATTTCCTGACTGCCAACATCTGATCAAACTCTGATATCAGCATTATCAAGATTTATTCTTACAAGTTCACACAGAATGTCAACACTGCCTTTTTAAAAAATCTTATTCTGGTGTGCACCCCCCACCCCAACTCATCGTGCTCCATGTATTCTGCTATGTATGTTTAATCTGTATTGTGAGATTGTCCTTTATCCACAGCTGAGGTTAAATCTTTGGGCCTACATGCCTAATGTCATGTTGGGTAAAAATGGTTGCAAGGTTTGAGTTCTAGATACATCATTGATTGAGACCTTTGAATTTTGTAGAAACTTATTTTTGTTTACAGTCTGATGCTACAACTACACTGGCAGCGAGGACTACATCACTGTTTTCGATTGGTTGACCATAATGAATCATCTGCGTACACTGCACTGATTTGGTTGGCAAGTCAATGTCACGTGACAAACACTTCAGTTTTCTAACTCTGCTGTGATGTCTCTCGTGATTGACTGTAAGAAACTCTTTGTATCTCCTACAGTTTTAGTGATGTAAAAAATCCATCAACGAGTTGCTTTGCAGTTATGTACAGCAAAGTGCTGTCAAAACATGAATTTTTATGAGGCAATGTTAAGTAAAAAAGCCAGGGTCGTAATGGGTCTAATGATCTAGGTATGAAATTAGGTGTGTATTATTTAATGATGTCAACAGCTTCTTGTCCTCAGCTGTATTACAGGCTTTCACTGATATCAACTTTGCTATTGCATGCAGCACGATCCACTAATGCAGATTTCCTAGAGTATGTATATCAAAGTGATAAAGTTATTTTATGATGATTTTGGTAGATAGAGTTTACAAAACATTGCTGTCATCCCTCAGCTGAGGAAATAGTTCTAGCTGTGTTAGACAGGTTTCTGTTTTCACCATTATTATACTTTGACAAGATGAGTAGTGCTCTATCAAATGACATACATTTTATTGCCTCAGCTAGACATATATAATACTATCAATGTATTAAATAAACCTTTTAAAATAAGAAATATCTTTAAAGTGAAGCCCATCTTTGAAATTTACTATAAAATTGTTTACTAAAGGATTCAGTTGTTATGTATATTTGATTTCATTTATTTTTGATTTAATTTAATTGTTTGTATGTTAGTTTTAATTTTTTTCAAATTCCATTCCATGTTATCGTAATTTTATTTACTGGGTTTGATATTTTCCAGAAATTCATTTTTCAGAATTGTTTTCTCTGGAAATTCAGTTCAGTTTGACCTGACTGATTTTTTGTAAACATTAATAATAGAAACTTTGCATCTAATGCTGACCTAGTTCCTGACCTTGATTCAGAAATTAGCAGGAGTTGAAGTAAACAACTTTTTTAAAAATTCCTTCCTAGAGTAGATTCATAAAGTGAAATTGAGGTCATACTTGAAGTATGTGACAAATAACATGTAGCAATTGTTTCAAACTCTGGGTTTTCCGGAGGATTGACCCACATCCGAGCATATGTTTTGTGCATTGCTAGACTTAATATCGATGTATTGAGAAATAACAGTCTTTTTTGTCATAACACTTGAGAAGTCAAAGTGTTTTATGTTGTGACCAGTTTGAGTTGAATTTGTTAATTTTTCTTCAAATTATTTTGATTCCAAGAGATTATTTTTCCCCTGGAAATATTTGTGCTCTTAATTAATTCTTGGACAAGGACAGTTATCGAAATGACACATCAGTACAACACTGACCATATCATAAGTCATTAACTTCCATTTTTAATTTCATCGGGATTTGAACTAAGTTTATTACTAGGACTTCTATTTTTTAATTCTTGGATTATTCTTGGATTATTTTTGGATTTGATTCGTAAAACCATAAGTTCTTTTTCTCATTTTTACCTTGTTTTTCTAGGGAAATAAATTGTTAAATTTCACAAAGCTTGTTGTCTTCACTCTTGTCTTGTTACCATTTAAAACAGCCTAAACAAAACACTGTTACCCCTCTTTACACTGTTTAACTAGCTAAATACGAGTTGTATAGCCTTCAGGAAGTTGAACTGTAACAAGCCCAGTCGGTGACACCTCTACTGAATGTCCAACAGAACAATTAGTAAACCAGACACAGTGACTTTTGGATTTTATTTTGTTATTGATATTTATTTGACACTTTCATGGATAAACAAAGACAGTGTGATATAATCATATTTTTTGCCTATTTTATGACCAAAATCAGGTTTCTCAGCTGATGTGTCAGTCAAACCTTTGAACTAAAAGACATATCTGGCAAATACATGAATTTCAGAAAGCCTGATGTACCTCTTCCTCAATAACAAATGGTTTTTTGAAAGTTGGATGCACCTCTTCCTCAGTAACAAAGAGTTTTCAGAAAGCGTGAGGCACCTCTTCCTCAGTAAGAAATGGTTTTTTGAAAGTTGGATGTACCTCTTCCTCAATAACAAAGGGGTTCAGAAACATAGACAATACTATAATTGAGGGCATGAATTACTGAGGGACCTCAAAAAAATTAAGATTGAGGATGTTTTTACTGTTGGACATTGCAAAAACTGGAGCGGGGGAAGGCGTCAGTGTAGGGTATGAGGTTACCACACTGTTTTATGACTGAAAACTCGTTCCATAAAAAAATTGGGAACAAAAACTTTTTGTAATGAAGTTGTTCACTTTTGTGTATGAATTACTTTTTGTCAAGATACTCAACCTCAGACAGATCATCAGCAGCTTTACTCCAAGAGGTTTCTACAACCATCATGTATACTCAAAAACATTGTTTTTATTGTTTTGTTAGTAAATTATTGATGCAATGACTTCATTGCAAGTATTAATGAAACTTCTCATCCTTGAGGAACAATCTGAATGCCAGTTCAAGAATTTTATGTTTACTTCAAATTCTGAAACTCACTTCTCTATAATGAGTATCTGTGAAACAAAGCAGTTTATTCACCAAGTACTCATTTTGTTGCTTTGCTGTCTTTGATCAGACTTGTGAATAAGAAGGCTAATGCAAGGTAGTTTAATTATAGTCCTTTCAGCAAAATATATAACTTCTCATTAAAAGCGGAGAAATTTCATGAAGCTGATTAAACTTTTGGGGTACTAATCACCATTTATGATGATATGATGAGAGATAACTCAAGGTTTAATAGATCAATTTTTATTGTGATTTTTCTGAGGCTCAACAAATAGGGGCCAATATCTGGAGGGGTATTTTCTAATAAAAGAAAGATAGGATCCATGCATGATCCTGCATTATAAGTGGGCTCACAAGTTATCTGGCAGCAAGTTATCAAGGGAGTGGTGTGTGCACATATATATGTTTATTATATGCTCATTTTTTCCCCCCATTAACTTTACATTGTCAGAATTGTGCAGCATTACCTGATACCAGGTAATACTGCACCCACGCGCCTTACACATATAGCATTCACGTGCATGAAGGAACTACTTTCTATTGTAAACAATCAATGGACGCAGATGCCAGCACCTTTGGTTTGTAAACAAATCATGTACACTCGCGTAAGAGGCACTTTACGTTGTGGTTGTTTAAATTTGTTTCTGAATGAACTAAAACATATGTTTTGTGGACTGCCACATACCAGCTGCTTTGGCACATTCCACGTTGATACAATGTTTTGGATTTAGGCTAGCTACAGTATATAACAGACGCAAGAACAGGTCCTTACAAATAACATACAAGTGACAAGTCATATACTGTCTTCTTTAGCTGGTGATAAGAATGGCAAAAAAAATATACTTACAGTCTTACATCCTGAATTTCCTCAAAATGTACTTTCTTAGTTCTGCAAATCTGAATTACATGAGCCATGTCATAGGTTCTCAATCTTCTTGATTACATATTTCGAAATTGTACTGTAATTTTGATAATAAGTGCAATTACATCCTCCTTACTGCACTCAAAATGAAATATCCATTAAATTCCATAGCGTCTTTTTGATAATTGCAACTGAAAGACTTCATATTTTTGCCACATTATGATTTCAAACATTCAATGACAGAAACAGAAACAGATCTGCAGATGTCAACATGCTTCTCCCTAGCTTCTTCAATCCCCTGTGCTTCATGTGGAATTGTCACATACAAATCCAGTCCATAATCAAAAAATTTCGTAGAATAAAAAAAAAAAAAAAATCTTTTCATTCCAGATCAAATGGAAAAGTTGTGCAATGCACATTCATTCACAATATGACTCCAAATTTCAATTTTAACTTGACACGCCATCTTCTTTTGAAAGTTATGTCGAACGCGCAACTAAGTTCAAATTTATCTGGGCAGTTATGTGTGCAGTAATAATGTTGTTGTTGTGTAATGACGAATATGCCCTTGCATCTTTAGTTTGGAATACGGCATACATTTATTTACATTGTTTCTTGTAGTGTATTTTGTTTATATAATTAATCCATAGGTAGAATAAAAAAATGAGCATATAATAAAAAGGTTACTGCATTTATATGGGAAAATATAAACTCGTTTTGTTGGATGGATATACTGCACTCCCAAGGTCATGCAGTATTCCATCCCAAAAACTCGTTCATATTTTCCCATACAAATGCAGTAACCTATATATACTGAATCCTGAAAAGACCATCCTATAAAGAAAGTAAAACAATATGCAAATACTAATATATAAATTAGGGGCAAAACACAAAAACAGGCTTGTTTGATATTAGTTTATATTAACATTTCCCCACCCCCATTAAAAAAATCCTAAATATCAGTAGTAGTAGATATCTGGTTCTCTCACTCTCTCTCTTTGGTTCATCATGTACAATGAGGGTCCTGGACGTAGAATTTTTGCACTTCCCAAACACACATCTCCTTTGTAGAATACAGCATACTGTCCTCCAGTTATGGCCCTTAGAGGATACTGAAGAGAGACAGTCAGACAGTTTGAGCCACTAGATGTGACTGTACACTTTATTAGTTTTTGAATGTGTTGGAATCTAAAGTCCATATCACATTTCTCATCCTGGAGTAGCTCATGTGGAGGCTGGTTAATCCAGTGAGCTGGCTCTGTAAACATAGTCTGGCTGAACAAGGCTGGATGATCTGTTCCATACACCTATGGAGAAAAAAAATGAAATCACATGTTGAAATTTTTTACTAATTAATGTAAATTGTTTCTATAGTTATGTGATACAAATAGTATGTCAAACTGTAATATGACAGCTACAAAGACCGCAAAAAAACCCAACAGTTTAAAGAAATGTAGAATTTTTTAAAATCATGATTAAAAAGTAACAAAATTTATGAGGCTCAAAGAAAATTAAAATATACCATCACAACGTCAATGATATGATATGCATGTGGCATACAATATTCATGTCTCGTATGCCTAAGGCATATCATGTAACTGGACTGTTTTCAAAATGTTCATGTTTAATGAACACTCATTAAAATAGCTGATCTACTGATGAAATAAATGTGGAATCAATAAGTGTGAAAGAGCATGAAAATTACAATTTCACATTAACTTCGTTGGTGTTATGTAACAAAAATGCTTTTGGATTTAAAAAAATCACAAATTTATAACAACACAGGTGACATTTAACAGAACGGTTCCATTAACAAAAAATGTTTATTGTTTAATTATAGTCATCATGTTGAATTGTGCATTGATCAGCTTTTACAATTTAGGATGCAATTCTAAAAGTATTATAATATGAAACTTATTTTAGTGGACACCTCCATAATGAGGACACATGCTAATAAACTGTAACATTCATGAATCTTGTTTCTTAAATTTACTTATATATTTAACATTCACATAAAGAACATCTGGCCATTAAGGACAAATTGTTGAGATCCCTCGATTTTAATTTATCGACAAATTTCATACTTGGGCTGCTGAATACATTGATACTTATAATGTGTGCATGCATGTGTCAGCGATGAAAAGAAGACCTTCTGATTAGTCGGTACTTAAATGGAGAGCCCAATTCTACATCTTACCACTGTAATGTCTTGAGTTTCTGTGTTTTTATCAGCAACAAAAAGAGCTCCACTTTTGCCTCCTATTTGAGCCCTCTGACCTAGTGTCCAGTAATGTATCCCTGAAAAACAAGAGGCCCATGTGGGCCTGAGATTACTCATCTGAAACATTTGACTGATAGCAAGAGCAATTGGCCAAAACATCTATGTCATTAGGTTGCTTTCTATATAAATTTCTAGCTGTTAATTGCATATTTTATTACAATGGTTGTTTCAAGGATTCTCTGTTTTAATACATTCATCCATGGGTCAAGCTGGACTTGAATTTTAGGGAGAAGTGACTTCTCCTTTGGGACAGAACAGGCAGTAGTGCAGCTCAGTAGAGAGAAGTGAAAGCGAAGCAAGAAATATATATGTGTGTGTGTGTGCTCTCTTAATTGAATTATGCCCTCTATTTCCCAGTATTTTCATATTTGCATTTAACATTGATCTAAGCAATACTTTTTTTCCCAAGTAGAACATTTTCTGAGTTATTTTGGCCATATGGCTCTAAAAGAGAAAAATAAAAAATGCATTTTAACGAATTTTAACTAACAAACCAGATATTACTGTAATTATCAGATAGTAAAAATGCTTAATCAACTACCCTTAATCGATTTTTAATTTTTTAACTTTTTTTATATATGTTCTGAAAGTTCAAAATAATGGCATTTTTAAAGATTTATAAATGCATTTGAAACAACCTCTGTCCCCAGTACATGAAGGCAAATGAACAGATGTCTTCAGATCAATACTGTTCATCCTAATTTCTTTGTTGTGGATAAAACTCTACCATAACTATTCATAATTAACACAATAAAATGCATAAAATTACAGACATGGCTCCTTTACAGTATATGAACTAAACCCTTCTTTCCAATCGAATCAACACAGACATGTGAGTGCATCTTTTTTTCGAAGAAGGGGTTTTCGTAATGCATTCACTCACTACATTACAACAATCCATTGAGAGGATTGTAAATTATTGATTTATTTATTTATCTATGTACTTGTAGCAATTTTAGGCATTAGTTAAAAAGTATCTGCTTCACTGCTTTTTGCTGTATTTTCACAAATACCAGTCAAGTCAGAAAATAACTCTGACCTTACAGCGCATCTGCATCTTTCTAATTCAACAACATAGCATTGCCCCATACGTTTCTGACCTACATAATTGCATTTTAATGTTAAATCTTAAGTAAAACAATATATGGGCTTTGCTTTCTATGAGTTGAATATTTTTCTGAATATATTTGCCCGATGATTTATGAAAACAATCTAATAAACTGTTATTTCCCAAACAGTGATGTCCGCCATTTGGGATTTTCCTGTTACTGTTTCAGTTAAAGTTTCAAATGAATTTCATTAAGAAATAGTGTACAAGAGGCAGTTAAAATATCCAGATAACTGATTCTGTTCTTAAAACACAAATTGCTTTTTACATACTAATGTTAAAATTTCGAAATACAATGTTGTATGTTTTTATTATCAAGGAATAACATGCAGAAACCGGGCAATGATAGTTGCTAACGTACTCGGGAAATGGTTAATGGTCAATCAGCTATCAAAATACATGCCAGTGAATGTGCAATAGTTTGTTTGTCAGCATAATTGATATCAAAATTATGCCTAGCTACTGATGGCTTGATGACTACATTTTGCTACATTACACAACATTAGACCACTCTGGTGGCCTTGTGGTTAGAGCGTCCAACTTGGATGCGGGAGGTCATGGTTTGATCCTTGGCAGAGTTATCCCAAAGACTTATAAAATATGTACTAACAGCTGCCTCGCCTGACGCTCAGCATTAAGAGGTTAGTGTTAGGACTGGTCGGCCTCGTGTTAGGATAATGTGACTGTGTGAGACATCATGCTACATGTCTGTGGCATGATGCCCCAGTGCTAGACATCACTATAAACTGCCACACTGCAGACATCGTAGCAATATGACTTAATTTTTTTTAAAGCTTTGTTAAAAATCAAAATCACACACATAACACTAGAACTAACCTGGCTAAGGCAAGGAGGCATCTCAAAATGTATGGCCATGCAATGTACCTCTAACAAAAAACAGAGGGCAAAGTCGTTCAGCTTTCCTAACAGAAGAAGGTGAAACTGACATTTTTGTAGGCAACTTAGTCGCCTACTTTGCCTGGTAGCATGACCCCGTGTTCATCCATATGAAGGCACATCATCAACATTTGACTGAAAGGCCTTCACACAATAATGTCAAAGTTGATAAACTGTAAGCACTTTTTTAAATAAAAATTTGTTTTAACGGTTTCTATTTTTAGTAATGATGAATCAGCATCATCTGTAAAATTTTCAGTTAATCCAGGGTGCTTTCCATCCAACTGGGTCACTCTGATGAGCAGTTTCTGATGTTTGAATTTTTTTCTTCTTCTAATTTTAGTTGTTGTTGTTGTTGTTGTTCTAGGGTTTAACATCCTTTTTCTGCACAAGATAGGCTATACACGGCGGCCAGTATAACTGGTGGAGGAAGAACCCTAGAAAACCCAGGGAAGAACCACCGACCCACAAGAAGCTACTGGCAGGCTTTCCCATGTACCCACGCTAGCTGAGCCTTGGACTCGAACCCACGCAGACAGAGGTGAGATGGCAGTGATCCAGAACAGTGAGCGCTTTAGACCACTCGGCCACTTGGGGCCCCTCTAATTTTAGTAATGATGGCCGTATTTAATGGCAGACAAGCATCAGTTGTACAAACCTAGATCCCTTTCATGCCAGAATACTTTCTGTTCATTTAATAAAACTGTGTTGAGCAGTTTTCAAGAAGTCACTTCAAGTCTTTCTACTTTCAATAATAAAGGCTGTAGTTTTGGCAAACTGGCATCATTTGCAGACCTGCCAACACTAACAAGAGATTCTCATTTAGGCAGTACTTTCTTTTCAGAAGTAAGAAATCATGTACTGCTAGTGTCGATTGGAAAGCATGCATTTTAAAAGCTGAAAAGTGTGATTTGAGACTGATACGGTGATGGTAAACATATCTTCGACTAAAAAGTTTGCAAAATAGATGTGGACCTTAATTACCTCCAGAACAGTTTCTTAACTGCAATTCCAAGTCCTATGGAGCTCAATGGTTCCTTGCTATCTTTAAACCTGACATAATCCTTAGCTTTTTTTTCCAATTTCATGCAATGACTGTAATCATCTCTACTGCTATTAGACATAATCAAATCAACAAACGGTGTCCAAATAAACATAATTGTTGCCCTTCTTGCTTTTATCCACAAGACTCGGAATATTCCTTTTCATTCCTCAGTACTGTTAAAACCTTTTAAGAGGTGTATTGTCCCTTTCATCTTGAACACGTAAAACTTGGATACTATTTTAAAAAATTGTATAAGCAAAAGCTTGATCATGCTGATGTTTTGCGCGAACAAATATGTAAATATGTGCAGTTTAAAGTGTCTGAGGTAATTCTGTAAAGTTAGTCTGCTTATTGGCCAATCTAATGTATCCAAATCAAACAAGGACAAGTCACTATCCTGATTTTACAGCAACAATCATATTTTTGTAATTCCTGCTTTTATTCCATAAGTCCTTATTTTAAGGGTCATTTTCATAAGACTTAAGGTCAAATCATAAGGGTTGAAGGTTTGTATTTGTACAAAGTTAAAAAGCCCTTCCTGCTGGGATGTTTTCTGTCAAATTTGGTTAAACTCTGTTCAGTGGTTTTTGAAAACAAAAGACACTTTTATTGTCAAGCACCCATTTTGGGACAGGAAACTAGCACTAGTAGTGATGGGTGCACTGAGGTTAATCTTGGGTGTGAAGGGACAGACAGACAGACAGATGAATGTATGAACAAACATTTAAAATGATACCAAGTGATCAATGTGTCAAGCTTCTGCCAAAGCGAGCATGACAACAAGTGGTTTGATGGTTTATCTATTTATAGAAACAGTGGCCATATTTGATAGCATCATTTGTAGAAATTTAAAACATCTTCATGTTATGATACTTTATATTAAGTTTGGAAAATTTTGTTCAACAGATTTTTAGAAAAAATCATTAAGATGCATATATTTTTGGCAATAGTGTCCATATTTGATGAACTGATTCCATTTGTACAAGTTTTTAAAAATGCTTCATGTCCACATGCTTTCTGTCTTATTAAGAGATTTGTAATAAGCAATCTCAAGATTTATCTATTTTTAGTATAGGTGGCCATATTTGATGGTATAATGGCATAATTTAGAATAAAACTGAAAGACCTTCAGGATGCTTTATGTCAAGGTTATACATATTCTGTCAAGCACTTTTCGATAAGTATTAAAGGTTTGCTTCTTTTTAGTAATACTGGCTGTATCAAATGCATAATCTGTACTACTGGTAGAAGTTTGAAAGCGTGACATTCTTGGATGCTTCTGTCAAATTTGGTGAAATCTGGTAGATGGTTTGGATGAAATGTTGTTTAAAGGTTTGTCTGGTTTTATTAGAGGCCATCCATTTAGTTAGTATGCAAAAATCTGGCAAAGCTTGACATTTTTCACAAACTACACCTGCTTTTTTGTTGTTGTTGTTCTAGGGTTTAACGCCATTTTTCAGCACAAGATAGGCTATACATGGCGGCCAGTATAACTGGTGGAGGAAGAACACTGGAATACCCAGGAAAGAACCACCGACCCACGAGAAGCTACTGGCAGGCTTTCCCACGTACCCACGCTAGCCGAGCCTTGGACTCGAACCCACGCAGACAGAGGTGAGATGGCAGTGATCCGTAACGGTGAGCGCTTTAGACCACTCGGCCACTCGGGGCCCCCAAACTACACCTGCATATGTACGCTTGACGCACACACACACACACCAATTATATAGAATGGCCTATATTTAATCCATGCAGAAACCATAAAGGATTAACAATATTAACGTGTTTAATAAAACAGATAGTCCACTGACACTGAATGTCTGGCTGCATCAAAGAAATAAGCTGCATAACTTTAAACAGTTTGTCTAGTGTCAGCTAAAATTCAAATGCTGACTGAACCCAGTTGAACAGGTTATGTATTAGACAGATTATTATTGAGATTTCACCCACCCCCCATTTCATATGTGTATGTACATTATCATTAGACCACCCCCATACACAAGCAGATGCATTTGGGTTACCCCCCCACCCATGCATAGGTACTATGAATGGACGGCCCTTTACTGTTCACAGTATTTGAAGACAAAAATGTATCAAGAAATCTGAAAGCCGTTCATGCCATGGTGCTGTCGAATGTGGTCAAATTCTGAAGGAAATGTTGAGGAATGACTCTAACTGATGGTGTATATCAACAACACATAATGGCTGCATGGCTATGTCATCAGTTCACCTAGTCTTACAACAAAAATTGATGAATGATCTCTTTTATCTTGCTATAATTTGCATAGGGCATCTTTACATTTTCACCCATGAAGATAGTCTTGGTAAATCATTTATTGGCCAAAATTTAAAATAAGAACTGAAATCTTGAATGAATGAAATATCTTTATCATTTACATTTTTTAAACTAAACACAAATTTCTGAGAAACATTCGAGGCTCACTAAGGGAATATACAATATGTTGTAAAATAAAAGGTTGTGTACAATAAAAAAAGAGCAGGTTATTGTTTCCATCACATAGAGAATCAACATTTTTAGCTAATTCTAGGTTGTGAACAAATGAAACATGGTATGATGAAAAATCAATACCATCTACAAGAGTAGGTAAAGAAATTATATCCCTGTAGAATTAAGCATAGATGTTTTTCAAGGAAAGATGTCAAGAGAATTGTGTAGGAGGATAATGGACAAGAAATATAAAAATAATAAAATAATAATGACTATAATATAATTAAAATAATACGATAATACATGTAATTATTTGGGCAAATATTGTTGCAATAATTGTTTATGGTGAAAAACAGATGACTGGCTGTAATTTTGCTAAGACTACAACTGGAAGGTTAGATTTTTTTCATTAAGGCCAAATTCCTCATTAATTATCAGTTTTAATATCGAGTATATTTCCTTACATGTGCATTCTATGTCAGTCCATCCCAGGTTTGATTCAAATGGTACCATTTCGATAAATGGTTGGTGACTTTCGCATTGATTTTCTTGTGAATGTGGCTTCTGTGATTATTCATTTGCTCCTGGGAAATCAACAACTTCCTCAACTTAATGTGTGGCACTGATCATGCATGACAGAAGACAGATTCATGGCTTGACATCCTAACTTCCAACTGATCTGTAGCTAATTCCTGTTGTTGAACTTCTAAAAGGAATATGTTTGCAAAATAGGCAACACTTTTCTATGCAGTAGTGTGTGCCTGAATCTATAGTCATGCTTGAAGTTACCCTGGCACATACCAGATGGTCCTTGAGAATTTTAGGTCCACAGTATGCAACCATAAGGACTTCTTCAAATATATACTTCAAACATTAGGTCAATTCAATATGGTGCCAACTATTCTATATGATCTGTTGTAGGCTGATCAGTCTGGTCATTTAGCCAATATGCTCCTATTTTTGTCTATTATATAAACGAGAAAAGAAAATTGCGAAAGCAGCCGATTTGAACTTTACAGTGTAACCCTGAATGCAAACAATATGTTTGGAGAAAACATTTGCATTTCTAAGAATTTGGAGAATTTCCTTCAGATGCTGCTACTTACTTGCCACTGTACTGAAATAAAGGCATGGCTTTTGTGCATTCTATGACATTGTGAGCACATGTCTAATAAATAAGGCATGGCTTTTGTGTATTCTATGACACTGTGAGTACATGACTAATAAAGGCATGGCTTTTGTACATTCTATGACATTGTGAGTACATGACTAATAAAGGCATGGCTTTTGTGCATTCTATGACACTGTGAGCACATGTCTATGACCTATTATAAAATATCTCATAACTTTCATCTAATCAATACAATCTTATCATTCCATTTCTGAAACACCACTGATCTTCTGATGATACACGCAGAAGATGAGCCGATTACAACAAGCACACACAAAAGTTTCATTTTGTAAAATGTGATTGGTTAAGAACTTAAAAATCAGTCACTAAACTAGATCTAAGAGTGTTTAAAAATACCTCTCCCACTTCCCATAAAAGCAATAATCCATCAAAGCCAATTCTTATATGTGACATAAACTCTGTTACGAAACAAATGCACACAAAATTTCATGACGATATCTCAAACGGTCCAGTAGATATTAACTGTTTGTGTTTGAGAGACAGATGGACACAATTATTTTAAAATTGAAATGGTTCTTAAAATGCTCATCAAACAGACTATTTTGTCATGCTACAAAAACATACAAAGTGTAATGAAGATACTTCATCAAATGGTTCAGGAAATGTAATACAATTTTCAAAAAGAGAGAGCCAACACTAAATGTTCTAAACTGAAAAAGTCAAATTGTGTATGGGGCACAAAATCTTGTCCTGATACAAATGCTTATATATCAAATTTCATGAAATTATCTTAGATGACCGAGGAACCATTAAACACTGAAAGAGTGTGACAGGTGGACATACACACAATTTGTAATAAAAATGGGGATAACTTTTGAAATCGCAATCCGAGACACTGCATAATTACAGGACATATCTAGTTATGTAATGAAAGCATGCCAAGTTTCATGAACAAACATAATTTGAAATAAAAATGGGGATAATTCTTACAATGCTGATCAGACAGAATATTTTATCACATGACACAAAGTAAAATAATGATACACCACTCTCTCTTTACAGAATGCCTGGATAACCCATAAATCTGCTTATAATGCAGAGGCAAAAGTGGACCCCATTTATTCTACTAAAAACATGCACAATAAAATAGGCCCTTGATTGCTGAACATGAATAAAAGCATGATAAAAACTGGTAAATGAAACCTTGATATATTGTCTATTTATTATCCAAAATGGTGATTAGTGCTCAGAAATTTGAATCAACATAAAATGTTTGCAACTTTTAACATAAAGACATTTCATTTGGTAATTTTTTTCTCTCCAAACACTATTGTCAATACACTATGAATATTTAAATGTTGGTAAAGGCTTAGAGGTGGCAACATAACAAATAGCAATTAAATAAGGGAAGATCATGCTTTAGCTTAATCTTTAATTCAGCTCCAGTGTAACTGTCAAAATCGTTACATGTCCTTGAGTGTTCAAATGTAAAAAGTTTCATTTAACCATCACAGCTATGTCTGTGAGCATTTATGTGAAAACCTAATTATTTGCATTTGCCGTGCTTTGCTTCATTGTTACAATCAATTAAAAACAGACATGCTTTGTATTATCGATTAAACTGCTTAATTATGTCTTCTGCATCAAATCAAGTAAAGGCGGTAGAATATCAAAAGTTAAAAGGCATCCAAATCCCACCTGCATAAACTATAGTGGTCATGTGTCAAGTGAACTCATTTTAAATAACCAAATGAATTTTGGTATAAATATTATGTATTTAATATAATTAATGTATCTAATATTACTCAGTGATCATGGTTTATCATTCACATTTATAAATTGATCAAGGATATCAAGGGAACCAAATGAAAGGCATCATCGAGACAAGCTTTGTTTCACAAAGAGGGTTCATAATGAAGAAGCAAAGTGCAAAGATCAAAGTGAACTTAAAATTAGTGAACTGGTCCTCAAAGACTTGAACTAGGATGAACATAAATTACATTACAAGCAATAAATTCACAGCATCAATATTTTACAAAAGGAACAAAAAATGTTTCAATGTTGCTGTTTCTCTAAAAAAAAAATGTCCATTGTTTTGAGAGAAAAAAATCTTGTTTTGTTCTGAATCAACAATGATACCAGAATGTATCCCCATTCACATTCAATCAGCAGAGACATAATACAAAATGTTTTCACTGGAACATATGTGGTCTGTTGAAATCTCTTGTAGCTGTATTTTCAACATTCTTTCATAGATTGGTTATGTTGAAAATAAATGGTAAATTTTATAGAAAATCAAACAACTCATTACAAAAGTTATATATTGTCCATTGTGGTCTAAGGTTGACATTGCCTGGGGTGGGAGTGGGAGACAAGTGCCCCAATCCTCCAAAAATGCACCATACGGCTTGCGTCTCTGATTGCCTGTCAACTAAAATCCAACTCCTGGCCTTCGCGAGTGACTTACATTTGAAGTCCGGCAGACAATGTTTTCCACTAACAGGAGAAGGGGTGAAGGCGGGCCACTGGCGCCTTAAAACCAATTGCTTTGGGTAGATGGGACTCGTAAACCTTTGATGGTAGCTCATCTAGGAAAAGGAAAACTCCGATTCCAAACCTCTGCTGCCTTGTGGCTATACCCACTCATGGGAAAGGCTAAGGGAGTAAACCCCGACAGAAAATATGGAGATGGAATCCCTAAGGCGGTCTGACATTGAATTCAACGTCATTCCGGCAACTCCTGCGACGCTGTTGGTGCCAAGCTGTATCGGCATTCGTCGTTCCCTTGGGCCCACCAGCTGCGTGGAGAGGGGGGATCTGCTGCATGGACAACAGCTGATTCTCCATACCACCCTGCCCAGGCTTCATAGCTTCACTGGAGAGGACACTCCAGTGTCGTTGTATGGCATCGGCACAACACGAGAAGTAGCAGTTTA
This sequence comes from Sinohyriopsis cumingii, assembly GCA_028554795.2. Taxonomy (NCBI): domain Eukaryota; kingdom Metazoa; phylum Mollusca; class Bivalvia; order Unionida; family Unionidae; genus Sinohyriopsis; species Sinohyriopsis cumingii. The sequence continues at coordinate 1,539,570 of JAPYKE020000079.1, read as the reverse complement.
CCGGTTCTAAGTCAAAGCTCGATTGGCATAGAGCTTGGCGCCAGGGGTTACTTCTGATGGTGGGAGAGATCACCAGGTCTCACTGGACAGCTACCAACCACCTCAAGCTGGCAGCCCCCAGTCAGTAAGGTGCTGCCCGCCATGGCCTGCCCGCTTCACTGGGTGTGTGGAGCTTAGAGAACCATCTTGACATGTGGGCCACAAAACTCTGCACCAGGAAAGACAAAAAGAAATAAGAAGACTCCAACTCTTTGTTTTGCAACCTGGAACATCAGGACCATGTGTCCTGGATTGACCGCTGACCTACAGCAGATCGACGATGCACGGAAGACTGCCGTCATTGAAAGAGAACTCTCCCGACTGAACATCGACATTGCCTGCCTCCAGGAGACCCGACTGGCTGACAGCGGCACCATCAGGGAAGCCAATTACACATTCTTTTGGCACGGGAAGCCCTCGGATGAACCTAGGCAGCATGGTGTAGGCTTTGCCGTAAAGAACACGCTAATCACCTTCATTGAACCTCCATCAACAGGTACTGAGAGAATCCATGCCCTCTGGCTGTCAACATCCTTAGGCCCAGTCAACATCTTCAGCGTGTACGCCCCAACCCTCTGCTCCACCCACGAGGAGAAAGACAAGTTTTATGAGGCTCTGGATCAGGCAATATCCAGTATCCCCAACAATGAAAGCCTTTACTTACTAGGAGACTTCAATGCTAGAGTAGGAGCTGACCATGAGGCCTGGTCCACCTGTCTCAGCTTTTACGGAGGAGGCAAGATCAACGAGAATGGTCAGCGACTGCTGGAGATGTGCTGCTCCCACAGCCTATGTGTGACCAACACTTTTTTCAAATGCAAGGAGATCCACCATGTGTCGTGAAGACACCCACGTTCACAACACTGGCACCAGCTAGACCTCGTCATCACCAGGCGTGCAGAACTGGCCAGTGTTCTCCTCACCCGCAGCTACCACAGTGCCGATTGTGACACGGACCATTCCCTCATGGCCAGCAAGGTGCGATTATTACCCAAGAATCTGCACCATGCCAAGAAGAAGGGTCACCCACGCATTAACACCTGCTGTGCAAGCAACCCAGAGAAAACACAGCAGTTCATCAGCAAACTGAAGGAAGCCCTCACCAAAGTGACACCTGATAACACCAATGACTCCAAGTGGTCCCATATCTGTGACTCTGTGTACAATTCAGCCATCACAGCTTACAGGAAGAGGGAACGAAAGAATGTTGACTGGTACGAGGCAAACTGGGAGGAGATGGAGCCCGTGACTGAGGCAAAGAGGAAAGCCCTCCTTGCATACAAGGCTGCACCTAACCCCAGAACTCTACAAATCCTCAGGATTGCAAGGAACAACGCCTAGAAGACGGCCCGCCGATGTGCCAACACCTACTGGCTGAACCTTTCAACAGTATACAGACAGCTGCCGACACCGGGGATACAAGAGGAATGTATAAGGGTATCAAAAAGGCGACAGGCCCCCACAGCTAAAGACCGCCCCCCTCAAGTCCAAGATGGGTGAAGTCATCACAGACCAGGGGAAACAACTGCAGCAATGTGTTGAGCACTATCTCGAGCTATATTCAACCCAAAACAATGTCCCTGGAACTGCCCTGGATGCCATTCCAGACCTGCCTGTCATGGAGGAGCTAGACACACAGCCCACCCTGGAAGAGCTCGGAAAAGCCATCGATTGCCTTGACTGTGGGAAGGCTCCTGGAAGTGACGGCATTCCGCCTGAAGTCCTCAAGAGCGGAAAACCAGCACTGCTCCAGCCCCTACACATACTCCTCTGCCTTTGCTGGGAACAGGGATACATCCCACAGGACATGCACGATGCCAACATCGTCACTTTGTACAAAAACAAAGGAGACTGTAGCGACTGCAACAACTATCGGGGCATCTCCCTCCTCAGCATCGTCGGAAAGGCTTTCGCCCGCGTTGCCTTAGCGCACTTGCAGATCCTAGCCTCCCGCGTCTACCCAGAGTCCCAGTGTGGATTTCGAGCTGGCAGGTCAACTGTAGACATAATCTTCTCACTACATCAGCTGCAGGAGAAGTGTCGCGAGCAGCAGATGCCCCTCTACATTGCCTTCATAGACCTGACGAAGGCGTTTGACCTGGTTAGTTGGAGTGGACTCTTCAGACTCCTGCAGAAGATCGGCTGCCCCACATGTCTGCTTGCTGTCATCATGTCGTTCCACAAGAACATGCACATTCAATGGCGCAACATCTGAAGCATTCCCAGTCATCAGCGGAGTCAAACAAGGCTGTGTCCTTGCGCCGACGCTCTTTGCCATCTTCTCCATGCTTCTCCAGTATGCATTCAAGGAGTGCAGCAAGGGAGTGTACATCCTTACCAGGGCTGACGGCAAGCTGTTCAACATCACCCATCTCCGTGCTGAGACTAAAGTCACAGAGGTACTCATCCATGAATTGCTCTTCGCCGACGATGCAGCCTTGACATCACACACGGAAGATGGACTTCAGCAGCTGGTATGCTGCCTCTCCCATGCTTGTAAGGAATTTGGACTGACCATCAGTTTGAAGAAAACAAACGTCATGGCGCAGGACGCAGACTCCCCTCCCTCTGTCACCACTGATGGGTACAACTTGGAAGTTGTCGAGAACTTCACATACCTCGGGTCTAACATCTCCAGTTCACTCTCCATTGATTCTGAGGTGAACGGCAGGATTGCCAAGGCAGCAGCAGTGATGGCCAGACTTAACCAGAGGGTCTGGAACAACCCCAACCTCACAGAGAAGACCAAATTGCATGTCTACCAAGCCTGCGTGTTCAGCTCACTTCTCTACAGCAGCGAAACATGGACCACCTATGCAAAACACGAGAGGAAACTGACAGCTTCCACCTGAGAATGTCTGCGGCGCATTCTGCACATCCAGTGGCAGGACAAAGTCCCCAACACAGGTTCTAGAACACGCCAACATGAACAGCATGTTCTCCATTCTCAGTGAGAGGCACCTTCGCTGGCTTGGCCATGTCAAGAGAATGGACCCAGGCCTTATTTTCAATGACCTGTTATATGGGGAGTTATCAGAAGGTGCACGACCAACTGGACGACCACATCTGCGCAACAAAGATGTCTGCAAGAAGGATATGAAGACGCAAACATCAATGTCAATGGCTGGGAGAGCTGTGCAAACAACCATTCCAGCTGGTGTCTAGCTGTCAGGCAGGGAGTTCAAAATGCAGAGGAAGAGAGAAAAATAAAACAAACTGAAAAGAGAGCTAGAAAGAAGGATAAACAAAAGCTTACTTTGGAGCTACGCCATCGTCTCCCATAGACGGATGGATGCCAAGATATTGTCCATTATTCACAATGAGACTAAAAATTGAGCATTCAACAATTTAACCTAACTCTTCCCTTCTCACTGTTATTGTCCATCTCTTTCTTAATTTTTTTTGGTAAACTGCACCTTTGCTCATTATCAAGTCTATATTTTTGGACCCCTCTGTGTTATTGAGGGAGAGGTGTACGAAGCATGTAAAGTTTCAGGAAGAGATCTGAAAGGATTCAGGAGTTCTTGAGTAAACAAAGGCATGATGGGCAAAGAGATGGACAAGCTGACTCTAGAATGCCAGGAGTATTTAAAAATACCAACAAAGATATATGGCCATTTATTAAACTTTTATTATGATTTATGATCAATAAATAGAATTTCAGCTACCTTCATAAACAGTTCAGGTTTTCTAATTGTTACATTGAACATACTGGTTTGTCTAAAGCAGACCTATAATTAAGGGGTTGTTAAGCCTTCAATTTAAGTGTAAGCTTGTCAAAAACCATTATTATTGTTTTATTCAATATGTTCATTTTTCTAAAATAATCATAACAAGTGGTTCATGTGACAAATAAGACAGAGTATTATTATCATAAAAAACTGAATGAGTGAAAACAAAACAAAAACAAGTTAAAGCATAATGATAATATTAAAAGCATATCTTGAAATTAATGAAAAGCAATCGATCTATTGCTTACTGAAGAACGTACCTTTGTGAGTTCCAATGACTTCCCCTGTTTCAAGGTGAATAAATCTACCAGGTTTGGGTTCAACGTACTGAAAAGAAAAGGAACTACATTAATATTTAAAATCGTAGTTTTTAAAGTTATTTCTTTTCCTGATCCATTGATTCTTGCATATCAGTCATGTGATAGGTACTGTAGCCCTATGACAAAAGGTTATGGCTAATATGCAAAAGAGCTCAAAATGCAGCCCCACTGCATTATAATGTGGATGCTGGGGTCCATAACTGCCAATCATGCTATATACGGAATGGCAGTACACAGAGAATGCTGTTGTGGCATGGGTGAAGTGTGTGAGGAATAAACAAAATACCAGTTAAACGTATAACAATTATTTTAGCTTATGTAAATTAAAATATATTTTTTCACTCAATGGTATCTTTGATTTAATTTGTCAAACAATAATTTGTAAAAAAGTAAATAAAGATAAGAAGTAGTCATAAGACATTTTTTCTTCAAAAATAAAATATATTTTACCAAACTAATAAATCAAACTCTTGTTTACCTTGGCAATAATGTTTTTGTAGTGATCAATGAAATTGTGAATTTTCAGAAGCCATGCTATGACTGCGTTAAACCTGAATTTGTGTTATAATGATGACCATTGTAGCAGGGTTACCAGATTTATGAGAGTATGTGACATTGTACAAATGCTAAATGGCAGAAAATAAGTTTACCCAGTACTTTTTTTTTACATGTTCAGAAATATTTTCCAGATACTAAGACACAATGCTCTATCAGATAAAACTAACCAAACTTGTAAAATATAGTGTTTCTGTATCTGGTCTGCTCCTTTAAATCATAGTTTTCAAACTGTTATACCCTATCATAAATTCTTTGATACAATTTTGATGTAACAAATATTTTGCTTAACCTATCCAAAGTTTCAATTATTTTAACAATGCAGCAATAGTTCATTGCCCAGATACCTGGAACAGGTTGAAAAAACATAAAAGGAAAGGCAACTGTGCTTTGCCATGAGCACACTCGGCTGGTCAATATTTCTTTCTGATGGCACTGTCAGCATCAATATTCTTTGGACTGTAATCATGTAATCATGTTAAACTCAGCAGTTGCTGTGATCAACAAAGTTGTGATTCTTACCCGAGTCAAAGTTGTGAAGAATTAAATTCAACCCAAATATCACCCTGTATCAGACCGACAGTATATAGTGAAGAAATATTTTTTTCACAATATATCATGTACCGTATACAGGAAGACATGTATTAACTGAATGTAGATAAATGAATATCTTTAATATCCACGGAAAACATGTGTCAGTCACATAAAGTCTTTTTCTTCAATGCAATGTATAACAAAAGTGCTCATTTATGTACTGATCACTGACAGATGAAAACTAGTTAACTGAGAAATTAATTGTATCATTTGTAGTATACACTACCACCCCAATATACTGTATACATTCACTTATATGTTGAGACTAACTGCAACAAAAAACAGACCCTGATCTGTCATCATATAACGTTCCCACAAATTAGAGTCTATGTTGTTTGTTCCACTGATTACTCCTAACAAACTGCAAAGACCCAGATCTGCTGGACAGGTGCAATATGTGATGACAAATCTGGGTCTGTGTTATTTGCAGTTGTGCTCACCTTATAAGCAAGTACATAAGGTATATTTATTTTGTCCATTTTTTGTACATTATTTGAAATATAAAGGCACTGAGATATGAATCCTGAGTGATTTGGTTGATATGACCAATGTTTCCCCCAACCTCACCCCAACACTCAATGGCTCCCTCAGGGAAATATTTCTCCTAGAACAACCTTTCCCCGTTCTCCAAACTGCATTTCTCCAGCCTAATTTCACTCAGTGTTAAACACAGATGCCCTCTTTAAGTATTCCCTGCTAGTACTGGATATTAGATAAACACCATTTCCATTTAGGACCAAACAGACATCATAAGAAGTATTTCGGTGAAAGAACACTGTCAATTTGACCAGAAATCTAGCTGAAGTAGTGATAACATTTTCAATGTTGTCATTGTGGCTACCATACTGGAAGTCAGACAGACACTGTTTTCTTTTACAATCAACTAGGTATAAATTGCAGTCTTTCAGTGAAAACCACATGATGATATAATAATTCATTCAGAAGAAGTGATTACAAGATTAATTTTACAAAATGGCCACTGTGGTGGCCATATTGGATGTCTGAGTTGCACCATTTCCATTTAGAACCAACTAGATCATGCGATTAATGTGTATGTAAAGTTTCATGGCAATCCTCCATGTAGCTTAGGAGGAGTAGGGATAAAAAAAACTTTGCTAACAGATGAATGGACATTGGATGTCAGAGCATCAAACGAAGAAAAGAAAATCATTCCATAAGCTCTCCTGGTTTATGACCAGTAGATCTAAAAAATAAATTAAATATTTCTAGCTCATGTGAATTAAAAAATACTTAACAGCTAAAAATCATTCCTAAAATGTGAAATTTGTCTAACTTTCAGTTCAGTTAAAAAATTATTAAGGTTGGGCTGAACAAATCCATGACAAGGTGCTTGTGTGGACAATTAGTATTATATGAAAACAAATCCTCTATCCATGGAGTATTCTGTTTGAGGGAATTCTGGATAATGTAAACACAGATGATTCATGGATTAGAGCACATAATTATAAATATTCCAAACCTCTTCAATAAATTTGTGGTATTCTCTAGATCCAATGAAGCAAATTCCCATGCTCTGAAAAGATAAAGCAGAATATATTATACTGATTCATGTAGGGATGTATATCACCACTTTATGTAACACAATATGAATGACCTGTTACAATACACATTGCAATAACATAACTGCATAACTATAAGGCAGTATAACATCATTCTCTTGATTTTAAGACAAATTAGAGCCCTAAGCAATGAGTGCATAGCATAATGCCCCTGCCCCCTACTGTACAATATACATGCAACAGGCAATAAATGTACAAAATGGCATAAAAATTAGGTATAAGGATTGCAAAGCTTTGTTGGCTGCAACAGATGTGAATGGCTGGACAGATGAACTGACAGACAAAAAAGTGATTATTATAAGACCTTGGTATCCTGATGAGGGCCCCATGGCCTACAGTGTAAGATGCCTCCCTGATATTTGTGTTTTTTAGGTTGCCATCTTACAGTCTTTTTTCTAATAAATTCAAATTCTGACAGAAGCAAACAAATATGTTTTCACGTTCTGTTGACCTGCAATTCAGTTGGCTGGAATGTGACTGAAGCAGGGAATGCCATAATCTGTTAAAACTCTTTATTTTCAATAGTAGTATATTTTTATTCATTTCATTATGGGGCCCAGAGTGGGTGAGTGGTCTAAAGTGCTCACCATTACGGATCACTGCCATCTCACCTCTGTCTGTGTGGGTTCGAGTCTCAGGCTAAGCTAATGTGGGTACATGAGAAATCCTGCCAGTAGCTTCTCGTGGGTTGGTAGTTCTTCCCGGGGTTTTCCACGGTTCTTCTTCCACCAGTTATACTGGCTGCAATGTATAGCCTATCTTGTGCTGAAAAATGGCTTTAAACCTTACAACAACAACATTTATTTACAGAAGCATACTGCAACTTAATCTGATGTTGGCAGTCTAGCCAACTGAACTGCAGGTTAATGGAACCTGAAAACATGGTTTACTTCTGCAAGAATCTGAATTTATTAGATAAACGACATCAGAGAAGTGATAGTCCAACTAAAGCAATATGACTTTAGTTTGTAGAAAAGCATCGATATGATGATAGTTAACCTTAAAACATGCTACACAATACCGTTATTTAGGCTGTAAGGTGGCAACCTAAAAAATGCAAATATCAAGGGAGGAATCTTAATTGTATGACTAGTGGGCCCATAAACCATAAAATAGTCACACAAATGTATCAGAGATGAATATTACATACATGTTTACCCTTTTCTGGCTCCAAAAGCAGTCTGTCTTTTGTTTTCAACTGTTGTCAGTAGTATGGATATAAAGCAAACAGCTCAACAATAACAAAACCTTCATCCAGAAATACATTTATTGTATATAATGTCAAAATACATAATTATTTCTTTTACCAAGAAAAGAAATACCCTTTCCTAAAACCAGTATCACTCAATTATTCTACATACATTCATGAATAGTTTACCTTTCATGATGTAGTTTGCTGTCTGAAAACATTTTCTATAAATTCCATCTCAGTGAATCAGCTGTTTTCAATAGCAAGTTTAACTCCGCCAAAAAGTCTCTCATCGCTTCATCATTGATAATGTTCACTTCCTCACTGCCTGACATTGTCCTTTACAGAATGTGGACAAAGATTTATTTGTGGGTTTTATTTTGGCCCAATCCTTGTGAGATTTGCACTCAACATGTCTTTTTATATCACTTAAACCATCACATGGGACAGAAAAATCTGACTTGCACACACCGGAGCAAACACAATTAACTCCTTTTTTTTAGACTGTTTTATTACAGTCCAAATATCTGTATAAACCTTGAGAAACTTCTGGTTAACACTTGACTTTTCAACTTTTCCAATTTACTTTTCAGATAATGTTAGTTGCCATTCTGGAAAAACTGCAAACTGCATCCATTCAATGCATGCTGACGTTTTACTTCATATACTATGCTTTTATTAATGGAATATAATCTGATTTATTTAACCATATAATGAGAACTGTAATGGGGGGGGGGCATCATAAAGATATTGTACTGTCAAGAAATTATCACAATTATACCAGATATGAATCAATGTATAGCTACATCCCTAAATTTAAATTAATACTTAATGTCATATTTACATTAGTGTTCAATAGTTATTTGCTAAAGCTAATATTTGATAATCTATTTTCAGATATACTGGACCTTATTTGTTGATGATGTGTTGAGCAGTCTGTACCAATGTTCTTGGATGTGACAGCTTATCTGCACAATGCTAATTCTGGAGTATTGCAATAAGGAAAGAGAACTTTTCATAAAAATAAAATCTGTAAAAACACAACCTTTGTGATGATGATGATGATGTTTGACCTGCTATAATTAAATCTACATAAAGCTTTTCAGATCAGGCTATGGAACTATTTCTCCTATTTTATATTTTTGCTGACATGCAACAATGTCACTTTATTATCTTGAGAATATATATTAATAATATCTTATCCTTGATATATTCAAACAAATTTCGGCAAAATACAGTTTTTCATCTTACCAATGGCAACATGTAAAATTTCCAAAAATAAAATTCTCAAGTGAGCCGTATGTCTGACTATATTTGATGGTGAATAGGAATCACTTTACCAACCTTAAGTTTTTAACAACGGGTAATTTGTGTTAAATTAGCTCACATTCTATTCAGCAGTTTTAAAGAAGTCTTAAATTCTTGCAACGGTAACCATGTGACGGTGGATTGTTGTTGGTGTTGTGTGGTGTAACGCCATTTTTCAGCACAAGATAAGCTATACATGGCGGCCAGTATTAATGGTGGAGGAAGAACCCAGGAAAACCCCGGAAAGAACCACCGACCCACGAGAAGCTACTGGCAAGCCTTCTCACATACCCACATTGGCTGAATCCAGAGGTGAGATGGCAGTGATCCGTAAAGGAGAGCGCTTTAGACCATTTGGGGTCCCAAAGGTGGATTGGCATCATTTGTAAAACAAAAACAAACAAAAAAGCAATATCATGAAGTCTGGAAATTTTCTGTCAAGTTTTATTAAATTCTAATGAGCAGTTTTGGAGATTAGGTTGTGGAAACGTTTTCCTATTTTCTTTTAATGTTGGCCATATTCAATAGCAGGCTGGCATGATTCCAATTTTTAAAGTCTTTGTGTCATGATACTTTGTCAAATTTTATTAAATTCTATTCAGCTGATTTTGGAAATAAGTACTGTAAAAAGTTTTTCAAGTTTTTAATAATGGTGGCCATCTTTAATTGTGGATTAATAGTATTTGTTGAAAGCTAAAAAACCATCATGATAGGATGCTCTGTGCTCAGATTGGTGTTTGGGAAGAAGCTGAAAATTAGCAATCGTTCACATACATGTTTTCCTATTTTTTTTAATGGCAACTACATCTGATGGCATCATTTGTTCAAACCCGAAAGGCCTTTATACCAGGATATTGTGGCAAGTTGGCTGAAACTGGTTTGACAGGTTTTGAGAGGATGAAAAAAGCTGTTGTTGATGGACAAAGGGCCATATCATATTCTAACAAGAAGCCCAGGTGGGCCTGATATCACTCACCTGGTTTACTTTACATAGAAGTTTAAGAACACGAGCTATATGAACAATTTCCTAAATGTTATGTCTTGAAGATTTTACCTACTTTGCTGTTAAAATTCATTCTAATGATGAAGGCTTAACTATTATGCAGTTTCTTGCTCAATAATGAAGTTCACCAAGGTGTTGATGATAATATAACCACATAAGAACAAAAATATGACTTCAGAGGCAAGATCACCTTGTTAACATGCATCGATCTCACTCATTGCTGAAACATTCCATGATCCTGAAGACTGAAGCATATATTCCATGTTTTATTAAAATCAGCTCACAAATATGGCTTCCAGAGTGGTAACAAGCTCAACCAATCAAATGCAATATCAACCCATTAATATACATGCATCTCACTCATTATCAACCTTGTATAAAATCTTGATGATATAAGCATATATTCCTAGTATCATCAATATTGGATCCCCCCACACACAAAAAGAGAGGCTGAACAGTAACTCTCTCAGCCAATCAGATGAAACATCACCTATTATGTATGAATCTCATTCCTTATGAAACCCATCAAAGATCTTGATGATATAAGCATATATTTCAAGTCTGATTAAAATCTGATCAGAAATTTGGCCTCCAGAGTGGTAAAAAGGTCTGCCTGTCCTATCCAAGATTATCTTATATGTGCAGATCTGGCTCATTATCAAACCCATCCAAGAGTTTGATGATATAAGCATCTACTTCAAACCTGACCCTAAAAGAATGAGAAATATGACTTCTTCCAAAATGATTTGGCTCTCAGCCAATCAGATGCAAGATCGCTTCATTAATGTGCCTAGAATTCACTCATTATTAAACCCATCTATGACCATGGTTATATAAACCCCATATTGCAAGTTTCATCAAAATGGGATCAGACAGAAATATGGCTTCCAGAAGGGTAACAATACACTGTAGCAATCAACCATGTAATCCACAAAAAGTCATGAACAAAGGTGAATTAACAGTATACCTCTTTTTTCTTAGCAATTTTCTCCATGCCAGCTGATGCTGCTATTTTCTTGACAACATCCTTGGTGAATTCGCCTATAGGGAAGATTGTCATCTGAAGTGCGTGTTGTGGAATCTGAGACAGAAAAAGGGTCTGATCTTTCAGCTTGTCATATGCTGTCAACAGTTTAACACCTGAGATAAAAAAAGATTAAAATTAAATACTGGCCAAAAAACCCTGACAATGATGCTGATGTTCAAAATATTTGTAGCAATGTTTGGCCTGCTGTTTATTAGTTCTGGAAAATAATTTACCACAATCATTTAACAATTTCATCCTAAAAGAAGAAGCCTTGAAGGAGACAGATGCTCTACTGCCCAAAAAAGAATTTCCAGGAATTCATGATAAGACCATTTCTTCCTGAAACTGCTGAGTGTTGAATCCATCCAGTGCTCAGCAATTTTTTTCTCACAAAGGCCCAGGTATGGTGATTTAAAAAAAAATCACAAGCCCTGACTCGAATTCCACAAGCCTACAACTATTTCATATTACCAAAAGGACCCTACATTTTTACTACTATTTTCACACAATGCTGCAACTGCTTTACTTTAAATATCAAAAGAAATAAAGAAAATTATATGAAATTGACTTCTGTTTATTAAAAATCTAAAAATATTACACAAAAAGCAAAGTTTTCAGCCAGGTCCTGATGTCAACCCTTCTTCAAGTGCTCCATCATTACCCATCTTACTCATTGGATCAGCAATCTTATGTTCATTAGCATTATATAGTTTCTCTTTATACTTCTGAGACTGGTCAAAGGTGCTGCTTAAAATGACTAACCAGTGTTCCATTATTTACTGAAGTATTTCTGCCAAAAAACTTTTTCTGGTGGGTCTTTCCTTTTTTTATATCTCAAATTCACTAAAGAATGGCTTATTTTTACTCAAAGACTCAGAAACCATCATGGACCAACTTTGATCTCTTTATTTCTTACAACACCTCAAAATCTATCATGCTTTTTGGCCTAAACTTTCCAGAATAATTAACAGCTTGTTGTGCACACATGTTTGCCATAATCCAATGACTCAGCCACATACCACTGCAGAGGAACAGTTCCAGTTACCCCTAGACTGGTTATAGCTCATTTATGTAAAACATGTATATAGAACAAGTGAAAATACCATTTTTATTTCTTTCTGTTTTTATTTAATCAATTTTCAATCATAACGTTCCAACTAGAAGGAGAAGCAACACGATTTTCAAGATATGGGCTGTGGTAGCATATTGGATAACAGATCAGTATCTGGAAGAATGCAATTTGGTCGAAACAATGAATAAAGAAAATCTACATCTAATGTTTGGGAATAAGTAAGGATTCAAGTGATGCTATGCACGCTTTGCACTATGTAAGTACAGTACATTATAGTTCAGCCTGGTCTCCCTGGTAAACTCAACTGGCCAACGAATTATGAAGTCTGTATTTACCTTTATTTAAATTTATGCTGGAAAAATCAGAAAATATGCACATGCAAAATAATAACAAAATCAATCATAGTACGTTATAACAGCTTAATAATTGTCGGGTCACCAAAAGATACTTTTTTTTTTTACATGCCTTCATCTTAGGACATGGAAAATATTATTGCTTCATTTCCTAAGATTTACAGCCATTAAAGAAGTCAACAAAAAGACCCCAAAAACTGTCAAGTTTAGACACTGGACCGCAGATAAGCTGAGCCCTCTCTTCTTCCAGGCCTTTATTTTTTCCTAAATTATTCAGCTTATATGTGAGTATGTATGGTAATTTCATTTATTCTACCCTTATTTATTCAATTTATCCTAACCCTGATATGGATATATGGTTTTGAAGCATATGATCCACAGGGTTAAATTGATTTAAAAAAAAAATAAAACCGCATTAAACGTAAATAAATTTTGATTTTTAATTAGGCTCAGTATTCTGCCCTTTCTACATTTGATTTCTAATTACCGCTTTAAGTTAGACTGACCTCCATGCCGTCTATTTTTGTCCATCCAACATGTACATCTAACTCATATTTAATACCATTTTTGGGCTCAAAATCACTCGCTGGTATCTCCATTAACACTTTCCCAGTGCCAATAATATACTTCATAACTTTAAAAATTATTGTGATCATCATTACCGTCAGCCAGCATTTACCAAACATAATCGTAATGAACTATGCCAGGAATCAGACATTTTGGGTTTTCTAGGTCACCCATAATTTAAACATGCATTTGTAAAACTTCCTTCATGGAATGTTCAAACTATGCCATAATAATTCTTATTCCTGGGCACCATATGCCATCATATTTAGTTAACAACCATTCATGTCATGCTTGAAGAACCCAAATGTGCAATAAGTTACCTCCCTGAAAAACATGTTATGCCAAGGAACAGTTACATAAAACTTGTATACTTTGCCAAGCACATTTTCTTACCCCGGACTTTCAATTAATCTGCAGGAGTTCTCACATATAAATGTTCTCCAAGTTCATGAATTGGCACAAATTTAGCACGATTCATGCAATCGCACACCCTGACAACTGTTTAGTATTTTACATATCAATTAATGACTTCTGCACACAGTTTCTCTGTTGCTTTGGCAATACTTCCTGTTTGTCATGCAGGGAAGAAGCTACATTCATTTCTGATTGGTGTTTGTTGTTTAACAAGAAATAAACACCAAAGAGAATTCAAAATAACATATTTCACCATGTGACACACCAGTAGTGTAGCTTTCAAATCGACCAAAGCAGACATGATACAATTTATCATAGAAACTTTGCGTAAAAGTGGCTATTAAATGATGAGTAAAGTACTTCATGTGCTTCATTATACATGTGGAACATGTTTGGAATGTATAGTATATGCTGCTGGGTTAAGATAATTAGTATGGAACATGGAGGGGGGGGGCAATTACTAACCATGTCACTTAGTGTTTTTATAGACGGCTAGTTAGTATTCCCAATAGTCCTTTTGGCTTTTACTAGTAAAAATGAATGTCTGTGAATGCACATCATGTTTCAGATGTAGTTTAATTTTAAAGAATAATGAGGCAAACTAATAATAAGTATTACTGATGAAGACAAAAAAATTGCACATGGTAAGTATCATGTTGTATCGATTCTCTGTCTCGTATCGATATGTGTATCATTACAGCAAAAGTAATGAATCGTTTCACCCCTACCTGGAATCCATCTAACTCTACTAAGGCACTCTACCAACTGATCTATCTGAGCTTCTGACTTTCTTGCAAAACTTACATACTGTAACTGGTTCAGTGTATTCTGACACTATAAACTTTGTCTAATAATGATTTCATGAAAATGTCAAGTAATTTTTACAACAAATGAATGGTAATGAGCCCTCATTTGCCCAGCATAAACCAATCTGAACAGCTATTTATATCTTGGAAAAAGACATAAAAGCAAACATTTATATAGTTTTTTTATTTTCTCAAATTTGTACATAACAAACTCCTAGGGAAGCAGCTAAGAAAATGAAGTCCACGTCAACAGACTGATTGTCTTTATATGAAGTTATTTATTTATACAGGGAAGCTACTGTACTTGAAATTCTCAAGTTTCCTATTTGCAGGTAATCACTGTATAGGTCTAACTATATTTAGCATAACAATACATTTTACCATTATTCACATGTTACAAAATATATTTTGTAAATCACTCATACATGGAACTACTTGTTTGCTAATCTATTTTTTGGCACTCATAAAACACTCAACATAATTAGCATGCCAACACATACAACTTTAGTTCTTGTTACACCTTCAAGATTCATTACAGATTGATTATTATCAGGGATAAATCCTTTACTGTAACTGCAAAGGTTTAATATTGTGCATCTTATCAAATTAACCCCTGGAGCTTTTGTCATTTTCGCCTTAAATCGAGTAGGAAACACATTTTGAAAGCTTTTTCTGAATAGACTCGAAAACACCAAACCCCCAGTCATCTTTCAATAACATACTGCCTAGCTGTGTTAGAAACATTGTTTTTCATTGGCTATTTGACTTGCTCATGAGCAGAAGGGTAAAAGTTGGAGTTCTTTTTTTTCTTTTCCTTTTTGTTCCTAAACGGAGCCATTATTTTTGTATGGAGACCACTCTTTATTCCAAATGCCCATCTTATCCTAATTTTTGCAAAGGCTCATCTGTCTGTTTGCAGTTCATACCGGTTTGCCTTAGATCTGAGACCAAAAAGTCTAAAATCCAGACACAAAATCGGATTCCGACCACGAGCAAATTTTGGGTAGAAAAAAGTCGGGTCCAAAAAAAATGAGTTTTTTTAATCTGTATTTTGTAGTGCAACTAGATATTCTTGATTATTTGGTATCATTGTAGAGCTACATCTGTCTACCGTTCTATACTACCACTCACTTTAGTGTATCATGCATGACCATGACTCTACAGAGCTCGGCAGTAGGCTGCTACCTCCTGCCCCGTTAAGTCGTCGCTAGGGGTTAATGTGTTAACACCATTTATCAGCACATGATAGGTTATACATGACAACCAGCATATTTTGTGGAGGAAGAACACAGGAAGACCCTGGCAAGAAGCAAAAAACCCACAAGATGCTACTGGCAACCTTTCACACATACCCACATTGGTCAAGCTGACACTCAAACTTACGTGGCCAGAGCTGAGATAGGAGTAATCAAGACAGGCAATGGCCTTGCACTAATATGCCACCCAAATGCCCTTGTAAGTAAACAACCTATATAAATAATCAATACCTTGGAATCATTTTTTATTTAATGGGAAATATTTTCTTCATACAAAATTATCAAATCAGCAGCATGATGCACTAGTTTAAGTGTTCAAGATAACTGACAGCAAATAATAAGGATCTGGATTGAATTAATTATGCAGAAACAGTTGAGCATATAAGACTGTATACAAGATTTTGATTATGTTCGGAAATATACTTTTGCTAGTAACTGTACCTCTAGAGTTCTAATAAATCTTTGAGATGACTACAGATGAAAATCATGTCAAGTTATTAAAAACTGTCCTGAAAACATGTTCATTTAGGAAAAATACATTAATAATGACTTTGTGTGTTTGATATAATATGAACAGTTTTCATCAATCTCATGACCAATTGTCACCATAACTGCATAATTGTAATCCATTAAGACGCCAAGATGTCTCTTGTGGAAGTGAATGCTTCTTACTTGCAACTTAAATGTCATTCTAATTCTGGATTTAAAAGCCTTGCATATCATACCTTTCTTGGGATCTATTTTATCGAGATCTTCTCCCACATCAGTCCTGGCATAATGACCTGTAGCTATGGCATTGGCATCAAACCTGTTTCTAGCATACTGGAAGAAGGCATGAAACTTGATGTATTTGTTGCACAGGACATCAGGGTTGGGTGTCAGGCCAGCTTGATAATCTTTAACAAAGGAACTGAAACGAACAGATGCAGAAGACAAAATATAACGAATACTGATAGCTTGGTGGGTTGAAGCAACGTGAAGATGGAAAAAATAACTCCAGAGATAATGCCATTCAAAGTCATTTTCTTTTTTTTCTTCATACCACTCTGGTGGCCTAAGTGGTTTGAGCATCTGCCTCGGATGTGGGAGGCTGCAGGTTCAAACCTGGCAGAGTCATACCAAAGCCTTATAAAAATGGTACTAACAGCTGCCTTGCTTGGTGTTCAGCATTAAAGGTGAGTGTTAGGACTGCATGGCCTAGTGTCAGAATAATGTAACTGGGTGGGACATCATGGTATATGTCTGCAGCATGATGCCCAAGTGCTAGACATTACTATAAACTGCCGCACTGCAGACAGCATAGCAATATGACTGAAAAATTGTTCAAGCTATGTTAAAAATCAAAATCACACACACACACACACACTTATGGTCATTTTCACTATCGTAAACATACTGCTATAAATGTGTCTAATATTTTTCTACAATTTATTTTCTTCATACAGCACTTGAGAATTAATATTAACATTTGAAACTCTATTGGATAATTTTTTATATTTCCTTTTAATAGCAATTTCATTATCATTTCAAACATTGCTATCAGCAGAACAATTTCCATGGGTCAGAACCACTATCTGAGCTAAATTTTACTGGCCTCCCTTGACATATAAAGCTGAAATGACAGGCCAGTAGATCTAGACTTGGTATCTAATTTTAGTAAGACCATCAAGTTTGCTAGTAGTAACACAAGCTGTATTTGGTAAAATAGAATGCATACCATGCAAAAAGCTTAGGAGGACATAAATCTCTTCAAGCTAAGACTGTTATCAATTAGGCATTCAGTGAAAACTGATAACTAAACATAAAGCTAACTAAACATAAAGCAAACATAAAAAGGAAAAAAATTAACCCGGCTGAAATTAATTAGAAAGTGATGCAGTTTGCTCCTTAGTAGAAAACTTGCATCTCTGACCAAAGTTTCTCTTCTGGTAGCCTCAATTCATGAATCTCTTATGTAAGAAGGGCCTGCCTGTTATGTGACCAGAAAAGGTATATATTTAGGATAGTGATTTTTTTTTAAAGTGAGCTTAATGTAAGAGAACAAATAATTGCAGTTCGGGTGTGGATGGATAGATATACACAAATGTACATACATATGTACAAATGTACGAATAGCGGAGTGCAACACAGGGAGCATACGAAGCAGGGAACCAGACTATGCCTATGCTCAAAGTATACAAGATGCCATCCCTCATCCAAAGCATTGTAGATTAAATAAATATAGATCGATTTATGTGAATCCTTTGCGTTAAAAAAAGACACACTGCAAAGAAATGTGTGCATCAATTTTCTCCAGCATGTGTCCCTGACACACAAATGTGCATAATGGGAAACACTGATACATATGTACAAATGGTCATGCATATGAATGCCAAATTGATTGTTTTATTGGGATTTCAATCAAGAAAAATAAAATAACTAGCAATGATAGATCTTAAGAAAGGATCACAGTACAGTGATGAGTATTATTATAAAGGATGACTATACACAGTGAAATTAAGATATACTTTATATATTCTTTGTACGTCGAGTCCAACTGCAAACATCATAGACTCCAATCTGCCACTGCATAATGCACTGGTAGATCTGGGTGTATGTTGTTTCTTCTACTGATTACTCCTAACAAACTGCACAGACCCAGATCAGGTGGTGCATTATTAGGTCCAAATATCTGATTTGACTTAATAATGAGTATGTACACAAATAACAACCTGAAGACTTGGTTCCAATATTCCTTCACAAAGTTGACTTCATAAAAGGGAATTCTCAGGTGGTCACAGACAAACTTTGCATCTTCTCTGTCTTGGTCTGTTTTGCAGACGCCCCTCTCATCTGTTACATCCCAATTCTTCATGAATAGTCCAATGACATTGTAACCTGTACAAATAGTCTGAGAATAAGTCTGAGAATAAATTGGAAATTCTACACCTGCATAAATGCTTTACTTTCCCTTATTATTTACAAAACTTTTATAAAAAAAAGGACTATTAGCGCTTTTAAAATAAAGGCCGGGGGCTGCATATTGTGCTCATAATAATAATGAGGACTTTGCATAGCGCCTAATCTTTGGAAGCTCTAAGTGCTTTATAACATTAGACAACACCTATAAGAAAAAACTTATAATGATATGATTACAAAAACAAACACTATGAATTTAGAAAAACACTTTTAAAAAACCATGCTGAGAATATTTAAGGTAGGAAACATTATTAGGTCTTTAAGTTTGTTCTTGCAGTCGAAATAAGTGAGTTTTGAGAGCACTCTTGAATGGGATCACTGTCTTTGTGTCAAATTTCAATGGGCAATTCATTCCACGTTACTGGGACCTGGTATGCAAAAGAATGCTGTCCATATGACTTCATTTTCATAGTGGGAATAATGAGTATACGATTGTTAGAAGAGGGGCACAAGTATCTTGCTGGTGTGTACACGTGGGCGAGGTCGGATAGGTATGTTGGACTAGAGTCCGACAGTGAAACATAGCACAGAGAACAAATTTTGTGTTTGATTCTGGATCAAATGGATAGCCAGTGTAGGGTACAGAGCAGCGGGGAGGTATGCTCTGATCAAAGTACTCTAAGTATGATCTGAGCAGCTGTGTTTTTAACTTTTTGAAGTTTCTGGAGTAGATATTGAGATGATCCAGACAGAATTGAGTTATAATAGTCCAGTCTTCAAAGTACTAATGAACACACAAGTGTTTTAGTGGCATCAACTGAAAGATATTTGCGAATTGAGCTGATGCATCTCAGCTCAAGATATGCAGCCTTGCATATGTTCATGACATGTTGGTACAATGTGAGAGTGCTGTCCAGATTAAAACACCTAGGTTTCGTATTGATTGTGTGAATTTAATGTTGGTGTTGCTGATATTTATTGTCTGAGATAAAGGATGTGAATGAGAAAGTCTTTGTGTTGTGATCAGAATGGCCTCAGTTTTATCATCATTCATCTGCAGCTTGTTACGTATCATCCATGATTTCACATCAAGTAGGACTTGAACCACAGTAAGGCTGTATCATGATTGCCAAATACATGCTGGAGATGGTGAAGTAATATATCATGGTCTATGGTGTCAAATGCTGCAGACAAATCAAGGAGGGTGAGGACTGTAATCTTTACGCTATCCAATGCAGAAAGAGTCATTAACTACTTTTAGAAGAGTAGTTTCAGTACTGTGGTAAGGGCAATATGCAGATTGTACATTGCTAGAAAGACTGAATTCAGATGAGATACAAGCTGGGATAGAACAACCTTTTCTAAGATTTTTTATATCAATCATGATCAATGCATTGTTATACAATGCACAACTTTGATCCTGAGATTAAAAAAGTTCATAATGATTCATCTAAAATCCATCAAGGGGTTTAGGAAATATAATCAAATGAAAAAACTTTACCCCACACCTGTATGCAAATATTATTTTGCTGAGAGTTGTATCTTAAGGTAAAAGGGTCATACAAATACAGTGTGACCCCGCTATAACATGGTAGTTGGGAGCCATAAAACCAGACCGCATTATAGACCGAACCATGTCATAAGCAACCAGGTCAGTTAGCTGAAGAAAATGTACCCCAAAAACGTTGTGTGGGGTGGGAGGTGTAGGTAATAAATGCGGTTGGTAAAATACGTGCTTCATCGGCACAGCTACCATCTTAAACTGATGCATATTAGATGAGAAATACACCTGTAGTGAAAACAGAGAAGACATATAATAATTTTCTTTATTTAGAGAACCACGAATTGGTACATATACATGTACATGAATCATGTTTATGTATAAATGTCTAATGCAGTGCTGTCCAACCCGCGGCTGATTTTAAATGGCCCGCCAGAGCTCGAGCAGCTATTTAGTCGTTGCTTTTCAGTGTTTCTGCTGCAACCCTCAGCTTCAAGAAAAACATTTTCCAGTGGCCCATGGTGTCAGAAAGGTTGGACAGCACTGGTCTAATGTATAGCATGAATCGAGTATCAACATTGTCTACTCACCTGTGAACCTTATCATATACATTGAATCCACAATACAAGTAATTCCATCGAAAATATGCACACAGCTTTAATATATTCAATAATTTTATAACAGGTCATATTGCTCTGAATTCAGTGGAAAAACATAGCACAATCATGTAACGAATGACAAAGCACATTTACTTTTCAGTACATTGCAAGTCGGTAAAAGTTAGTTTGTGTTTTAAGCCACCGTTGGTAGCGTTTGTAAGCAAAAACTTTTTCCCTACAAAATGGAAACTTTCAATCCAGTGATGTTGGAAAATGCAAAAATCCATCAGATTCCATCACTTTTATAAGTTTGGTATTGTCTTCCTTGTTTTTATCGAAAGATAGTAGTTGGCTTTCTTTGATGAACAGTGCATGAGCTATTTAAGTCACTGTTAAAGGACAGCTTTGGAGAACCAAACAAATGCCCATATCTTGTTGTGGTGGCAACATCAAATAATTGTATTGCATGATTGAGACTGGTATTTTTTCCATTTGCTGAGTACGTTTTCATAACAATCGGTGCTTCAAAGGTAATTGTTCCTTTTAAATTTCAGCAAACTATTTTATCTGGGTACATTTTTAAAAAGGAATTGGCCATCATTTGGACTATTCTAGTTACTGTCCCTCTATGCCTATTGAAGTCTTTGTAAATATATTAATTACTAGCAAGCGGCCGAAAATGTGACAAAAGATAGATTATGAGATACATATATAATGCCTCGTCTGGTTGATCTCCGTTACCAGAAATGTCAACAACAAAAAAGCAGCTATTTCACAACATACAAAACTCATGCTAGATGTCAAGATAAGCTGGTTATGATATAACAATGCACTGTTTAGATGGTTTGTCAATATGGATAAAGAATCTGTTTATGTAACAATAGATAAATTTCAGTTCATTTTATATCCAGTTAGTAGCTTCCTTTCATAGGGCCTCTGAATTTCTGCACTCCAAACTAATGGTTGTATATAAAGGTTTAAACAGCCAACAATGTTGCCAATTAAAAAAAATCTCCACATGAATCCAGCCAACTAAAACTTAAAAGATGAAAAATTTATTACTCTGTAGATAAATTTTCCAGGAGCCAGGTGGATAGGGACGTGAAAAATAAGTTGGTTAGATCGAGACTGAAGACATACTCATCCCATAGGATGGATAGATGGATAGTCCTACATCGTAAGACACATCACCAGATATTTTTGTTCTGGGGGCTGATGGGCCTTACTGCCTCACTAACGTTGCTGTGTAGTGTATTTTGATGTCGACTAACAGTGTAACAAAAGGAAAATTTTCAGGAATATAACACATAACTGGCAACCAATAACGATGCTTTTCTACAAAAAAAAGTGATGTTTCTGTCAGACTTTACTTACCCTGATGTCTTTTCTCTAATAAATTAAAATTCTCACAAAAGAAATGAACCTGTTCTCAAGTTTCGTTGGCCTACATTTCAATTAGCTGGAAAGAGATGAAAGCCTAGAATGCCGAAATCAGGTTAAGTTGAAATATTATTCTATAACGAAACCAATAAAAATATATTATGTTTATTGGAACTGTAAGCAATGTTTTGTTTTGTTCAAAAAACATATCTCGTACATGAACCTACTTAAAACATACTTTGGCATACCTTGACTACCGTTGCAATGCAACGAATTTAAAGGTATGTCAATGGAACATGAAAATGTGTCCATTTGCTAGTGTCATATTTTCATTCCGCCAGGATAAAGACAGCGCAATAAGTATATTAATTATACATAAATTAGTGCAGGAGTGTTGATATAGGCTGCCAAGTGTGTGAGATGTTCCTGAAACTTTGACTACTCATTTTGATGACAACCGACATTGGAAAATGAGATAGTAAGACATAGCATTAAAACAAAGACATCATGTACTATGTCTTACATTGTAGGACTAGAGAGATGGATTGATCAGCACGCAGAGAATGCAAGTGTTAGGGCCACTCTGGTCACATTCAGGTTAGAAGATATAAATCAATGACTGAATTGACTAAGTTCTGTGCACTTTTATCACATCAAATATTTCCTTTATTGAAATCAGTAGGGAGGTATATTCAGACTGTACTGTAGTTGTCTGGTTTTGACTGTCACCTTTTCTCTTGAGAAGCAAGGCAGCAACGGCACTGTCAACTCCGCCTGAGACACCGCATACTATTGTTTTGATGTTTCTTATCATCTCTGACAGTATCAGCAGTTATTACATTCTTATTAATTCCCGTCAAATTCATAAATGTTCTGTTGCTAATTGAAAATGGTACGACACATGTTCATGAGCACTTCCATTTTGATAGACTGGTTGTGTAGCCTGTTTTTGTTTGTGTTTATTTTAACTTCCCAAAATTTTTCATAACTATCATCCTCGGATATTTTATTATATAGTATGACAGAAACCAATAAAGATGCTAAGACTCATAAGCATGCTTTAAATATTAATTACATTTTTAAGCTTATATCTGATACACTTTATGCATTATTTTTCATGTTTAGCCTTATCCGGATATCTCTTATGTTGCTCTTATCCGGATTATAGTGCTTTGGTGTGGATTTTCCCTTCTATAACGTCGAAACTTGTTTCTATCCTTTCATTGTATTGGTCAAAATGTCCAGAACTTCCTGTGTATTCTTAAAGATTATCCAATCACAGTAAATTTCATAAACCCTCTCAAAACTGTTTATTTACTAAGGTTTGGTCTCGTGTTTGGTTTATCATTACAGTGCTTATCTGGTTTAGAAAATGTTAGAATGTGTGAAAATCTACAAGATCGAATAAAGCCAGAGGATATCCATGACTTGCTGGCCCACATATATGAAAATACCTACAAAGTTAAAGATGCAAATCTGAAGGTAAACAAAAAAATCTATTTGTAACGTGTGTCGGAAATCTTTCTTTGTATAACAGTCATGACAGCGTACTGATTGTCGCCATACTGTAGTATTAATATACCATCACGTCGGACACCGCTCGGTGGTCTAGTGGTTAGAGCGGATGCAAGAGGTTGTGGGTTCGATCCCCGGTCGAGTCATACCAAATACTTATAGAAATATTACTAACAACTGCCTCGCTAGGGGCTCAGCATTAAGAGGACTGTTCGGCCTGGTGTCAGGATAATGTGACTGGGTGGTGCATCATTGTAGATGTTTGCAGACATCACTATAAACTGCCACACTGCAGCCATCATAGCGAAATGACTGAAAAATTGTTAAAGCTATGGTAAAAATCCAAATCACACACACCACCATGTCAGCCAATTCTGTGCATCAGGTATAGTCTGACTATACATACCCGTTTGTTTGTATCCCCCTGCCGATTTCAGTAATTAAAATGTTTAGTGAGATAAAAAGTGCACAAAACTAAGTCAACTGAATCATTGATTTATAATTTCTATCGTGACTGTGATCAGAATGGCACAAATACTTGCATCCCCTGTACCTTTAATGCTTAACGGACTTAACATAACACGGCGCCATGTTGCGTACCTTATGGGCTAGTTTATTTCCATCACACAACATAATGACATAGTTCATCCTGTTTGGTAACTGCCGGATAATTCCGGAAATTACATAACATTATGAATTTTGAATTATATCCGTTTGCACACATGAACATAGAAATTAAACCGCTTGTTAAATCCATGTAAAAGGCAAATTTGTTGCAATCATTCTTTTACTTTGCTTGATTTGACATTGTAAATATCGGAAGCAGACAACTTATTTATGTACATCTGTAGTAGCAGCAGAGAGGGTGAACAGACCATAGAATTCCGACAAAACAAATAAAACAAACAAATAAATCATCTCGTAGAAAGGTCAAGATTTTACAAATGAACTTTTCCTTGAGATGTTTTATTTTTGCAATGACCGATTGTACTAATAAAACCTCAGTTTGAAATAGTATCTGAAAAAATAAAGTACTCTACGTGTTTATTTATTTCTTGTTTATTTTTTTGACGACCAATGTTGGTAGGTACCCTCTCTGCTGCTATTAATTTACCACCATACCAAGTTTGATGAATATTTTTCAACGCGTTCTCGCTGTCGTTTTTCCTCATCTGTTTCATCTTCATCTGAATCTTCGGAATTTGTTCTATGTTTCAAGTAATATTCAAGTTCTGATGGTGGTTTTTCTATTTTGGGATTTATGTTCTTTCTGTGTTTATAATATATCATCAAACTTCGATATCGATCTCCACCGCAATTTTTGCAAATCTGATATAATCCTCTAACGCCGTTGTTACATCCAACACATCTTCATGGACCAGCATGAGGATTTTTCTTTATAAGATAATTATGTTTCTTGCAATATTCTCCACGGCATTTTTTATTACAATTGTTAGTGGTTCCTTGACGCAGCCACGCACAGTTGTTCATTATATTAATGATATCTGTTTAATTAAATTTAATTTTATCATCACCCCTGTTACCCAAATATTTTATCAATACCCACATGATATCTTGTTCTTGGATCATGTAAATTTATTGTTATAAATCCATGCGGGGTAGCTTGCGCTCGTGAGAAGAAATTTTTGAATTTAATTATATCCATGTCACCACCACACCAGGTTTGATGAATATTTCGCAACGTGTGTGTGTCTACGCCATTAAACACAACTAAAATGTTGCAGTTGTCTCTGATCACTTTTGGTATTTGTGTATATCGTTGAGTAACATAGATCACGTCTGTATTTTTATGTCTCCCTCGGGAAAATATTCTGGCTGGATTTGATTGTTTATCTAGCATCACATCGTCGTATACAACTAAATTATTAATAAATCCGTCTATGGAATCTACGGATGGTGCTTCATCAATATCGGTTATAAACTCTATAACATCATTATCTTCATCCAGTAATCGCGCGTTTTCATTGAAATCTTTAAGTACATCATAACATCGTTGATCATCAACGGATGGTGCTACTAAATACAACTTATCCCATTTCAACCATCTCATTATCAGATTAAGTAATAATTGCGTCTTACCCGATCCAGATGGTCCTATGATAATCATTCTGATGGAGTTCGGTAGCGCAGGATGATGCTTAACTGGCTCTCGCTGCCGAGTTGCTGAGAAATCAATTATATCCATATATATTATAACATGAATTTATATTGTTTACGCTGTAAAGTTAAAACTCCAACTATTGATTTAGCTACAGTTACAACAAAAAATAAAAAAATAGCGTACGGTGGAAAATGTTCTGTATGCTGTAGAAAGAAATTTTCATTTTTACCTAATAGGCGCGGTGGTGATATTGCTAATTTGATGTCAGAGTTTCCAGGTGCTCCATGGGCTAAATACAGCGGAGAAAAACATCTACCAGGATATAATTATTGCGGTCCTGGTACTCGACTCGATATCAGGCTCGATAATCAAGATCAACCAAAACCAGGCGAGGAACCAATAAATGCTATTGATCGAGCTTGTCATGCTCATGATGTAGCTTATAAAAGTCAAAATCTACAAGATAGGCATATTGCAGATGTAAAATTAATTCATTCATTAAATTCTATAAAAATAAAAATATTAGAGAATCATTAGCTAATTGGTTAGTAAGATCCTCGATGAAAGGTAAATTAGCGATTGGGGCTGGTAATTAATAATGGAATCAATTTATTATTCACCGAGAGGATACTGGAGAGGCAAAGCAGCAATTGGTAAACTCGCTGATGCAGCATCGGTTAAACATTCTACTGCTAAAACGTGGTTGTCCAGGCAGGCAATATGGCAAATTTATCTACCACGTCCTAAACAAATTCAGTACTCGTATTTCGATGTCAGTGTTCCTAATGAAGTTCATCAAGCTGATATTCTGTTTTTACCGCATGATACTGTGCGTGGAAAAACGTACAAGTACGCACTAACCGTAGTTGATGTTGCAAGTAGATATAAAGAAGCAGAGCCGCTATCAGCGAAAACATCATCTGAAGTAGCCGATGCGTTTGAACGAATTTATCAACGAGGACTCGGACCACAAGGTGGTCTACGATGGCCACAGCTACTACAGGTTGATCCTGGCAAGGAATTTCTTGGTCCAGTATCATCGTTGATGAAACAACATAATACCAAAATACGACGAGGTCATACTGCAATTCACCGTGATCAAGCAATTGTTGAGCGATTTAATCGAACACTTGCTGAGCGGTTATTTGGATATCAATACGCGAGAGGAATTTATTCCGGATAAAAGATCTCGCGAATGGGTTGCAAGATTACCAATCGTGATAGCTGCATTAAATAATGAAATCACACGAACAACCAACATGAAACCCATTAGCGCGGTCACAAAAAAAAATATACCAACACAACGAAAAGATGCTGGAAAACAAAAAATATTAGGTGATGTCACAGTCAGATATTTATATGAGCCTGGTGAACTTGAAGGTGGTAAAGCGAGAGCGACTGATCCTATTTGGAGTGTTACCACACACAAAATATCTACCGTGACAAGATCCACTGGAAGAAATGTAGGCGTTTCCAGACCTGCAATCTACAGATTAGATTCGGCCGCTCCTCAACGTGGATTTACACGTGAACAACTACAAATAATTCCCGCGGATACACAACTACCGCCGCGATCACTTCGGTGATTTCGATCACTTAACTAGCGCCTCTACGTCGATTACACTCAAGACAGGTTAACATGGTATTTTCTCGTGTATGACCGCGACTATTATCTTTTCTATCTACGGTAAATTGTCTTGAATCATTACTCGAATACCGCCATAACATTATACAATTACAACATGCGCAATGATTGTTCTGCTGCTGTTTTAACTCAATAATAAATTCAACATCAAGATCAAAGTCACGTTTATTTTTTTTGTCAGATTGTTTGTATCCGATTAATTTTTTTCTTATTATATCATCATCGATGATGTTAAATTTATCAACGATTTCAGGAATTATAATTCTACGTAATTGAGATATATTTCTGACCCTCGATACCGCTAAATAAACTAAATTTGACCACTCGATGCGATCGTCTACAATCCAGACTCGTGTATCAGAAATAGTTAATCCCTGAGACGAGTGGATTGTCATGGCGTATCCCAACACCCATGGAGATTTGTCAGCGCGTAATGCATCTTCGACCACACTGATATCAACGGCGACAATATCATTTAATACGAGAATCTGTTTCCTTGACTCTGTCTGTCCTGGAATATCAACATTAATATTCTGTTTTCGTGTATCTGATGGTCTATAACATAACGGAACGGGTAATTCTGAATATTGTTCTTTATGTAGTTGAAATAACTGTTGTTGTAAAGCGTCTCTGATTATTTTTCTACTTGCTACGATCAAATCGTTGGGTCTCCATGAGTTCAAAAAATCACTCATTGATGTCTCTGAGATCACTCCACGTATTATTTCACACTGAATTTTGTTTGATTGTAATCTGATTAATTTTTTAAACTCCTTCAAATTTGCATCAAGAGCTCTATGATCATCATCTATTTCTTCGTAATAATCAACGAAATTTTTTAACCAATCAGGTGGAGATGGTCCAACAAAAGGCGGAGGTTGACCATGATCGCCACACATTATTATAGCGGTATTTTTCGTCAACAACCAATCAAGAAACATTTTTAATGTATCCAATGAGACCGTGCATATCTCGTCCCAAATAATTATTTTAGGTATATATTTTTCTCCCATCCGTTCAGGAGTCCATGTATCCCCGCGCCACCGAAAGAAACTATGATACGTGCACGATTGTACTTGCCGCTGTTTCATCTCACGTGCAAGTCTATGTGTGGGTGTCAGCACGATTATATCTGAATTTCTAAAAACATTAATCGTTCGAGTTGTTTTGCCGCATCCACCAGGTCCATTGAGATATACTGTCTTATATCTAGTTATTGGATCACTCAACGATGGTGCCTTTGACATTTCTGATATTTTATTACCCTTACGATAAAAATCTCTCACTGGAACATCTGCTGATTCTACATAATTGTGTAATAGTTCCTTTTTTATTCTCCACGAACCCCATCGTTCATCATTACTTGTAAATTTCATAACAGGTTCTAAATATTTACTTGAAATATAAAACGAGTCCGTTGCGACTCTGACTGCGGTCTCAGGAAATCTATTAATCATCGATAATAAATTTATAGAAACATAAGCCAACATGGAAGATCTTAGATGAGTATATTGCGGAGATACGTCATTTATGTAACTAACGATCGTACCTAATTTTGTTCCGTCGGATAAATAAACACTCTCTCGATTTACAAATGTATTTTTCGCCGTTGTATCAGCGATTATAAAATCGTACTCGGCATCATCTAGAATTAATCGTGCGTGATGTCTTTTATAATCATATGCACCACCTTGAGTAAATTTACCTATAATTTTTCTACCGAGATCTTTTGCGGTTTTGAGTTTATTAGGAATATCATTCTTAAACTCGCTAATAACTTCAGAATCTGACATGGGCAACCAAACTTTGGTCTGTGCATGATATGATATAATTGCCTCACTGACCACCAACGATGTCAGTATCATACAATCTAGCATATATCGCAACAAAACTATAGGTGCCCAACGTTTTTCACAAAAATGTCTACCAAACCAAACATAACAAATCTTGTGAAGATTTTCGTTAAATTCGAACGACTCAATACAGGCGAATCCAGTCAGATCAAAATCAGGTAATGGTCCATTAATTGCCACTCGCGTCATCTCGTTTGTAGGGTGACCAAATCTTTCAAAGTACGTAGAACAATCTCCGTATCCCAGAAAACTTCCTGGATAACATGCAACCATATCAACCGAAATAACATCATTGTAATTGTATTTGGTATTCCATAATCCGCCATGTCCATATTCGACGCAACTTGCGCGTGCGTCCTCGAGTAAATCAAATCGTGTTGGTTTCCATGAATTTCGTTCTCTGGCGAAATGAGCCGCAACAGATGGAACGGTAAAACAATTAGTTAGTAATTTGTCAGTATTTTCCGCGTGCTTGCACTGTAAAAACGTCGCGAGATTTTTCATCTCGTCATGGAGGGATTCTGTGCGATATATTTCACCGTTCGGTTTGACAAACTGATCAAATTCACCCTCCTCATTACTTTTAAATAACCATACCGATACAGGATCGGTTTTACTTATTTCGTTGATAAAATCAAACATACTATCTGTGTGATAAAATCTAACAGTTCGATCACGTGGAAATATTGTTACTGCGTTAGTCCATGCGTGCGCGTTATGATCGATAATATTTATTGGAGCTCCTTTCGATTTATATTTCGACTGGTACAGTACTTCTCCCGTTATTGTCTCCACAGTTATTGGAAATTTTAATATTTTTCCTAACTCAGCAACATCTTTTATTGTAGCACCGGTGTCCTTAACTGAATCAGCCCACGAGTTTATTTTTTCACGCCTTAAATCAGTTAATCCATTTCCACGCATCGCGTTTGTAAAGTGTTCTATTACTCGTTCAGCCACACAATTTAACCTTGAAAATTTCATCGGCGCTAGTTTATCAACGTTAGGTTTTTTATTTATCTCATAAATTCCATAAATAACTGCTGTTACAGGATATGCTCGTTCATAATACGGTTTGTCAATACCTGTCAATAGACCCGGTCTGGAATTTTTACTTAATATGATAGTTTTATTATTACCAAGGACAGGATCATATTTGTCACGGATAATCCAACTATCTGTTTCTGTTAATACAATAAATTTTACTCTGAAGAAATATTTTTGATTGCCCTCGTATTCAGCGATGTAGTTAATGATAGTTGCCGCTCGCTTGTCATTCATTGTAGCGTCCGTGACAGTGTTGCGTATAATCTTGAACGTTGACCATGTATGAGATGCACCATCCGTGTAAAATTCTTTCTTGGCGTCGTGAATTTTCGAGATCAAACTTTTATTTTTCGGATCAACCAGATCTCGCACTGGCAAGTCAGAAGATAATCTGTCAAGGTTGAATTTATACTTAACAGGCCTAGTTTGGGATAATCTCTCAAACTCGTTCATATAATTAAAACAAATATTTAAATAAAGAAAATTATATATATATATACAATGTCCCAATGTAGATGGTTGATGATCGGCTCAGTAAATCGATGCAACAAATCCTGTAGAAAGGAATTTTGTTGGATGCACTCACAAAACATACGACGAGGAAGTCTAGGACCAATACCATGTCTACGGTGTGGTATTGGAGTGCGAGGAAAGACAGAATTATGTGGGAAGTGCGGCGGGAAACGGTTCAGAGAACTCAAAATATATTATGACAAAAAAAATAATAGCGGTGAAAACGCTATAAAATCCGTGAGGGATTATATATCAAGATTTCAGACAAACAATGATTTAAACATATAATATTATTATAATGGAGCAAAATATATTTGTCCCACATCCTGTCATAACAAACTATGAATCAAATATTAATGGTATCATCAGACACTGCAAGTTGAAGAGACCAGTTGGTTGTATTAATAATGTTGGTTATCTTAGATTTACAGTTGGGAAGAAACATTATCTATGTCATAGATTTACGTACGAATGTCACAAGGGTTTGATCAATGATGGTCTTGTTATTGATCATATTGACGGGGATACTCAAAACAATAATTTATCCAACCTTCGTGTTGTTACATACAGCGAGAATAATACACGTGGAAATACAGGAAGATATAAGACAATCGGAAAGAGGGCGGTAATTTCTACAAACATAGAAAGAAATTATGTTTCAGTCTATGAACGCGGCTGCGACATATTTTGATATTAACTCGCGTTCAGTACAAGAAGTAGCAGATAATATAACCAGATCTACTTTATCGAAAAAATATAAACAGAAAATTATCTTTAAGTATCAATAACTATCATCACCACATTATTAACTATCATCACCACATTGAATTAATTTTTTTAATTTATGTCACAGTAGGTCCTCCATACACTACTGACTTTTTGATTACATAAGGGGAGATTACTTTGTAATATATAGTTTTCTTCGTAGATGGTTGGTTTTTTATGATCGTAATTAGTCAGTTTAACTAATTACATCGTATAGTGCCGACGAACCTAACTCATTAGACTCATAAGTATTATTTATGGTTTTTAAATATTTCCCCATCATACAACACATGATAATATTATTGATCCGTAGGAAGCTGTGTGTGAAACAGAAACCGTTGCTCATTGTAATCGACCTGCAGTTGTGCATTAATGCCACTGTTATTATTGATTCTCAGTCTACTTAGGAAACCCGCTACAAATACAGAAACTATTATTATTGATTCTCAGTCTACTTGGGAAACCCGCTACAAATACAGAAACTATTATTCAGAAACCGCTACAAATACAGAAACTGTTATTATTCAGAAACTGTTATAAATACAGAAACTGTTATTATTCAGAAACTGTTATAAATACAGAAACTGTTAAATACAGAAACTGTTATGATTCAGAAACCGCTGTTTAGTGTAAATATTGGTTCCTTAGCTATATATTAACTTCCGAAACATATGTTCGTAACAATGTTTGATAGCTCGATCAGTATGGTATTGGACTGTGACGCTCGCGGTCCAGGATCGAATCCCCATGGCTGACAATTTGTCGGTGGTGCGCATAATTGCGATTTTTATAATAGTGGGGGGAACCGCAAGAACCCACCCCGCTCAGCAAATTCACAACCACAATATTGACTTGTGGTTGATACATATTTTCGTATCACCCACTGGATTAATTATTGTGGGTGTGATTTTGCTGAGCGTACATGTTTGTACTGTCCTTAGTTAGTGCCGTTTCATTCATAATCTGAGCTCGCTAATACACTCGATAGGGGCTCTTCATTCATTGTATATATGTTATATGTATGTCCGATAAACTTGGTAGATTGCGGTGGCAAGCTACGAGTTTAATGAGGACTGTGCTGTCCTTGTGCTGTCCTTAGTTAGTGCCGTTTCATTCATAATCTGAGCTCGCTAATACACTCGATAGGGGCTCTTCATTCATTGTATATAACCATTCATTGTATATATGTTATATGTATGTCCGATAAACTTGGTAGATTGCGGTGGCAAGCTACGAGTTTAATGAGGACTGTGCTGTCCTTGTGCTGTCCTTAGTTAGTTATATGTTATGTGTATATCCTCTAAACTTGGTAGATTGTGGTGGCAAGCTACGAGTTTAATGAGGACTGTGCCGTCCTCCCTCTTGGGCCTCTAGACCGTTGTTTGGCGGGTTAGGGGCTCTCGTAGAGGGAATATTTGCCTAATGAACTTGGTAGATTGCGGTGGCAAGCTACGAGTTCTTGGTTGTGCCGTCCCTGAAACATCCCGACGAACTCGCTAAACACTCGATAGGTGTTCTAGGGATATTTTTTTTATTTTAAAGATTTATATATTATATAATGAACCATGAAAATATCAATGATGTAATTGTCGCTATTAAAAAATTAAAAAAAGATGGAATTAATATATCTGATGAACTTAATCCTGAAAAAATAGTTTCCGATTTTGAGATTTTACAAGAACGTAAAACCATGGGGACACACACACTATCATCTGAATACAGGCTCATGAAACGGATTCAATCGGCAATGTTTCAGTCGCTAGCTACCGTAGAAGATGATCATGTGAAGGAGTTCGTTCCTCTTTCTACCGCCGTAGAAAGAATTAAGTCGTTATTATCCCACGAGTATGAGGCAAAGAAAACGATTAGTACTCGCATAAGACTATTAAGAAAAATTATGTCAGAGAGTAACCCCGTTACTGGTGAAACGATCCAAGGTAACTTCGTTACTGGTGAAACGATCCAAGGTAACCTCGTTACTGGTGAAACGATCCAAGGTAACCTCGTTACTGGTGATAATGAAAATGAAAGTTTTGGTAACTGGGGTCCATGTCAACGCTGACCACGTGTATTGGTAGTCAAAATCAAGAAAGTTCTAACCTTGTCAAATTGTTCCTAATAAATTTTATTTATTATAAATTTTATTTATTATAAATTTTATTTATTATAAATTTTATTTTTACTGAGGATTTATTTTTTTTTTACTAAAATCAAGAAAAATGCACAAATTACTTGATTCTGATGGGGTAGTTGGTAGTCAAAATCAAAGAAAAATGCACGAACTACTTGATTTCTGACGGGATAGTTGGTAGTCAAAATCAGGAAAATTGAGCAATTTCGTTGTATTTTAGTAAAAAAAAAAAATCTCAGTAAAAATAATATTATTAATAAATAAAATTAATTTATAATAAATAAAATTTGTTAGGAACAATTTGACAAGGTTAGAACTTTCTTGATTTTGATGGGGTAGTTGGTAGTCAAAATCAAGTAGTTCGTGCATTTTTATGTTTCTGACGGGGTAGTTGGTAGTCAAAATCAAGTAGTTCGTGCATTTTTATGTTTCTGACGGGGTAGTTGGTAGTCAAAATCAAGTAATTTGTACAATTTCAGTAAAAATCAGGAAAATTAATAAATATTATTTTTTTTTGTGATAGAAATTTTAATTTTACTTTCATCGACTAGCTTTTTTAGTTGCCTGGGCCGATTAATTTGTACCAAACACAAATTTGTGCTAGTAATAATAAAATATTTTTCTAAGTTGATCGAATTTGAGTCTGATCTCTGTTACAAATGTTCTTCTAACTGTTAAGAAATCCTCGCGTGTAAAAACCCTCCTCCACATAAAGATCTACGATAAAGTCTTACGACGGAAGTCTTTACGACTTTACATACAGATTTATTACAAGCTCTTCTTCACGTATGTCAATCAAGCGATTAAGGTGGTCTGTGAGTTTAAAATTGATTCGTGTTAACATATTATTGTGACACCGCAAATACACGGGATTAGTTGGTTCTTGCACGATTAAACTTCCAGGGGGAACTTGTGGTGTGAACGTGTACAGGATGTATCCTTGTTGAGCTTGATTTGATCTTCCGAGATCTATTTGATAGCTGCCATCGATTACGTCACAAACCAGATTGACCGCGACCGTCGGTGTTATATTAACGATCCGCGGGGATACGTGTCTTCCGCCGCCATGTGGATCATTATCATATCTGAGAACAGTTGGAGGTGGTGCTAGTTTTTTCCACGCATCGAGTATTTTAGGGAAGTTTTCGTCGATAAGATCGTTTAATAATTTTACTAGTTCTCCAGCATCAATCCCCGGTATTACAAATGTTGGTAATTGTTGTTTAGTTATTTTGTAATGATTGAGAAACCATGGTCCAGCTTTATAATTATCAATAATTTCATCACCGTGTCTAACCATGTTCACAATGATAGTTTTATTAACGTATCTAATATCTGATATGACCTGATTTAGATGTTTTATCGTCTCAATGATTTTTTGTTTTACGTCATCGCTGTAGCTATCAGTAAAGAAATTTCGTAGTTTGTTGATTGATTGTTTAAATTCAAAATTAACAGGATCAGAATATGATTTAATAAATTCTTCATCTACGAGTGGATATACTCTAACACCTGAACGATTACTACGTACATTATTTATTATTTTAGGAACGTCACCATCAGGAGTAATTGTAAACACGGAAAGACCACCGGTCTGGATCCATGGATATTTACCTCTATATTCAGGAACTGTCATAAATTTTCTTTCATCTGTGATAAAATCACCCCTCGTTGGTTCTGGTGATCCTTCATGCACCGGGGGAATTTCAGGCCATCCTAGCACGGATCTGATTGAAGATTGATAAATATCAACGGCATAATCAGGCGAGTTTATTTCAACCGTCGAGGACAACGTCGGCTCATGAACATTAATTGATATTTTTGGTTCTTTTCCTGTTATTGATTTTATTCTACGCGCAAATTCCTCACTGATTTGTTCGATCTCATAACTGCCGGTTGGTATTCCAACAACAACCCAGTCAGGTGTTCCATTGGGTTTATTTTTACTGGCAAATACGAGTGAATTATTTGCTGGTGTACCATTAAATGATTTTGATCTGATATTTGGCCAGCTGTAATATACTCGTAATTGTGCTAGTGCTATTTCTTTTACTGGAATTGCAGTAGGAAAATTAACACTAAATTCAGGATTAATTGAACTTACCGAGATCATCGTTATCTTTGGCGGAGTTGTGTTGGTCACGATCTGCTGGAGTAATTCTGTCATTATTGATACTTGTATCTTTAATACCGATACCTTCATCGTATATTTTGGTCATCATTGAAAATTCGAAATCAGATATAATTCCATCACTGAGACTCGCTGATAACAACGAGGATAATTTCGAGTATGCTACCGTAGCTGTATGTAATTTTATTTTGTAATCGGATAACTTTTCGTTCGTACAAGTACATATTTTTTTTGTGATGATACCAAGCACACCTGCAATAGTTGTTGCTGCTGAAATACAGATAGTTACAGCTACTGGTGCCATCGTTGTCAACGCTGATAATATTACACCGGTTCCAGCAACAACAGCGGATACTGAATAAACAATCACATCAACGATAACCAATCGTCATCGATATTTTTTTACTTTTACTGTATATTGATCGACTTGATCTTTTAGCGCCGCCTGCCATTCACGCGCTTGATTGTATCTGTATTGTGCACCGTCCATATATATTTTTATGCAGTAACCAATTGAGGTGTTTCAGCTACAAATTCCAAACACCACCAGAAGGATGTTGCGGTTAATGTCTTATCATCTGCATCCAGGATAAATATTTCTTCGGTTCCAATATTTAATACAACAGATACAACCCCGGAAAACCTGTCGGTGGAATGACGTCATGGAAACATTGTAAATATTTTAAATTTTGCAGCACTAAACACAGATAGCCTGTACACGCCAGTGACTGTTGCGGTATATTTGATAGTATTATTTTGCTGCGACCATGTTGCAAATCCCAATGATACCGTGCATACGATGTTTGTAATATGCCCGGGAGTTATTCCAGCTGGAATTTTAATCAAATTGGTTTTGTTGACAATCTCAGGAATTCCTGCTACGATGTCTTGCTGTGTTTGTTTGATCGTGTCTAGGTCAGTTTTGATATCAACGAGTTTTATATCAGCGACCAACGGATTACCAAAAAAATCTTCTGCGGTTTCATTAATTTTTCTAAAATTTCTGCGAAGATTTGTGAACGCGTTTACGTGAACATCATATTCGGCCCGTAGCGTGGATAGTTTTCCATCCACGTCGTCGACGTATAGTTTGTTTGCGACGTCGTTGTCAGATTTTGGAGCTGTTACAGCTACTATTTTGTTCCCGTTCATGCTAAGTTCACCTGCCATTGTGTCACCGGTGTTTCTCACGCGATTAGCAACACTTTTTGTAATTTCATCTCTGATGGTTTTAAGTGACATACTGAATCTCTGATTCTACCACCGTCAGTAAACACGGGAATATTATCTGCAACTGCACCGAGTACTCGCCGGACTATATCATTCCATTTGATATTGCTGGTTTTTAGTTTACCATATCGATCCTGAAAAATAACAACTTCATCTGGATCAACTCCAGCCAGGTTCATGATATCAGCGAGGTCATCCTTAGTCGCATACTTTGACAGATCAACGTCGGATTTTATTTTCTTACTAGTAGAAGATCTTCCGTAAATGTCAACCATTATAATAAGATCCGTTGTTTAAAATGCTTTACGCGCAACATATCGGTTGCTTGTATAATCGTGCACGACTTTATGTGGCGGCTTGGATGATTTTGATATAGCGTCGAGTACATTAATTACTTCACGGCCGCATATTGGCGGATCTGTCATTGTTTGTGTGGGTAGCGTTGAATACCAAACTTTGGAACCTCTAGTTGTTGCATGGAGTGGTGCGACATACTTGATAAATTCAACAGGTGGAGCCAGCCCGTACGAATCAAAATAAACAATTCCACGCGGATCAACCGCGTATGATACCCAATGAGTACCAGGTCCGGAACGTTTGTCAAGATTAATAATACCTGTTTCAAGTTTGTTTGGTTGTTTCGGTAATTGATCTCGCATAAAAACACCTCTAAAGGCAGATATTTTTAATTTTTTAGCAGCATCAAGTAAATCAAAATTTGATGCTGGAACGCCTAACGAAATGATCCTGGAAGCCTTAGGCCTCTCCCCCAACGAGATCCCGGTAATCTTAGGCCGCGTCCCTTTTTTTTGTATCCCCGCCCTGTTGCTTTCTTTAGTGCCATTCCAGCGGCTGTTCCAACAGCACCTAACGCGGCCGCTTTTGCTACGGCTGGAGCAGCCGCAGCTATTAATGCCGGAATGGCCGCAAGTAGTGGAAATATACCACCTGTTTTAACCATGTCTTTGATGGCGCTCGGGGAGAGATGGAATTGAACTCCAGTTTTTGATTCTAGGGCTTTATTGAAATGTTTAATCTGATTATTTGTCAACGATAATTTGTTTGGACCACCACTAATATGATCTCGTTTTAGTGATATTTTAGTTCCGCATTTGTTGGCGGTTTTTGATTGAAGCTTTTTTACCTGACCCGGGGTCAGAGTAACATTAACATGACTATACGACATTTTTATATAAAATATATTTTTCTAAATAACACGATTAAAGATTTTCCACCGGTGCATCAACGACCCTCATTCGACCACTACCACCTTCAAGTAACATGGCCTTGTCGCTAAGTATGACCGCGATCGCTCTGTAATCAACACCACCGGTATTTAATGTTGCTTTGAGATGTATATCAACGACAGATTGTTTTGATAGATCAAGATGTTCTAATGAAAAATAATAAATCGGATACAATTTTTTAAAATCTAGTTGTGATATTTGCAACCCGGTATCTACATTTTGATCACGTCCCATAAATGACATCAAACGATGATATGCACGTCCTATGTGATTTAATGCATAATTTAGTTGTACATTTTCTGTTGGTTCCTGTTGTCCGTTTATCCGTAAGGAAATATCTGTGAGACCTAGTTGGTCAAATATCATATGAGAGCGAACTTGTGAGTTTAAACGATCACGGTTCTGAAACGCAATAAAAATATGCCGTGGTGCAGAAACACCTTGTTGTGATGCTATATGCCATGTAAACTGACCGTTAACGTTAGTTTGCATGCTATCCATGCTTGTTGTTAACCATGACAACAAGGATTTACCACCTGCATCCATGAAAGAAATTAATCGCTGTTCTTCTGCGATCGTTGGAGTCATTACCGGCATCCACAATGAAAGTTTCGATAATATTACTTTACCAGCATCACCAGCGGGTCTCCACAGAGCATCATTATCATCGTTCTTTCTTACAAGAACAACCGTGTGTCTAGCTCCAAAAATAACCTTTTTAACATTCCTGCAAAATCCAAAAATATGCGATAATGGAATTGTACATGAAAAACCTCTATTGCCTCCTAGCAACATATTTCTACGTGCTGCAAATCCCAAGTTGAAATTGTCATTAGAACCATGAACCACTGGCCACATATCAACATCAGCGTTATCGGCAAAATTTCTTGGTCGTCTTATATTATACAGATCACTTTCAGGGTTATCGGAGTTATCTTTCACAAACATCATTGTGGGACCTGCTGATCTTGTATAATCATCAGAATATCTCGCCAGACCAATTATTGTTGTAGCAACGTCGACATCATTCTGAATTGATTCAATATTTTTTCCATCAATCATATATGTGGCGCCACTAAATAATGCTATGATCCCGTTGTTGACAAAACCAATTTTTACTGGATCTAAGTAATTAGTATCATCCATTTTTATAATTGTACCTTCTACCTCAAGAAAGGCATCAGCGGGTAAAAAGTATCTACTTGTGTCATGAACTTGTAGTTCAATTCTTCCACGTTGATCTGGTTGTTTTGCGTCATAGGAATAAAATTGATAATCACGTACAGATTCATCCTTAAGGACGGGTGCTTCCATGTCAAATGCTGTGTCGGATACGCGCTTGAACATTTTATTATAATTATTTTTCGTCTAACACGTTGATCACCGCCGCCGGAAAGTTCCACCTCGGGAAGTTCCACTTCCTGATATCAAACTTGAGATATTATTTCCAGATTCATTGAGTCCTTGATCTGCTAACGCCGTTAGTTTTTGATTTGCAGCCTGATTTATTATTTTACTAACATCTGCAGGCATCACCTCAGTACTTGCCAGTTTCACCGGTGGTTGTTGTTTTCGTCGCAATAATCGTGCTAGTCTTTCTTTGATCGCCGAGAACGCCTTACCAGCAACATTGACAATTGCACCAGGAGCTTTATCACGAACAATATCAATAGCCTTCATCGATAATTGTTTTGCTACAGGTGCTACTTTTGGAGCTATCCTCGTGAATAATCCTCGAATGACATCACCAAGTCCATCTCCGTAAATAACACTATAGATTGGTAATCGTGAGTTTACCGCTCTAACCTGTGTGGGTTTACGATGATTATCATGCACAATCATCTTATTTTATTTACCATTTATCTAACAACTAGTCATCAACGAGCTCATCAATAAGTTCTCGGTAAACGCCAATATCCATGATACCACCTTGAAATAGTCGCCGACAAATATCAGCTGCTTCATTGGTTATTTCTGGTGAATTATTTCCAGCACGTTTTCCTCCTATGAGAACTTCTAACCGTGACACGTCATTGATGATATTATCAGGACATAAACCAGATCCTGTTTTAGGTTCATCTTGAGGTGTTTTAAATACTGGTGGTTGCATTACCGGAGCAAGTACTTCAGTGGTGGCCGGGGGTGAGTCACCTTCTCGAAATCCATGTGGTGAACCTGTCGGTGTAAATGTTACATCCGGTGCAGAAATTTTCTTCGAGGGGAGTAATTTAATTAGCTCTTTAGTCCTTTTAATTTCCGACTTCAACCTTTGCTGCGGGGAAGAAGATTGTTGTTGTTGTTCTATTTGTTGCAGAGGTGGAGGAAGCTGATACTGGGAGGACTCTCCTTGTTCTAGTTGTTCCCATCTCTCTCTATAAAGTCTTTTTACTTCTTCTTTAAGTCTTTCAAATTCTGGACCTCTAGCTTGTTTTTTGTTGTAATATACGCGATATATCCATTTAATGAAATTATCATCATTTGTTTTTTCATAACGGGGTTTTAAAATACTAGATTTATTAGATATACTATTTAATATTGCTTCAGGTAATCTCTCTCTTTCAATTTTTCTAATTTCCTCAACAACTCCTTCTTTAAATTTTGCAATTAATTCTACGTTTTCTCCTGCTGGTTTGGATTTAGATGCAAGTTTTTTTCTCACATCGGCGACTTCGGTACGAAGTTCTTCAATGCCTTCAAGTATTTCCTCATCAACAGGTGGAGGTTGAGCTGCAGCTATGTCAGTTGGAAGGTCTCGTAAAATCTTCTTTGTCTGTTTAGTTCTCGCTGCTATTTTTTCAGCCTGCACTGCAGTTTGTTCTAATACCGGAAAAATACCCTTTTTCCTCTTCTCATCTTCCTCCGCAATATCTCCCCATATAGTTTTTTCAACAGCCGCTGCAGCTTTCTTAGTAGCTGCAGTGACGGGTTTAAATAGTTTTTTAGTGTCTTCTTCGTACTCAACTTTTGATTCTTGCTGGTATAACGGTACCAATTGCGCAAGTCCAGGTGGGCGGAGCTTAAGGTGTATGGAACATTGTATTCAGAATTAAAGAACAAAACTAGCTGTGATTGGTGCATTATGTAAGACTTGTACTTTCTGTTTGGCTTAAAAAAAAGTTGAGCCTCTTGGCAACATGTGAGTTTGTGTTAATTTCTATCTAGATCATATTTTGTATTTTTTATGATTTTTTTAAAATATGGTACACATGGCTGAAAATGTGCTTGTTGTGACTAGATAACTCTTACCCCTGTCTAGTTCCAGTAGAGTTATCTCTCTTAAATGCAATGGAGTACCTGGTTATGTCATTGTCAAATTGACAATCTAGCATTGTTCTATATGACAGCGTGTGACATGCATGCCCAAGTAGGACAGAAAGTATATTTATTTCACAAAACATTAGCATTGAGGTATATGGAAAAACAATTGGTACCGTGATACCTAAAGGAAAGAATAGCCTCACAGTGTTTCCATAGAAACGCATACATGTGGGCGGCATTTATGAACTATACTAGTTTGACGTAGGAAAACAAATGTGTGCTGAACACATTTGGTCAAATATTGAAAGTTCTTTAAGAATAAAATGTATGAAATCTTTAGAAAATAGCACAAGATGGCTTTGGATGGGGACTTTTGATAACTATAGCTATGATAGATATAGACTTGTGTTACCTGATGCCTTTATGTATGTGCTGTTACCTCCTAGATTGGAATGCATGCAACAAAATAAGTTATGTAAACATAATATAGTTGATTTTGGTCAAATATTGGCTATTTTACCTGCAAAAGATGAAAAATCATGTGTACAAAAACAGCTATCTTGTTCTTGTAAGGCATGCTATAAACCAGGATAGAGAACACTCTAAGTACACTTGTAGATAGATCACTTGTACCATGTGGGATGTTCTGGCATGAGTAATTTTTAGGTAATTTATTAAGGATATGGTATTCCTTCCCATTTTGATTTGAATTGTCCTGCTCTAATTGTCCCTTTTTTTTTACACTCTCCTGCTTTGAAATTGTTCATGTAGTTAGTTCAGTTCTCTTGCATTCCCTTTTGTTGAAGTAGCAGTGAATACCAACAAACAAGAACAGTTTCCTTAAGTCAGCATTTCCCATTGGCACTTGTATAAGCCCAATTATAATCTACTATTGACTTTCAATTAATCCTATTTCTTTCTGTCAAGCTGCTCTTGTGGAATTTCCATGTTTGGTCCAACATTACAGAATGATAACCATTTTAGTCACACAGTGTGTATTCATTCCATTCAAATCCACACTGTTCTTGAAACTTTGCATCCCATTGCAAGAATCCAAATTGGCATGAGATGATATCTGCATGGTTATGGAAGGTTGCACTCTACATGCCGGCATTGTAGAAAATATGAACTATGTGATATGAAAGAGCTGCGTCATCTTAGAAATTAAAATTACATGACTGTTGAGGTCTCCACTAAACATAGGAGTCTAAATGTTAGGTTCTCACTTTATCAGTAATGTATTTTGAGATAATTTAATTGCAATGAAGTTAATACAGGTTGTTGATGAACTCATCTATATTACATGGATAATGTGTTCAAGGTTACCACACCTTATGTATATCATTCAGTTATCTCCCTTACACCAGTCATAACATTTCAAGGAAATAAAATCTCACATTTTCAGTGATTGATTATGAAAATAAAGAGAAGATTTGTGAAGTATTATATTAGCACTCAATCTTGATGCAAATGTAAGTAGAAGCAATTTGATAATTTCTCACAGTAAAGTTTGCAAGTTTAAAAACTGATAAGGTATGTTCTGCTTGGATCTGAGATAAGTTTCTCTCTATCTTATGCCAATTATTATTAAATTCTTATGTAGAAGAAATATACTTTATATGTATCTATATTATCTAAATTATTCACCCTTTTATATTAGATGGAAATGAACACAACTTCACTTGAAATTTGGGTCCTGTAAGGGATGTTATAGCACAGTTGCCTTTGGGCTGTCCTTGGACCTGTTGGGCCCTGCCCCAAATATTTGTCCAAGGTAAGGTGATCAAACTTTCACTTCTCATTTTTCGCATTGCTGATTTTGCCTCCTTTAATTCCTTTATCATAA
This sequence comes from Sinohyriopsis cumingii, assembly GCA_028554795.2. Classification (NCBI taxonomy): domain Eukaryota; kingdom Metazoa; phylum Mollusca; class Bivalvia; order Unionida; family Unionidae; genus Sinohyriopsis; species Sinohyriopsis cumingii. Next base: position 1,496,075 of record JAPYKE020000079.1, on the reverse strand, counting down.
GCTACCTCTCCCTTTTAGATAAACACTTTCCTCCTGTTTTTAACTCCATTTGATGTGCTATACTTAGTGTTTATATTTGGCATTTTTCTGTATTTTATTCCCCTAATTTCACCTCCCAATCCAACATAACCACTTAGAAGCTGTGATTTACTATATTTGGTGACTGACTGGCTTATTGAAACAATTTTATTCACATTACAAAGGAGGAAAGCTTACTATTTGTGTTACAAAGAGGATGAGTAGGTGGACCTTTGTGTGAGGACTGGTGGTTAGTGACCTCTTGTATCTGCAGATAGCGTAAAGTGGTCAAAGCTTATACTTTATAATAAGATTGGGTCATGTCCACCTGTCTCTCATGTTAAGTTCTGCACCTACCAAACAAATATAAATTCCTTTCTTTTAGGTGAATTGTACATTTTGAAGTAGGACAGGTGCATACTATTTGGTACACTGACCTTTGACCTAGTTATTACATAATATGATATAATGTGATTTATCCCATATCACCTATGTGAAGTTCAGTAAGTGCTGATATGAATAAGATACAACTCATAGTTGAAAGAATTCATTTTATTTCAAAAGATGATTTTGATGGTGAAGCAAAAGTATGAAAACAATAGTTCCAACAGCTCAATGACATTTCTATACACATTCATATAAGACATAGGTTAGTACCTCAGCAAATTGTTTTTCACAAGTGAGACTAAGTATATTTGTTACTTATACAGTCCCGAACTATTTCACAGATTATTGGAAAAATTAAAGTTTGCTATAGGTATAACGGTACCAATTGCACAAGTCCAGGTGGGCGGAGCTTAAGGTGTATGGAACATTGTATTCAGAATTAAAGAACAAAACTAGCTGTGATTGGTGCATTATGTAAGACTTGTACTTTCTGTTTGGCTTAAAAAAAAGTTGAGCCTCTTGGCAACATGTGAGTTTGTGTTAATTTCTATCTAGATCATATTTTGTATTTTTTATGATTTTTTTAAAATATGGTACACATGGCTGAAAATGTGCTTGTTGTGACTAGATAACTCTTACCCCTGTCTAGTTCCAGTAGAGTTATCTCTCTTAAATGCAATGGAGTACCTGGTTATGTCATTGTCAAATTGACAATCTAGCATTGTTCTATATGACAGCGTGTGACATGCATGCCCAAGTAGGACAGAAAGTATATTTATTTCACAAAACATTAGCATTGAGGTATATGGAAAAACAATTGGTACCGTGATACCTGCTGCGCTTGCAGATTTTTTCTAAATGAGTCTCTGACAGGAAGAAATTTTTTAATTGTTTCTAATCGTTCTCGTGCTGTTCTTGCAGTATGAGATTCTGGATGTACCATTTTATTATAACATAATAATTTAATTAATATCAGCAGAAGAGGAGCAGCAGAGAGGGTACCTACCAACATTGGTCGTCAAAAAAATAAACAAGAAATAAATAAACACGTAGAGTACTTTATTTTTTCAGATACTATTTCAAACTGAGGTTTTATTAGTACAATCGGTCATTGCAAAAATAAAACATCTCAAGGAAAAGTTCATTTGCAAAATCTTGACCTTTCTACGAGATGATTTATTTGTTTGTTTTATTTGTTTTGTCGGAATTCTATGGTCTGTTCACCCTCTCTGCTGCTGTAGTTGTGCAGACACCCCATTGTTGAAAATGGAGTTGTTCAGGAACTGGAAATGGATCTTGAGCATATCCGTCTATTATATTGAAAACATCAATTTAGCATGAAATGCGCAGATGATGACGGTGTTAGGGCCACTCTACACACGGTCACGTTAGATAGTATAAATCAATGAATGAATTGACTAAGTTCCTTGCACTTTTTATCACATTAAAGGTTTCCATTATTGAAATCGGTAGGGGGGTACAAACAAACGGGTTGGTATAGTCAGACTATAATTCTGCGCAATGATACGACATTCCTGCAAACATTTGATCACATGTTTTCTGGTAGAAAATCCAATTTGTATGATGAAAGAATGATCATCCTTTAATTAGGGAAAGTAATATTCATAAAGTGTACAAAAATATCCCATATTTCTACCCTAAACGCATATGAAGATGTGATTTCTAATTGTCAACATGAAGACACACTCCGTGACCTTTTTGAACTTTTAACCCAGAAAGTCCTATTTACTATTTATCTTTTCGAATCATACAAATAAATACATTATATAAATACAGTCAAACCCACTTATCTCGACCTCGGTTATCTCGACAACCCGCTTATGTCGAGCGTTTTGGTCCGGTCCCGAAAAAATTCTTCTTTGTTATGCTATTTTTTACCCGCTTATCTCGACCTCTGTTAAGTCGATAACCCGGTTATGTCGGGCATAAGTTTCGGTCCGAAGTAACATGTGGACCCGCTTAATTTGACGAAATGCAACTTTTTAACGTCAATCTCACAGAAATTGTACAAGAAATAGTCAGCAAAAGCGATCGATTTTCAGGCACAATTTTGGTCCGTTACGGCAGTAGTCACATGTTTATTTCATATTCTTTCTATTTTTGGTTCGTAAGAGTAGCTTAATCGATTAGTTTATTAAGAATATATCATGTTCACTACATAAAATATTCAAGGATTCACAAAGACAAGAGTGTGTACAAATTACAATGTAACTTTATTTTACGAAAACACAAAAATATATGGTAAAATTACCTACACGTACATGTACAATAAACGCATACTATATATGAATAAAAAAATGAATACTTTTTTCATTTTGAATCTATACATCTATAAAACACACAAGTACATAAACATATCATAATGTGCACTACATTATTTTTGTAGAAAATATGAAGTAATATCAGTCTGCTTTTGTTTACTCCGGTGCTGATTTGTAACGAACGATTCAAAAGCACTTACGTTTTCATACATATGCTCGGCACCGTCGACACTTGCCACAAACAATTTCATTTTTTTAATGCATTCAGCCATTTCACTGTAGCTTGGGATAGTGATAGGCTGATCATCATCATCATCATCATCTTGCTTGCATGATTGTATCTGCTTCGTTGTCACCGATTGGATTATTTCCTCATCAGTAAGTTCACCATAGGCATTGGCATCATCATCCACGTGAACATAATTAGAAAATTCATCCCAAGCAATGCCTATGGAGTCCGCAATCTCATCAGCCATCGCTTCAAGACCTATTTCTGATTGAGGCTCTTTAATTTCTTGTGCAATTAAACACTGCTGGTGAAATTCTTCATCAGAAATTTCCGGAAAAATACAATGGAACCAGCAGTTTTGAATGGTTTTCGGCGATACACTGTTCCAAGCTGCACGGGCATACATGATGGTGTCTAGCAGAGTTGGTTTATAGGATCGCTTTTCCTCAACTGCAAGCAAATAATTGCAAACTAAAGCTTTCCGATAATGGATTTTAAAAGCCTGAATTATTCCTTGGTCGAGTGGCTGAAGCTTACTGGTAGCATTGGGAGGAAGAAAATACACTGTGATTGCTTGTAACCCTTCTACACGTGGGTGAGCACGGCAGTTGTCTATTATCAATGCGATCTTTCGTTTTTCAAACTGTAAGTGGCGATCTAGGGTCGGTTTGCTTTGCAATAAAATAACCTTTGTATTTGATATCCTGCCGGTAAGTTCAAAGAATTAGTTTACTGCTCGCTACCGGATGTGTTTATTCACCACCCGCGCATCTATTTATTTGCCATCTGGAATCATAATTGATACAAACTCGCATTGATGCCTGCGGGGTAAGTAGTCTACTCAACATTAACTTGCTTTAATAAATACTCTTTGTAACCCATGCTAGCGAAAGGAGTGTCATTTGCACTCACAGTCAATGTACATGTACATGTACATGTATTTTCAAAAACATTTATTGATCTTTATCTGCGAGATACTGTCATATATTAACCTGGATATAATACAATCTTGGTTATTTTGCACCTAACACCGCGTTATGCGTGAATGGCGGGTGCCTGAAAGCAATCGGTGGATGTTTCTCTCTCACTCTCTCGTTTGTGATTTTCTTTGATCCATTTTTCAATCTGATAACATATTCAAACCTCTGAGTACAACCAAACATGATTTGTTTTTCAATATTCACATCAATTATAAAAATTCCGTCGTGTGTTATCTGACATAAGTGATGCACACTACAGTAATGGATGCATACGCTACATGTGATATAAGGAGTTCATAGATATATTTTTTCTTTAATAAATTACTTATGATGATAAAAAAGGAATAAATGATAACAACACCAGGTTAGTTCATTTCATTTTATTATCAATTAAGCGTTTTGTTTATTTTATTGTAACATGCAGTGGGAGGGGATTCCAGTAAACACCAGCAAGAGACAGGAGTAATGCTCAAGGACATTTTTAAAATTACCGGTTTTTATGAACCCGGATATCTCGGGACCCGGTTATGTCGACGATTTTTTTACACCCCCGACGTAATCGAGATAACCGGGTTTGACTGTAATTTAAATATATACCTTAAAATGAAACTGTTTTTTAATCCAAGTTTCCAAATTTGTAACCAGTTGTCTCACACAAAATCGTCTGCTATCCAAAATGTCAACTAGCAGCTAGAACGGGATTCTCAAGAAATTGCCAGGCGTATAGTCTGTTTCTAAATTCTTTGGTATTTTTTTCCCATAAACGAGATATTGTAAACTTATTACATCCTATTCATTGTTGTTTCTCTTCAACATAATAGCTTATTTATTTTACAAAATGTTAAACTTTACTAATTTTTTTTACAAGATCTGTTTATTCTGCTTAATATCTCTTGACATTTATTGGCAAAGTTATGTTGAATTTTGTAAAGCCAGCCATAAACCTGACCTAATTATTTAATTGAAATGCCGACAGAAATTGTCCAAAGTACATGTAATGTATTTCATTTCCATAGCCTGATAGATAAATACTGCATCTTTTCAAAGCTATGCGCAGAATAGGCCGACATATCACGAGTCATGAAAACACAGGAGTGGTATCCCATGTGTCCAAAATTAATATTTTTTTAAACAGAATATTCTGGTGACAATTGCCTCTTTTCAAATGGTAAGGATGGTTGTACTTTTTTTTATCAATCAGTTGAATTTGGTATGCATTTTGCTTCAATAATGGTTTTGGAAAGTGCGCAGAAATGCCTGACAACATTGTATATGGAAAACGGACGGGCCACATACAGAATATTGCCATGGTGCCAACATATGGCAAATGGACATAAGACAAACTTTTATTTCCATATGGAATTGCGTTAACTCAGTAAGAAACACTAGCTATTTTACTGACTATTAACAATGATGTAACAGTTAACACAGTCATCCAATTTTGGTGACTTGAAGCATCATGTTAGATATGAAAGCAAGAACAAAGATACAAGCGTGTTATCTACTGTTATATAAACTGACCCTCCATTTATCAAACACATCCACCTGTCCAATCCAAGAAATCAAGAAAACTGCCATAAAAAAATCTATGTTGTGAAGGTAATTTGTGCTCTTATCAGTTTACCTACAAATCATACATGTACTACTGGTTGCTAGAAACGCGAAGAAAAAATAAATACATACTGAAATCATATGTATTTACTTGTTCTAGGTGTATATATCAGTGTACAAACAGAAATTATGGCTTCTTTTTGTCTGAATAATAGTATAGTGCAAAATAAAATATGATTGGAGCAACTTTGGTATGAATTATTTTATTTTTTGCTAGTTATAGTGCTCATCAATTGGTCATACTGTATTAGACAGGTATTATAAACAGCTGATCATTCCGTTCAGGAACAAAGATGGTATGACAGACTGATTATTCCGGAATGTAGGTAATGTCCAGAACAGACAGTACATGTCAGTTTAATTCATATTTATTTATCAAATACAGTAACTGTATCTTTAAAAGTTAAAGCAAATATATAATATAATGTCACTTGTGGGTGAATACTCTTGATTAATTTTCACTTTAATTCTGTGTATGCATTACTACACTTCTGTGTATCATATATGTCGAATCAAGTATGACCTAGTGACACCATTACATGAAATTAGCTCTAAATAGGAAACATAAAAAAATCAGAAATCATATTTTATTTTGCTTTATATTATTATATTATTATTCAAACAAAAAAAATCATAATTGCTTTTGTGTACTCTGATAGATACACCAAGAACATGTAAATACATGTGTATTTCGGTACATATTTTGGTCTATTTAGTTTTTTCAGTGTATTTTGGTGTTTTTAGTAACCTGCACTATATAATCCAACAAAGGGGAACAATTCCCTCCTTGCACAAATTTAAGAATCAATGCTGATATTTCAAGCCACGCTTTGCTTAGCATAATAAACTTGGTACCAATGTTTAGCTCAGGCATTCAACATTGTATGCCTACACAAAGTTTGATTTACCAGAGGTCTCAATAGGATTTTAAAACTAGGAGTCCAAGACTCCTAACTTTGTAAAAGTCGGAATCCCACCAGCAAAAGTTGCAGTCCCCTCCCAGAAACATGTTGAAGTGGCTAAATGTCCATTAAAATGCCTGGAATAAACAGACACAAAACTTTGTCAATTTTATTTATTTGTAATCATTTATTATTCTGTACATATAAAAAAAACTTATTAAAATGTATATCATGTACAAATATCATTTTCTTTAACTACAATATAGTTCACTTTTGTCTCTCACATTTCACAAAATTTTCTGATGCTTGACTTTGGATTGTATTCCTCCACACTAGGTCCCTCTTCTTTGACTCGCATCATTTGTGTTAAGGTCTCATGCTTTATTGTGGACCTTCCCTTAGTCTTGACTTTGTTCTGCAACCTGAAACCTCTCTTGCATGTCATGGATGTCATTGGTGACACCAATACAATCACAGATTGGACTGCAGAGTCTGGAAGTCTATGTACTCTTAAAGTAAAGTTGTACAGGCTTCTGTCAGTGTGCAGTTCAATGATTTTTATGACTACCTAGCAACTAGGTGGTCTCAAGATATCTCATGCCTAGAAAATGTGGAACTTTGCTGATTAGAAGAACCAGTAGTTACCATTGAGTTTAATTTTCCACATTCTTTACACCACTGGCATATAGCTTTAGTTTGTCAATCAGAATGAATTTTGTAAATCCAGGGAAAGTTTTTACTCCAAACACTAAGTCAGGCATCACACTTTTTTACACTTGGCTACTGTTCCATCCAAACTACTAGTTCTAGCAACTTTAGCAGAGTTCTGAATCTCATTAAAATCTGCATAAGTTTTCCGTTTATCCCCAAAATACTTATCCAAATTTGCACATGGCATTTTGTCCAAGTTTTGATGTGCCTTGATTTTGAGGTCGCATGCAATATTTATATGGCTACAGTCAGAGATAGACACAATAACAGGGATCATGTTCGGCTTCGCCAATGTCACAGATTGTGATTTTTTTTTCTTCTTCTGATTAGCAACAAAATAATACATCTGGAGAAATTCAAAGGCATGATGACTGGTCCCCTCAAACTTGGATATAAAAATGCACTGGAATCTTTTTTTACATAAACAAATCCTTGTTTCATATTCACAAACCACCCCAACAGTGCATTGTTATATCATAATCCGCCTACCCTGGTGTCTGGCCTTGGTACTCTGTGCTGTAATATAACCAAAATAGCCATGCAACTGACTAGCTACAGTCGACCACCTCTGAAAGTGAGAATGGACAATGACTACAATTGACCAGAGGACTGCAATTTAAAAAGAAAATGTAACAGAAAAAATAGTTTTACTGTAACTTCAAAGAAAACTGATTACATTTGATATACCGATATATACCAAGCAAATTAAAAAAATCTGTTTCAATGTTTTACAATTATTTGATGTTGCCATAGCAATAACAAACAAATATTTATTTGGTCATTCAAAGAGAGCCTTTAGCGGCGCCTTAAATAGCACATGCACCTTCATCAAAGCAAACCAACGACCTTTGATCAAAGGAAGTCGGCAACAATAAAATTATTGTTTCATATTTCATAGTGATTAGAACATGTTTATTGTGCCGCAAAACTTTCCTGTTTGCAACAAAAAAGTGTGTATGGAGGACTCCTGTGTTTTCTGCATCCCAAATAAACAATTTGTGTCCAAATATGTGTGATCAAGTGTTTCTGAGATCTCTGATTTACTAACATACCTTTAAAGAATGCCAGATCATTTTCCTTCACTATCACTGTGCATTGAATGGATTACTGCCCCCTTGTTGGTTGACTGACATTGGATGCACTGTCACTTTTAGTCGACTAATGAGATGGCAGTATTCCAATCAGCTCATTGCCCTGGTATATTAAGCGGACACAGTCATGGCCACATTGATTGGTAGCATGGGTAGACACTATGTGTCAAGTTTGCCAGAATTTGTTATATCTTTGAGTGCTTTTATGAAAAATTTCACAGATAAAGAGATATATGGATTCGATGTTAATTTTCTGGAACAAATGTCATGTATAAGTATATATCATATATATATATATATATATATATATATATATATATATATATATATATATATATATATATATATATATATATCTCTTTCTTAATATGTTTTCAGAGTGAGTTTATCACAGAGAAATGCCTGGAGCTGTTTTCTAAGGATTATGAATATTCAGTAAGTGTTGTTACTTTTTATGGATTGAACTTTATATTTTATAGAATTTTTGAAGGTTGAAAATCAGTTATACAATAAACAGGTTTGCAAAGTTGATTTTCAAGCTTCATGACTTCATATATCCAGTAAAATATGAATCAAATTTCTGTAATTACAAATTGTTATAAATTAATGACTCTCAAGATATAAATCACAGAACTGTTATTTAAACATTGTTTACAAATATTGCCTATCCAGCACAAAGGAAGGGAAGATTAATAAAGAGTTCCATACTGGCATTATTAACTAATAATTCTTAGCTCTCCTCATCACATGATGCAGTTTTTACCTATTCATCATTTAGATCTGGGTACTATAGATATTAGCATTAGAATGGCAGCTTTTTGTTCCATTATAACTGCTCTGGTGGTCTTAACAGGCCTCTGCTAGGCTTCACATTTGGTGACAAATGCAAAAGAATTTTGAAAGTTGCTGTTTTTCTCTGACCAGTGAAAGCTGCTGGTGGCAAATTTTTATAAGGTAAATTTGTAATTTTTAATTTATATAAGCAACTCGGGCCATTTAATACCTGTTTTCACTATCTGCGGCATCAGTGGATCATGTTGGTAAATGATGAATAAGACATTCGAACATGACTGCAGCTAACTGCAAGCTGTCAGTCAGTTTTGAGAAGCAATTAAATGTGATTAGAAAGAAATAAGGAATGACTAGGTTATATACTCTATTGTTCCACAGGTCAGCAAAAAGATTCAGTGTTATTTGCATTGTGTTGTTAGTTTATGTTTATTGTAAACTTGGGACTGATCATTGTTTTAGGGATTATTTACTTAGCATGCTTTTGTGGTCTGAACTTAACTGAATAACACAGGATGCTGCTACAGGGATGCCAGTCATCGACTGTAAAGGGCCAGAGATGCTTATATCAATGAAAAATAAAAAGTTCACTTTATAAAACAAGTCTGTATTAAGCACAAAGAATTGGCTAATCTAGCTCTGAGAAACAAAGATTTATATCCAGCTGCATCTGAAGCAGCTACCAGGTTACTTATCACCCCTCTTTCTACTGATGGTCCCAGTATTGTACATTTTTATTTTAGGAAGGCATTTAAGAAATGGTCTGAGAAAACATGAGACAGATATTGGTGAAGCATTGACATTGTTCGTAAAGACTAAGCAGTATTTTGTATTATCAGTTATAAAGAAATATTCTTATGCATTCTTGCCTTTCATATGTTATACATTGAACTTCATGTGTATATAATGGTATTGTTTTATTTATTAATAATTATTCTTCCTCTTTGAAATATAAAAAACATTTAGAAACTGTTTTATTGTCATGTTTATGTAGATAGGGACAATATAATATTATGCATATATTTTAATTCGCTGCATCATGGCATAAACGGCTCTTTTGGTTGAAAAGTGGCTCTAAATTTTTTAATTTGGCAAATTTCATGGCACAAAGAAAAATATTTTCAAGGGAGGCCCTGTGTCTAAGTGGTTAGAGTATTGACCTCAGATGTGGGAGGTCGCTGGTTCAAATCATGGCCGAGTCATACCAAAGACTTATAAAAAATAGGTACTGGCAGCTGTCCCACTTGACGCTCAGCATTAAGAGATTAGTGTTAGGACTGGTCAGCTTGATGTCATGATAATGTGACAGGGTGGGACATCATGCTACATGTCTGTGGCATGATGCCCCAGAGCTAGACATCACTATAAACTGCCACACTGCAGACATCATAGCGATAAGACTGAATTTTTGTTTAAAGCTACATTAAAAATCCAAATCACAAGCAAATTTTGTCCCATTGTAAAATTCCAGAATGGTTGGTTTTGACAGTTTAATTTGGTTTATTCCGCACATCTAATGTATAGTATGTGAAACAGATTGGTATGCATTGACCTTCTGATACACAGCATATGTGAAAAAGATAGGTTTACAGTGACCTTATAATGTATAGTATAGTTGAAATTAGATGGGTTTACATTGGCTTTCATTTGATGATGCCTGTAGCCTTTGCAGGCCAAAATAGAAGGGAACCAGCCTATAAAAACACCAAGGAATTTTCTAGGATGAATGGGAATTAAAATTTGAAAAAAATTGTCTGGAATAAATTGCTAAATTTGAAAATTTGACATAACTTAAAATAAGTTTCACTGTGACAGGAGTCCATTATTGGCCCTTTGGATCCCTTAATGAATCCCTTGACATTCAAAGGACTACCAAATATCTCTCCTTGCAGGCAGTTATTCTAAATGTATAGGTTTAATATAACACTAATTGAGGGATGTTATTTTATGTTGTCATTTGGTGAAGGTACCTTTATATGGAGGTTTTTGATAAGGTAGATGTATAGTATATTTAATTATATCATTCAGATTTAGCAGAGTTTGTTGTTAGAAATGTGTTTCTTAATCTGTATAATGCACAACTGACAGAAAACAAATTTCATTTATAGATTGTGAAAAACTTCAATGGAGAGCTGTGTGGTCACTACCCCAATAAGATTGTTCTGCTGGAATATGAAAAACCAGACCCACAGGGGGAGCCTGCCTCCATCAAGGAGCCATCATTGGAATCCAATCAGTACAAAGAGCTATTTGTTCTTATTCCCCATCATAAATTCACTGTGGGAATAGCATATTGTTTTTAAACATTTGTCCATCTGTCTTTTTTCTGTCCACTCATACATCCATCTATCATACCTGGTAGAGTTTTGCATATAGGTCAGTGATTTCTTATATGACAACGAGGTTAGGGTAGGAATACATGTTCCGTGAACAAGGTTCTAGTTCAATTTTCTTTTGTATGAGTAATTTTAAGAGAAAAATCCACAGATTGTAAGGTTGAAGCTGGAAATAACTGTTCTGTCTAGATAGACTTAGAGAAAATTAAATGGCTTCCATTCCTTCTGCACGTGAGTCCTTCCCTCATTGTCAGTGCCTGAATTGAAATTATTTATTTTTAATTTCTCAGTATTTTGTTGTATATGTCATTTAATACAGAAGTGAAATTTGAATTTTTAAGCTTGAGTTACTTTACAAACTAGCTTTCTTTCTTTCCTTTAAAATATAATACCTGGTTTATCTTAGAAACTTTATCTCTTTTTATTTGTGTAATAAAATGTCTGATATTTTCACATTATCCATGGATAATATCTATGAAGACTATCTTTACTGCAGATATAGAAGTTTTTTGTCATGCATAGTTATCTCCCTTGGATTTTGGATTCACAGTTTGCCATGTTGTAGTTTGGCTTTACATTAACAGTGTTCATGCCAGGATTTCATTTATAGCGACCCAGATGTCCCATCAGTCAGTTTTAAAAGGGGATGGGGGAATGTTTTCTTACCTGTAGGGTCATGGATTTTACTACACCAATAACTTATTACATTTATTGAAGATCACTTTCACAAACTGATTTAAATTCAGATTGATCTAGGTTTCTGTCTATTCCCTTGAACGAAAAGTCTCCAGAATTGGTACCATTCAATGTTTTTTCTTATCACAATGAATGCCACTGCTGCATTGCAAACAACATGCTTGCTAGATGGCCAGTTTTCATCATTTCTTGATATAAAGCTAATTGCATAAAAGCAACCAGTCAGATGTATCATTATATCAATAAACTATTAATGACAACATGATACTGTCATGGCCTTGCAGGTCCTGTTGTAAAAGAAATTATCATTGGTGGAATGGGCATTAGACTACAGTAATTGCTGACTTATAAGTCCAGTACAACTGCAAACAATGATGACCTTGATCTACCATCACATAATGTGCCAGCATATCATGGTCCATGTTGTTTTACTGATTCTAACAAACTGCAGAGACTCAGACTGGCTGGCACATTATGTGATTGCAGATCTGTGTCTGCATAGTTTGTAGCTGGCTTGCAAAAGGAAATGAATTAGCAATATTTAATTTATTTTGCCGGAAACTTGATTCCATTTATATGCACATAGATGGTTACAATTTGCGCATTTTATCACAATCCTTTCATGTTCAAGATATTGCTTCATCTCAGATAAATGGGCATGAATGATACAAGGGTGTTGTCTGGCCTGAAATTGTATTAGAAATGTACTTTAGAAATTAATTTAAAAACAAATCTCATTATTTTTCTTTGAATAACAGTATGATATTTATAATTATATAACCAAAAGGTCCAGTACAGTACAATATTTTTTGTCTTATAATACCTTACCAAAGTATTGCTTCCCGTCGATAATAAGTTCAGCAAGATTTAAAAAAAAAAGAGGCAGAGATCTTTTGCTAGGGGAAGTCAGATCTGAGTTTTAACGCAGCACATTAAAACTACAAGTTGTCAAAAGTATTTTAGTTGTGTGGAATCGTTTCTTCTCTAGGTTTGTGGGAAGTGACTCGAGTGTGATTTTTTCTTTTAACCACTTTACAGGATGGAGAGCATGTATAACATACATGAACTAACGGAATTGTTCAAGCAGGCCAGGTATGCACGATGTCGTTCAAGATTTGTGGTACCAGTCATGATGTATGAAGGAAGGGTAATTATTTTAGCTCTCTCACTAGTATTGAGATTGTAAAATAGATAATTGCATATTAATATAATGATCACTATGAGAAAGAATCGTGTTATAATTAAAGTTCAAGTGCAGTTCAGTCTCATTGATATGACTAGACTACTCACAGAACTTGATAAAAATGGTCATATTATCAGGGTGTTCTTATTGACAAGGTGCACTTATTACCAGTTAGAAAAATTTTAATCTTGACATTTTTAATTGTTCTATTTTAGTAGTTGTTAATATCAGGGTGGTTAATATTAGGCAGGATTTATAATGAATAGCTGTATTTCACCCTTACAGATTTTGAAAAAATGTGGAAAATGTCATGAAAATCTTTGCACTAAAACTCTGCTACAACATAGTGGTTGGGGTCTGCAGGTACCATTGTGCTAAGCTACATATTGTTACAATAACCTGACAAGTCAATTAACTAAATGTTTATCCCCAAAGATCTACAAATGGAACAATTATGGCACATTATGTATGCATGTTGAATTTATTAAGTGGCATCTGTGTAAATTTAAACCCACTAGCATTGTTCTATGCTAGATTCCATAGACATCTGAATACTGGCTACAGTATGACTGATTACTAGTGAGTAACTTTTTACAGGAATGGGCATTGTGATTCACTGTTTGATTGATTGCATGTCTGTCTCACAACACACTAAAATTACTTGTGTATAACTGTGGCTTTCATAATTTTAATAATCTGTATGATTGTCAGTAGTGATTGTCTTATTAATTAGGTGGTAAATTAATTGATTTACAAATTCGGGTGAGAAACCTTTGCAACCACCAGATTGTTTGGTATTTGGTTGTGTGTGTTTGTGCCTGTTAAGTGAAGAAATAACTGTCAGCTTTGTTTTGCCCCGGACTAAGCAACAATTATACACGGGATACACTTAAGACAAACACAAAGTGGACTTAATAGCTTTATGGGTGAGTGTTTGATGATGATTAGATTAACAAATATCAGATCTTTAAAGAGTTGACCTTTCAAAAATTAAGCTAAGCTCAAAGTACATTGTTTAAATATTGACACAGTTGAAACAAATGCTTACACTTTAAACTTTTAACATCATTATTTGTATATAAAAGACAGTGATAGGATATTTTTTCTTCAAGAATCTTGCCAAATTGCTAAATTAAATTTTCGCTCTTTGTGGGCCACTAAAACTGTAAATTATTTAAAGTTGTTAAAAATTATTTTAAAATTTTGGGAGTCATTCCATAATCATGTTGTATAGGAACTTGTTTTATATAATGGAGATTACTATAATAGAGTTCTTGTTATATTTTTTAAATAATGGATATTCCAAAGTTCTATGTGCTAGAGGCTACAAGTTAAAAGTTTTCAGAGTTGTTGGCAAAAGGCACATTGTTAACTTGTACATGATATTCTAGGAATGAGTCATCAGTTATTACAATGTAAAATCAGTATTTCTGTTAGAAAATATTGCAGTGGTGTGTAATAATTCCAACAAGGTTGTAACTAGATCATGTGAATTACAAACATTGTATATCAGTCACGTAACAACTGTTAATGCACAACTGTATAAAAGAAAGTGGCAGGCAACTTCTGTTTCAAAAGTTGAAAATGTAAGTTTCTGATTTATGATGAAATAATATTTTTGATAAATAGAAATGAGTTTACTTTGTTCATCAGTGGAAACTGTCTTCCCCAGGGAATGCTAGATTTTAATTAAACAATGTTGATATATTAGACATTTGGCAGAGTTTTAAAAAACAAAAACAAAAGACAATGTCCAAGCTGCTGTAACTAGCCCATGTTTTGTAAACAAGTTTCTGCATAGCAAACTATGGAATCGAAGAGATTCTTAAGCGTTATTTTTTCAACAAGATGGTTTATGAGGTACAAAATGTATTACCTGTACATTTACATATGTTAAGATCACCTTGCTCCCTCTATTCCACAAACATTGACTTTTATATATGGAGTTCAGGATGGTTATAACAATCCATACACCATGGTAAACTAATATGTAACTAACAATGTCAGGGCTAAGCATGTCATTTGAGTGGTGCTGAATTTTCTTTATTAAACGACCTTATATCTAAATTGGCAATAATATACTGTGCTATCAGCACTAATTTTAAAAAGACAGCTAAAATTTTAAGTTTATTTACTCCCAGATGCTTGTAGTAGCTGATATCTGGCAGATGACTTAAGTTATCAGTTACATTTTATGTGTTAATTTGCACACCATCAGTTCATGCAAGTGATAATTACTTTTGTATTTAATTTTTTTAACATTATTACATAAGAGTAGTTGACCATCCATATCACATTCTTGCCAGTGGAATAAGAATATTATGGCCCTTACAAGAGATTGTCTTTTTTTAAACGGAATTCCTCATGAATTTATTCTACTTCTCTTGGATACTGTTCTTAAAAGAGAGGAGTAACTTATTTTAAAAGGGATTTTGTTGTCAGAATTTGTGATTCATTAATTAGAAATTGTTTTAAAAAAATTTTGTAATTTGAAAACTGATTTAGTTTACTTTTCCTTTAAAACTAAATTGACTGTTGACCACTATTGCTTTGTTGTCTGTTGTTACTCTTATCCCATTTTTTCACGTTTTTGCTTGTGTCCAGTCAGAACATTGGTTACTAAGATACCTTACGTTGACCTAGTTGTTTGGTACTAGCTGTAGGAGCAGGCTGATAAAGTATGATAAATAATTATAGTATAATTTATGAAGAATTTACAAAAAGAACCTTGTAATACAGTAACAGTGTTTTATCTACCCATGTGTCGAATACACAGACTTTTCCGATTTGATGCACAAAAATTGTCACCAGTACGAAAGTTGATGCACCCCAATGTTATGTTTTGCCTATTAACAAAAAACAAAGGTTTCATCTAAAAATGGTCACCAGTATATAAATTGGCACACCTCAATATTATGTTTTGCTGATTAACACAAAATTAAGGTCTGGTCTACCTACTTTAATGGCTAGATTACAATTCTCACAAACAAGGAAAACATGCAAATCCGTTTGTTATTATAATACATAGGGTTTCAATGGAGCGTGGAGCCTGGAGCTGACCTTATGTGACCTGTAACTGTCACATCATTTGTAACAATAGGATGTTAGAACCACCCAATAAAGGCGGAAAAGAAACTCGTGATTTTAAAGTGATTCTCATGAGAAACTATTTTATGTGCACCTTTGTCATGCAATGAAGCAACAATTTCCATTCACTCAGTTGTGTGCCTTGCATTGTTCCAAGATCTGTCAGTGTTCAACTGAAAATTGCATCCAAGGCAAAAATATTAAAATAGATCCGAAAGAAACAAAATTATCTTTTGGACCACATTTGTGACAATGATGATAATAGTATTGTTATTGAACCAGTGAATCCTTCATCATCCAAAGATGAGGTAATGGTTACTCGTAAGATGAAATGTAATTTGTGCCGCAATGGTTGAAAACACAGTGGCTACATTTTCAAAAAGAAGTTAATTCAAGTGAAGGATGTGACAGTGAAGATGCCTTTATGTTTTACCATATATGTGCAGAGGCTAAAAAAACTCCTTTACAAAAGCACAAAAAAAATAACTTTCAGAACAGTACACCACCAGAACACAAACTGCTGATTGAAGGTCCACAACACCAGGCTGATTTGAATGCAGGTTTACAAAAACATTCTTCCAAGCAAGACATAGCAGTGAAAGTGCTACTTAAGTGTGTAAGTGCGTACATTGGCTGAGTTTAGAAGACAACCCTTTTTTAAAATACAAATCTCTTCTTAATACATGACTTAATGGCTGAAGATATTTATGCCATTGGCATTTTGAAGAATTCTGCCAATCAGTATGACTTGGCTACTACCAGTTCAGAGTTACTGCAGGGGCCAATCAAATGTTGAGGATAGTCTTATATGTGACCTGCAACATTCATCAATTGTGACAGCAATGGCAGATGAAAGTAATGACATAGCCAACAATAAACGTCTTGTCATATATTCTTAGAATTTTTCTGATGACATGAAACCATCAAGAAGATTTTTAACAAGTATAAAATGTTCAGATGCTTCTGGCAAGGGAATTGGCTTATTGGCTTTAGTCACATTTTTTAACTAATATTTTTGTTGTGTATTTAAACAATATAATTATTTTTTTAAAACTACTGAAAACTGATCATCAGCTTAAATAAGACTCAGGTTTGGATTTTTACTCAGTTTTTTGCCTTGATGAGTCAAATGACGTACATGAAGCCATTTGTAGATAAAACACTGCAGTAATACAAATCATTTTTCCATGTTGTCAGTATACAAATCATTTTTCCATATTGTCAATACAAATCATTTTTCCATATTGTCAATACACAAATCATTTTTCCATGTTCTCAGTGTACAAATCATTTTTCCATATTGTCGGTATACAAATCATATTTCCATGTTGTCAGTATACAAATCATTTTTCCATATTGTCAGTATACAAATCATTTTTCCATGTTGGCAGTATACAAATCATTTTTCCATATTGTCAATGCAAATCATTTTTCCATATTGTCAATATACAAATCATTTTTCCATGTTGTCAGTATACAAATCATTTTTCCATATTGTCAGTATACAAATCATTTTTCCATGTTGTCAGTATACAAATCATTTTTCCATGTCAGTATACAAATAATTTTTTTCATGTTGTAAACACAGTATCATTGATAACGTAATAAGTCTCTATTATAAAAAGTCCTTTTGAACCTAATATGTCTTATATGTACAGTATTCAGCTATATAATGTATTTTTAAGAGTGAAATATTCAAGTATTCCTCAGCTTTTTCATAGATAAAGCTCAGATTGTGAAATGAAAATGACGTAAATCAAGAAAATGTCATCTGTAACCAATCATATTTCTAGCTTTGAAGCCAAAGATATTTTTGATCAATACTGGATATCTTCATTTTTTTTAAAATATGGTTCAAAAACAGGGCACCTGCTACAAAGGATAGATTATATGTTTCTAATGTTATTCTTTTTTTACCAGTTACATTTCTAATCAATTTTCCATTCCTTTATTCAGCATATTTGCCGGTCAGCTACCTTAGCTGGGGGAGCAGAGATGTATGGGCGATCAGGGATAGATTTTCTGTTTCCAAGTAAGTCTTTATATGTATAGGGTGTCTTAAGTGTGGTTAACAATGGTTTAGTTTAATGATGAAATTACAGAGAATAAGTAAAATATATGTCTTTGGATGGGTGAGGAGACCAAAAATAATATCTACTAATTGCTATTTGTTGGTGTGTGTATATATGTAAATAATTATTTTGTTAGTGTGCATATATTTCTAACTTAACGCTGGTCAGTCTTCAAATGATGAAATGGTCTCTTTTTTTCTCCTTATGTGTCTTTCATGCACTCTTACAAGCAAAATTATTTAGAACATATGTCTATGCTAGTTCTGATACATATCATATTTTTCAGCCTTAATTTTGAGTATTTTCTGACACTTAACGGTTTGCACATAGTATGCCATATATAATCATTATTCATATATTCTCAATTATTTAGTACATAAATTATACACCAAATACCTCTGTTGCAAATGAACATTGTAAACTTGAAAAACTATACTTTAGTTTAATATGCATTTGGAATGTTTTAGGATGGCTGATGTCACAAAGTTGGCCACATCAAAACTATTCAAGCCAGTCTTTTCATATAAGAATCCAAAAAGGCATGACTTTTAATACTAAATGTGAAATACAAAGATAAAGGAAAACATAAAAACAAGGACAACAACTTAATTTTTTAAACCTTTTATTCCAGGTGGGGAAGATTCGTCATTGAGCTCAGGGACAGGACAAAAGCCGTATAGGTAATTTAAAAGAAGTGGCCCATCTGCAGTGACCATACACCCCCCACTCCAGAAATATTGTGAATTCATTCAATTCGTGAATATCAGTTTTTTGGTGGATTTTTAACAAATGGTGTTTATATCAGTACTTTAATTTGTCGACTGTGGAACGGAGCCTGTTGTTTCCATACAGGATTATTATTGACTGTTAGTCGTGATATTCACATAAATGGGTACCCTGTGAAAAATAGTGAATTCACGATATTAAGCTACGTTTTAATTAGAGAACTTTATGTAAGTGGAGATCGCTGTATTATGACTAAGATGTATGCAAGATATTTTAATCCATCAAGGTTTTAAACTTAGGTACATGAATTGATTTATTGACAGAAAGATTCAGCACTTATAATAATCATTATGACATTTATGAAATCAGTTTATTTTTATTGGTATATTGTACAAGGTACTTCATTAATACTCCTTGTAACCAGTCTAATAGTACATATTATTCAAAGTTGCATTTGAATATTTTTTAGCACTTTTGAAAACTTTTTACATGCACTTATTTGCATGGTGGAAATTTCATTTTTTTTCAGCGAGCTGCAGATGTTTGATCGATACAGAGGTCAGGACATCAAGCTGTTAAAATCCCTCTCTGTTGATTATATCTGTGATCTTATGGTTGAAAAGAAGAAAGTCAAGTTTGGAATGGCGTATGTATTCTGTTACTTATGTGTATGACAAAAGCAAGGAATGCAAAATTAGTTTGATATATGTGTCTCCAGAACTGTTGAAGTGTTAAAATATTTGATAATGAAGTATTTATGATGTTTTATTGTACAAGTACAGACTTGTTTATAATATAAACCTACTCAGAGTAAATATAAATTTATAAATAATCTCCATACTGTAATTACCGTATGTGTTGGGACACCGTAAAGTAATTTTTTGTGCAATACATGTTCTGGGACACGTCGTTTGTTTTTTTCTAGTCATAAGTTTTGTGACACATTTTAAATCATTCAAAATTACATGTTAGGAAATGCACTCCAACTGAAATTTAATTTTTTAAAATATAAAAATGTGTACTTGAGATAAAACTCCACTGCAGCATCATCTCATCAACCCAACCCTTCTCCTGCACATGTATGATCTATTCTTGCGGTGCATGAATATCTTTTAGCTTTCTCATGCCGTGAAAAATTATCTTTGGAGGTGACACATCTCCTGAAGTGGAAACTGCAAGGAGTAAAGTCAGATTTTTTAAATCTGCATGAGTCATGCTAATTCTCACATTTTTAACCCCCATCTTATCGACAGTCCATCCAGGAATAAGATCAATGTACACTGGAATTTCATCCATCTTAATGATCATTTAGTAGGTGAAATCATCTTATCTTCTTTTCTTTCCTTCACAAATTCGTCAAATGATTTTATTTTCTTAAGATCTTCTGGGCAACACTGGGACACCATTGTTCATGAACAAAGCACTATATTGTGTCTCTTTAAAATATGTTTGATTTATTTTCAAAATTCCTGTGAAACAGAACCAAAGTTAGCTATCTATGTCGACTAACTTTGTATTTAAAAAAAAAAGGAATTTGCACACTTAAAAGAATCCAAAGTCGGCTCCTGACTTTGGCTTGCTTTGTAATAAAATAACCTTTGTATTGATATCCTTTAAAAATAAATGGGCTTAAAAGAATCCAAAGTCGGCTTCCAAGATCAGCTTGCTTTGTAATAAAAATAACCTTTGTCTTTGATATCCTGTCTCTAAGTTCAAACAATGAGTTATTCCTTGCTGTCAGTGTTGTTTATTCACCACCCGACTTCTATTTGCTTAGCATCTGTAGTCATAATTAATACAAACAGGCATTGATGTTTGTGGGTAAATATTATGCACAGCAGTAGCTTGCTTTAATAATGCTTTTGTAACCCATGCTAACAAAAAAAATTTCATTTACAATCAAGTGAACATATTTTCAAATAATGATTTTTATTTCCTAGATACTGTTATATAGTTGACCTGGATTAAATAAGGTCATGGTTATTTTGCATATAACACTATGTCATACATGAATGACATGCCTTGAAGAAATCAGTTGATTATTTCACTCTCGTTGGCAATTTTGTTGGATCCAGTTTTCAGTCAGGTAACATCTTAAAACCTTTGAGTACAATTAAACATGATTTGTTTCTCTATGTTCACATCAATGAACAATGTTGTGTGTTATCTGACATAAGCAATACACACTACAGTATGGATGCCTATGCTATATATACAGATTGTGAGGGTTGTTATAGTTGTGGTGGGGTTCTCCCAATATTTTATTTAAACTATTATAGAAGTCCCACCCAGGCTCAGATTTTTGGTTGGAAGTAAAATTAGTGAAAGATAGATGTAAAGCTCCTCGTCCCCAGCCAGCAATGCCGATGGTTAGAAGGTTAAATATACAAATATGTTGAAGTTTCAATGAATAACAATTTAATAACACATCAATGATCAAATGATTCAAATTCCCAATTACACTCCATCTGCTTGACCCTTTAATAACCTACTGCATCACTTGATTAGCAGTGTGAGATCGATTTCCACTTGTCCTTGTATTTACTCATCTGTGGAATTCTTCTTTCTCCTATTTCTCCCAACTCCCTCTCCTCTTCCTCCTCAACTTTCTCCAGATTCCTTCGCTTCCTCCTCAACTTTCTCCAAATTCCTCCACTTTCCACCGACTATACTTCTGTCGACTTCGACTGTTTCAGCTAGTCTCACTTCCATTTCCAACTCTTGAAGACTCAGGACTCAATCAAGCCTGGGGTTCTGTGTCCTCTAAAAACCTTCCTGTGAAAACACAGGACGGTATATTATTTTTCCTTAGCCCTCTCATCTCACACTACACACAGGCTATCATCAGATAACAGCTGTTAAATTTGGTCATGCATTCATTCACATCGAGATACCCATATGTTCTTGTATGGTCAAATAAACTTCATAATACAGCACTGTATAAATTACATCTTATACACACATCAATAAATTCTGTCACATCAATACATATTCCTAATCCTGTTATACTAAACAATATCACAATAATCAGATGCATTTCTAAATTTGCAACTCATACAAAGTAAACAAATATTCAAATATCCATGCTCTGATATATGCATACATCCATATTAACCCTTCACCCTTTTTCCAAATTCACAATCCAAGCATGTGTAAATTCAAACATAACACATTAATAAATGCACTAATTTACTACAAAGGAACCTGATAGTGAATTACAAAATTAATTGTGACCACAGGGGGCCCCGAGTTGCCGAGTGGACTAAGGTGCTCTCCATTACGGATCACTGCCATCTCACCTCTGCCTGCATGGGTTGGAGTCTCGGATTCGGCCAATATGGGTATGTGAGAAAGCTTGCCAGTAACTTGTCGAGGGTCGGTGGTTCTTTCCAAGGATTTCCTGGGTTCTGCCTCCACCATTAATACTGGCAGCCATGTATAGCCTATCTTGTGCTGAAAAATGCCATTAAACCCTACAACAACAACAACAACAGTTCTGACCACAAGTTAACAATCTACATAATTCCGCCACATTTCTAATAATTCTCTACGTAGATTCAAGCCCATTTCTCAAATATGTATGTAAATGAAACACTACAAAGGTAATTCTACAGACTAAACGATGCTAGTAATTAAGTACACATAATTAAAATTATGATGCTGCAATATTCTGCAGAAATCGTCCAAATAACTTACTTTCCTTTAAATATGCGTCTAAGTTTTACCTCCAAATTATGAGTGGCTTCCTGAGTAACCCTGTATTGCTCAGCAATCTTCAGGGGTGAGACTAAACTTTTGCTTGCTAGTTAGAAGGTATAACTTGCGTCAAATTTTAGTCACACCATTAATTTCAATTTTTGATTGAACATTGCTGTGGACCGATCCAATCAAACCTAGCAGACAATGTCCCTCTTGCTGTCTGTCAGCATGGGTACAGAGAAGAACATGTCTCGTTCACCCTGTGGGCTTCCCTCTGATCTTGGGACTAAGCTGTAACACCTAGGTGTGATATGGCAAGCCTTTGTTAAGTGATGCAAGCAGTCGCCTTCGCCAGCTCAAGTTTCCAGTCTTCTGGTTGGTCACGGTAACATTGTGTAAGAGATTAACACTAGCCTGCGGAAGCCTTTTGACATCAAACACATGGCCGCAGTAATGTATTTCCAAGACACTAGATTATAGCTTATACATGACTTTATAGCTGGGGCTTAGCAAATGTGACACAGTTTGTGAATATATTTTTTTTCTTTAATGATTATGATGAAAAAAAAGAGGAATAAATAATAACAATACGAGGTTGGTTTCTTTCATTTTATTATCAAATGTGTTTTGTTTATCTATTTTGATGCAACATGCAGTGGGAAGGGCGCAAATTCAACACAGATTTGACATTTGACCTAGGTGTAAAAATGTTTCACCATAAATTTTGGGACAGGATTTTTTAATTATTTTATTGTATCCCAATATGTACAGTAAATACGGTATACTCTCTATTCTGTATTACAAATTACAAAATGAATGCAACAGAAATGATTCTTATTTACGTTACAGTGACAGCATTTATTGCCACAAGTTTTTCAGTATGGCATTTTGTTCAGTCTCATGTGCAAAATATTATTTTTGCTGTTTATACTTGTAACAGTGTTTATAGTTTTTCAAAAATTTAGTAAGAAATTATACGTCCCCTGACATTTAATTGCAATTTAAGTCACAAGGGAGACAGCTCATTTTTTATGTGCATGATTAACCCTGATAGTAGTTACTTCCCTTTGGGTATTGTTCCACCGATAGTAATACTGGAACAGTAGTATGCAATGTATTTAAAAGGAAATCACAGTAATTTCTCCATCTGATACATTAACTGATCACATTACATTAGGATAACTTTCTTTGCTACCTCTAAATCATCTATCTATATAATATATAGATGAAGAAAATGAGCTCTTACAGGTTACTGCCGCTTTCTATCTATTAGGTAGTTACCATTATACACAGATGTGTCTGGTTTCACTTTTGCTATCATGCATTAAAAATGTTCTCCATTGATTCCCTTTAATCTTATACTTAGATGCCATCATCCATTTTTTGTTTTCAGTGTTGTGGTAAGTCAGAATACTGTTTTATTTGTGATTATCATACTGTTATTATTTTGATCAGTAACATTCAGTTCACACGAGAAATTTCTGGGGACTGTACTTATCACCTATTACTCTTCTAAGTCATTTTGGTATTGCCTTTTTCATTTATTTCAATTTATGTATATTTGTTATATGTACCTGTTTGTTCTCTTCCTTATTGCAGAGATGGCAGCCAAGTGCAAGAAGTTTAAAGAATTTAAGATCTCTGAGTGTATTCACATACAATTGCTTGTTGGCACATGCATGTAATGTCACACATTTTGAAAAGTATCTCAAGGGCCACAAAACTTAGCACATTGAGAGACGTGATGGGAAGCTTTTAGATGTATGCCTCATAGGAGAATCGTTGATTTATCTCATGGTGGATGTCAAAATGCCTTCTCAACTCCCAGTACAGATGCAAAACTGCAACAGAGTATACTGTATCTGTGAACACCACATAATCTTTGATTAGTCTCATGAGTGTTGTTTAATTTCTCCCTCTGCTCACATGATGATGCAAAACGGCAACAGAATATACTTTATCAGTGAATGTAATATAATGATTTTTAATCTCATGGATGATATCAAATTGACATTTCCCATGCAGATTCAGAAACAGTGCCTGAACATACTGTATTCATGAATACGGTAGAAAGAATATGTGACTCCTATCAAGCATTAGAATCTCATATGATCAGTTCGACTCTTTGTTGTTGATATGTCAGTGAGTAGAAATGGCATTTATATATTATCATCCCACTGGGGATAAGTCTGTTTTTAAATACTCTTCCTCCCTTTAAGTTCTCCACTTTTGTTAAAAAGGGCATCAGATTGAGGAGGTATAAAAGCAAGAGGCAAAAGAGTTGCCCATTAACTTTCATTACAACTCCTTTTTCTGCACAACCCCATTAGGGACTGTTCAAGAAAAGGGACTATTTTCATGAAACAGTCGCAGTGGTTGGTCTTTACAGTGCTGGATTTTTCTGTTTTCTTCTGGCTGAGTGAAATATGTGGCCATATGCCCACAAATAAACACAGTTTCTACTTGCCCAGGCCATCTGATCAATCGTCAATGATACAATATACCTATACCCTCTTGTGACCCACCTGAGGTGCTTGACTACACTCTTTTCATATGATGTGATCTGTCTTGATATGTCCAACATGTCTGTCTGTATACTGATTCATACAGCCCAAAAGTTGAAGCCCTTGGGTCTTTCACTTAGAGTTCAGGATGTTGACGGCAGAGATGACAATGTTCCTGCATGACACATCACAAAAATATTCTCTAAGTTATGGTTTCATATTTGATTTGTGACATGAACAACTTTACTTCATTCATTGTGTAGTGGATAATCAATTTAGAGAAGGCAGACCTTACCTGTTCTCAACATTTTGTTGATCTAGGTATGGAACCCTTAACACGTATCAACTTGGCATCTTCTTCCCAAATACATTGAGTGAATCATTCATGCATCAGAGAAGGCATCATCCAAGACCTTTAAGGTAGGCCACCAATAAGATGTTAGACCATTCCATATCCAAGTTCAAAACATCTTCCACAAAGAAGCAGCATTGCTGGACAACAATTAGGAAAGTATGGTTTTGGCTTCACAACATGAACAACCTTGCTTCATCATTCAGTTTGGGTGAATAATCAATGTAGAGAAGTAGGAGTTATTCCCCCTCAGCATATTGTTCATCAGGATATGAAACTCTTAAAATATAAAAGCCTGGCTTCTTTCTCCCAGATGCACAGAAAGTATAGCTCATGCAAAGGAGAAAGCATTAAACAATGAGTCGTTTAGGCGAGGAAGTTTCATAGCTCCTCTTCCTTCTCAATGCGGTGGTGGACCTGCTGCAGTTTGAGTTTAACTGATTGGTGAGCACAGTTATTACTTGACTTGCTATGATCAGTGGAATGTGGATGCTTATTGAGAAAGTTTTTCATATCTTCCTCTTGGAAATGATGTCAATCTCAGTTTCTTCCATACATGGGTGGAACATCTCCAAGGAAACATGGCCCTGATATTGTGAAATGATTCAGTTGTGCTGAAATACCTCTGCAAGGCAAGACATTCACAAGGCATAGATAGGGTATACCTTCATGGAAATTCCTGATATTAGATTATATTCAAGTCTGACACATTCCTGTCCATCTCATTGTCTTGGCTGACTGATGATATAGGGTTTCCAACTGCTTAATACAGAGTTGTCCCTCAAGGAACCTTCCATCGGGTCTGTACCTTTTGGAGTCATCCACTGCTTGGCATTTCTTTCTCATGAATTTCCTGACCCCAGAAGCACAGGCTGTACATGCTCTTATAATCAGAAAAGGGGTAATGTGGGCATTCATCTTCAATTCATTAGCCTTGATTATAAAGATAATAAAGAAATGAGGGGTACATAACAAAAGTGACTTTGATTTTGTAACAGATATAATGAGGTGAGTCATAGCAATGTCCACTCATCTCAAGCAGTTGAGATCCATCCATGTCCAGAAAAACCATCACTATTATCTCCTAAGTGATGTCCTGACAAAAAAAAAGTTTGGAGCTTTACTTGTGAAGAGGATAGCATCTGCTGAAGATCACCTGCTTTTTAGGAGACACAAGGGGAAATTATGTGTTGTTAATCACATCAATGCCATTTTACTGTCAGCATCCATTCCCTGATGGTAAACTTCCAACTCTTTCTCTTGGAAGAGAAGAAGTTAGCCCATATTACAATCAAGGGATATTATTCTATGATCTCAGA
The DNA here is from genome assembly GCA_028554795.2 of Sinohyriopsis cumingii. Lineage (NCBI taxonomy): Eukaryota > Metazoa > Mollusca > Bivalvia > Unionida > Unionidae > Sinohyriopsis > Sinohyriopsis cumingii. The sequence goes on along the minus strand of JAPYKE020000079.1, from coordinate 1,469,101 downwards.
TATGTTAAGAATTTAAGGAAAAGACAACTGTGGCTCCAACAAGATTTGACATATCCAGAATACACTCACATTACTACCAAATGAAATCTCTCCTTGGTTTTGACATAGCCAAACATGTCCAAGTTTGAGCCTCCAGCTTCCCCCCTTCATTGAAGCTATCATTCATACCAATGCAGCTTATAATAACACTAAATGCAGGATGCAGAGTGAGTTACATATGACATGCATAGATCTGAACTACATCCGGTTCTCTTAACTACATGCAGATCTGTTCTGATGGTTAATTGTTTTAATGACACAACCTGGTTTCTTCCTAAGAAGAGGTTGCCGTAACTAGTCACCATAATGGTAACCACCTTGAGGGTAGAATGATGAGTTAACCTGTAAGAATTGCTTCCCTTTCTCTATAGAATGTATATTTTGGGGAGTTCTGGATTTGGAGGAAGAAGAGAAAGTTATCCAAATGTAATGTGAGCATGTGGGTATTATAAGAGAAACATAATTTACTGAAAAATAGTTGCTTTCTCAAATAATGCTTTGGATGGTAATGATTCTGTATTGTCACATATAGAAAAGAAAGTAGAAAAATCTGTCATATTATTTAGAGCAGTATGTTAAGCTAGAAAACAGGGACATGAATACAAGAGTTATGTTCTTCCAAATGATCTGATGTACTTTAGTATCATATCAACCCTCCAAGCCATCAGTATTATCAGTACCTTGATTTTTGTTTTTAGTCACCATGTTAACAATTATTTACAAACTTAGATTATATTTCCTTTAATTGGTTATTTTAATACCATAATAAAAAATTATACAAGCACAATTTAATGATTATAAGTAGATATTTACATGTAAGCAAATTAAAAGTACTTTTAATGGCTGTTTATAAAGGACACTTAAAGACCCTTTTTTGACAGATTATTTTAGATAGAGGGAAAAAAAGTATGTGAGATTTCAAAAGGAGGATTATAAAATTTTGACAGGTTTCACTTTATCTTATTCATAACAATATCCAGAGATATCTGTACATTGTGAAAATGGCAATCCAGGACCACGGGACTTGAAAAATGGAGCCCGGCATTTAAACTTGTAGAAAACAGAAATTAAAAGTCCTGAATGCAGGGATGCTCAGTACAGGAAGCTCTGTGTGTATAGATACACACACCAGACTGAAACAGCAACTGTATTTGATCCATAGTATTAAATGAAAATTAGAACATAAATAAATGTTATTGATGAAATAAAGCCACTGTTGTATTATTTCTTTGATCTTCCAGTATCACATCATCAGAAAAAGTTGACAAGGAGAACCGGTATAAAGATTTCCACATCATGTCGATTCCATATCCAGGTTTGTTTCACTTCACTATTTTATGCCTGTGATGAATGTGGAAGGTACATACAGTATTATGTTATCCTTATCATTCTATAAGTCTGTTCATACTTGAGTCCATCTAGTTATATTGTGCATCTGGATCAAAATGCCATGAAATTACATAGCGTACATGACCTCAGATGCAAAGGTAGTCAAAATAGAAGTGCATACTGGTGCAAATTTGCAGCTGTGCTAATTGGAGTACTCAGCATTGCTACTTGTATTTATGTGGTAAAATGTGATGTTGCAGCTCCCCTTAATGAGTGTCATTAATACTAACTACTAGTCCATGGTGTCTTATATGTTTGCATTTTACCTATGGCCATCTAGGTCTCTTAAAACCACATGTCGAGTTTCTTCATCATTTTCTTCATTTTTATAAATTCCACATCAATTAAGTTAGCATGTCGTTCTGCTCATTTCTGTCCATCTCATCAAGTCTGAATTGTGGGCAATTGATATTTTCAGTATTATTGTATTAATGCCTGTCATTTCAGTTGAGGGGACATTTATCATTGCTTGTGTCTATTCATTTCCTCAGCACCGGCCTTAGCAAACACGGGGCCTGATTTTGATAATTTTGGCAGGGCCCCCTGGATTTAGGTGCAGGGCCCCCTGTGAGCACGGCATTTGGAAATAAACTTTTAAACAAATTTTTATGATATTGAACTTAAAAATTTCTTCCATCGCTTTAAAATTACTTTCGGTCTTTAGTTATATTTTTAAATATTACTAATGCGTGGGGCCTGATCAGGCTAAATCAGTCCAATTGGCCTAAGGCCAGACCTGCATCCCCTCATGCCATGTAATTTTCCTTTTCATCACATCGCACAGATTTGTTGATGCTCAGTAACTGATAATGTATTCAAGTTAATGTATCAAAAGTAAATTTGGTATGTGGCATTGCATTAAGAAGATCTGGATCATCATCAGTTATATTCCTTTTTTGACATATTTTCATGGAGTTGTGGCCCCTGAATAATGTAGAATAACTATGTCAGGATTGATTTTCACAGCTGAAGTAGTTCACTTGGTACAGCATTGGACTCGTGATCCTACATATTCGCCCAGGTCAGTCCAGTTCGGTTGCCATGGTTTTTTGTTAGGAAAGGCATTTAATTTCCATGGCATGCCATAGCCAAATAAAGCACTCAAAGTGTCATTAAAAACCAACCAACCAACCACCTGATTGCAACAATTGTTATAACTGGGCTACTGTAATACTCAAAACTTGAGCCCAATTGCAAACTGCATTGACCCAGATCTACCATTACCAGGGTAGCCAAGTGGTCTAAAGCACTTGCCTTTACAGATCAGCAATATCTTGCCTTTGTTTGCATGGATTTAAGTCTTAGGCTAGACCAGTGTGGGTATGTGAGAGGGTTTGCCAGTATCTTCCTGTGTGTTAGTGCTTTTTCTCAAGATTTTTTCAGGTTGGTCCTCCACCAGATATACTGGCTGCCAGTCATTTGCTGAAAAATGGCATTTTACTCCGAGAAAACATTTTCAGAAACTTGAATCACCAAGGATCTAAATATATCATTCAAGTTTCTGGTTGTTTAGAATTTTCCTGGATTGCAGACATTTCAATGTTTTTTTACAGTGAGACAAAATATGCTGAACATTCAAGTGATTCATGTTTAAGTTACTGAAGTTTTGCTGTGTATTTAAATTTTTTTTATTGTAGAGACATTGGATTTATTCTCTTTTGTGTCATTTACAGGGTGCGAGTTCTTCAAGGCTTGGAAAGATAATTGTTATCTTGGAGAAGAAATGAAGTTTGACTGGAGCCAGGTACACTATTCTGAATGACTAAATCAGATACACAATCTGTATATTTTTGTTTATTTTGGTTGCATGTGGCAAATTTATTTTATTTACGAGTACAAAAACAAGCCTTTTGCACTTTTTGTTATAACATGCAATTTTTAGACTTCTTTTAGACTCTATGTCAAAATAATAAAAAATTTAATGGATAAGAAATATACCAGAGAACTGGCTAATATGATCATATCTGAAGTATATAACCTTTTTTATACTCCCACCATTACTAATGCACACTATATACATACATCACTAATTACAGCCAAGTACTGAAGCAAACACTTCACTAATTTTTAGTCAGAACCATTTAATTGTCATTGTGTCAGTCAAGTTTTCTGGTATAAGTCCAGTTTTCTTAAAGGCTCTGATAAATGGGTCTGGTCTTTCACCTGTTTTAGCTTAAGCTGCAATTATACATTCAGGAAACCGCTTAATTGTCATTGTGTAAGTCAATTCTTCTGGTACAAGTCCAGTTTTCTCGAAGCCTATGATAGATGGGTCTTATCTTTTACACGTTTGCTTGAGCTGCAATTATCCATTCAGGATGAAGCTTGGTTGCTGAAGTTTTGAGATCCACTAATACAGTACGCATTATCTTCACTAGTGGCATCTTCCTTTTCCCTGATGGTCTCCATGACCTGTTTAGCATACCAGTTGTGGAAATGTGATTTTATTTCTTCTTTGTGGTCTTTATTTATTGTCAAGTCTAGTGGTTGAATTTAGTCCATACACAAGGCAGGCACAATGAAAGGAGTGCTTCCTTTGGCTTTTGGTTTAGTTAACATCTTTGCACTTTGATGGTTTCTGGACACATCAAATAGGGACACTGCTGACTATTTCTTTATGCAAGCGGCAGCTGGTCATGTCTTTTCTTCATGTGTGGAAATATTTTGTTATCCAAACTGACATGAATCTATGTCAAATTTTACCACTCTTAAGCCACTGTTTTAATGTCATGATTGCTAGAAAATACTGATGGTTCAACTTTGAGGACAATGTTTGATGTTCAAGATCTTACACATGTATCTTAGTAATCCATTAGCTTAGTGTTGTTGGCTGCATAGGTGCCCATTGATGTTTAGCATGCACATGAAAACAAAGTGTAAGTGATTGATCTTGATAGGCATTTGAATTGTGTTCATACAGGTGGCAGTATTTTTTTAACAATTCAAGTAACCATTATTATTGATATAGTTTTGTTATTTTTTAATCTTTTTTTAGGTATATGTAGAGTTTTCGCAACAAAATAAAATGCCTTCAAATATGCAAACTCTGAAAGGCAAAAATCCAGGGGAAAAAATAAATGAAACCAAAATATTTTGTTTGGCTACCCTTCATCATCCAACTGTAATATATTGTTTTATGTAATTATACTTGACACAGATGTACATAAACACATTTTGTTATGAGCAGGTGTCCATTAAATGCAAGTGTCCATGAATGTAGATTTCATTGTATTTATCTTCATATCTAACACATCTTGATCTGATTTGCAGGGATATGTTGATGCATGTCTAGACATTCCAGATATTTCTCTCTTCTCCAATTTAGAAGTGGATTGGTCAAATTACAGGGTAAGACACCAGTTCACTACTTGTTTTTTATAATTAATTTTATTCCAGTATTCCATTGTATTAGATATAAAAAAGTGTACATATATTCAAACAGCTAAAAGAAAATTTACAAGAACATGACACTTCATGGAAAATATGTACCATCAGATGATCTATGTATTGGATACTAGTGTGCCCAATGCACTGTGTATTTTACACTAAAGTACCCTATACACTATGTATTAACACTAGAGTACCATATACACTATATATTTGACACTTGTCTGCCTTATGCACTATGTATTTGACTATAGAGCACCCTGTGCACTATGTATTTGAAACTAGTACCCTATGCACTATGTATTTGAAACTAGTACCCTATGCACTATATATTTGACAGTAATGTACACAATGCACTGTATTTGACACTGGTATGCCTTATTCACTATATATTTGACACTAGAGTACCCTATACACTATGTGTTTGACTCTAGTATGCCTTATACACTATATATTTGACACAAGTACCCTATACACTATGTATTTGACACCAGGATGCTTTATGCACTATGTATTTGACTCTTGAGTACCCTATGCACTGGGGCCCCGAGTGGCCGAGTGGTCTAAAGCGCTCACCGTTACAGATCACTGCCATCTCACCTCTGTCTGCGTGGGTTTAAGTCCAAGGCTCGGCTAGCGTGGGTACGTGGGAAAGCCTGCCAGTAGCTTCTTGTTGGTCGGTGGTTCTTCCCTGGGTTTTCCAGGGTTCTTCCTCCACCATTAATACTGGCCGCCATGTATAGCCTATCTTGTGCTGAAAAATGGCGTTAAACCATAGAACAACAACAACAACAACCCTATGCACTATGTATTTAACACTAATGTACCCAATACACTATGTATTTGACTCCAATATGCCTTATGCTCTATGTATTTGACACTAGAGCACCATATACACCTTGTATTTGACACTAGTACCCTATACACTATGTATTTGACACTAGTGTACCCTATGCACTATGTATTTGACACTAGCATACCCTATACACTATGTATTTGACACTAGTGTACCCTATGCACTATGTATTTCATACTAGCATACCCAATGCACTATGTATTTGACACCAGTATGCCTTATGCACTATGTATTTGACATGAGTATCCTATGCGCTATGTATTTGACACCAGTATGCCTTATGCACTATGTATTTGACACGAGTATCCTATGCACTATGTATTTGACAGTAATGTACCCTATGCACTATGTATTTGATGCTAGAATGCCCTACAGATATGCATTTGACACTAGAGTACCCTGTACAATATACATTTGACACTAGTACCCTGTGCACTAGGTATTTGACACTAGTGCAGGAGATAATACTGAAATAAGCTTTAAGACCATTTGTGAGTAACTGATGTACTTCAGCCTTTATTTTTTATCGGTTCTTTTCGCTCTCTTGCTCATCTGCATATCAATTTTAGCACTCCTTCACTATAGCAACCTCCATTATAACAGTTCCGGTTAAAAGGCAACTGTGGTTATGGATCGCATTTCATCAATTAGTAGTACAATTATATCATGTTCTTCATTATAAGGTATAATGAGGGAGTATTTATCTTGTATACTTTGAATGTTTATTTTAACAGCACAACTTAGTATCCAGTGAAGATTTAATTGAAAATTGGGCAAATTATGGGGTATTATAGGGATATTGATGTGTACATTTTATGTAATTAATAAGTTTGTGAAGTCTTAAACAACCAAATGTTTCAGAGGACATCACATAATATCTGAGAGGTGGATCATGATTTGATCACTTGTCAACTGGTCCTGCCTACCAGTATGCAATACTTGCTTGACAATTGTTGATAGGTCAGTTTGTTTGCTGTATGTGTGTGCATACATGGTGATGTGAGTGGGTATCAGAGGGAGGTCAGTTACAAGCTTGATATGATATATAACTGAGGAGGCGAGCATTATTGAATGTCGTAATGTATTTATAATGTGTTAATTTATTTACAAATGATAATTAACAGTATGTTTAAAAAAATTAATTGTCTCAATTGTACAGTAACGGTACAGGCAAAAGAAGTTAGATGTGAAAAACTGATCCTGGGTGACTTCTACGTTATACTTGTTATATAGGAGTAAGAGTTAGGTCACATGTATATTCACATGTAGCATTACATATTCCTTTGTATTTCAGCAATGGAACCTGATACATTTGACACAGAATTATCTGAAACTTCTACTTCACATATTAAAAGGAGGTAAGAAGCATAGTTACAGTAAAAATGAGTGTGTGCATTAGGGGTGAAACGATTCATTGATATATTGATGCATCAGTACTTTTGCTATAAAGATGCACATATCGATACAAGGGATGGAGAATTGATACAAAATGATAACTTACTGTATATAAGTTATTTGAGTCTTCAGCAGTCATGAATAATTATTATTAGTTTGCCTTGTTTTTCTTAAATATAGAATTCATCTGAAACAGCATTTACAATCCTAGGCACTTATTTTTATTAGCAAAAATGGAAAGGACTGTTGAGAATAGTCGCTTGCCATCTGCAAATTAAAACAAAGTGACATGGTTCATAATCTGCCCCCCCCCCACTCTATGCTAATTATCTTATCCCAGCAGCTTGTTCCGCTTATATGATACATTCCAAACATGTTCTACATATATGATGAAGTACTTTACTTGTCATTTAATAAACACTTTTACTTGAAGTTTCTACATTGAATTTATCTTCTCTACTTTGGATGATTTTAAAACTACTGGTACACTACTGGTGTGTCACACAGTGAAATATGTTATCATTGATATCACATTGATGGTTATTGTTTTTTCTGTTCCAGCTTAAATAATAACTACCAATCAGAAATTAGTGCAGCTTATTCCCAGCATGACAAACAAGATGTACTAACAAAGCAACGGAGAAACGTTGCGCAAACGTTATTGATAGTATTTAAACAGAGATGCTGTCGGGGTGTGCATTTGAGTTAATCATGCAAAATTTGTACAAATTCACACAATTAGAGAACATTGAACATTGATGTGCAAGCACTCCTGCAAATTAGTTGAAAGTCCCACATAGAAGAATGTGCTCAGCAAAGTATACAATTTTAATTGAACCATTCTTGTTGCAACATCTGTTTTTCTGGTAAGCAACTGTTTACACATCTGGGTTCTTCAAGCATGACATGAATGGTTGTTAAACTAAATTTGATTGGCACATTGTGCCCTGGAATAAGCATTGTGGCGTAGTTTGAACCTTCCATCAGTAATGTTTTACAAATTCATGTTTAAAATATGGGCTACCTAGAAAACCCCAAAAGGTATGATTCCTGGCGTGGTTCTTTACATTTTCGATTGGCAAATACTGGCTGGTGATAGTGATGATTACAACAATTTTTAAAGTTATGAAGTATTTTTATGTTAGCTTGGGAAATTGTTAATGGAGATACCAATTAGTGACTTGGGGCCTGAAAATGGTGTTAAGTAAGTCAGACATGTATGTTGGATGGACAAAACTAGACGGCATGACTGTCAGTCTCCTTTTTAGAGGTATTTCAACATTAGAAAGTAGAAAGGGCAGAATACTGAGCATATTTAAAATAAAGACAATTTAATAGAATAAAATTTTCATTCTTTTTTATCAATCAGTTTAGTCCTGTGGATCATATGCTACAAAACCAAGCATCCATATCAGGGTTAAGATAAACCGAATAAATATTATATATATTATATTATCGTGTGCATGCATGCTCAGCCATTTAACAACAGCATTGATCTGCATTCATGTCATGCTCCCCATAAGTACTCAGCCAAGGCTCCATCCGAGGCTGTGGAAACAAAGGATCCAACTTGCAAACCGAATTCAGCAATAAATCCCGGCTATGTGACACTAGCAAAGCAAATGTCTGCTGACTTTCAATCCATCAGACCAGCCCTACGAGTTTTACAACTTAATGTCGAGGGTCTCTCAGTAGCCAAAACTGAATAAATAAGGATGAAAAATAAAATAAAGAGGTAAAGATATTTATTTGAATATCTCTATCTGCACAAGCAGACTATGGCATTGATGGACTAAAAACCCTAATACATTATTATGGAACAGATAAGAAATCTGACATGGTGGTCAGTAAACTAGATTTAAGAAAGTAAGTTTATTTTATTGAAAAATCCTATTTTTGGAGCATATGTATCCAAAAGATAATATCTGTAAGCTCCAAAAAATTGTAAATAACAGCTATGAAGATCAGTTCCCTGACATTTTCAAGCTGACAAGGCTAGCTCTGCCCCTTAAGAAGGAAGCACAGAGAAATATTCATACTCAGATGAGAAACAGAGTATGCTCAGAAATAATTAATAGATTAATACTTGTACAACTAGTGGTGACATCTTTTAAAGATTTTGATTTCAGTAGAGCTCTAAAAACGTGTGCAGGAAGAAAGAGAGACAGATATTGAAGTGTTAGGTAAATATTGAACTATGACCATTTCCTCCTCCCCCTCCTTTTCTACTCTCCCCTTCTTTTGGTGACAAAGGGTGAAGTCCCTCGTAAATCAAAATCATGGCAACATCTCTCCTTAAATTGTACACGGGGAACAAATTTGAAGTTTCTCTTTTTATGTTAAGACATTTTACCAGTGAATGTAGGTGATGACAAAAATAAAATTAGCAAGGAAACAAATTTTAAACCACTCAGACAAGTTCATCACCATGTGTAAAATTCAAACAAAATTATATAATAAGGCATGGTGTTTCAATAGTTTTCCTTCATCACTAACAGATACAAGTACCTGTGGTAGGGTTGCATCTAGGACGTGTGATCATGCAAATCCCCCCCAATAATAAGATTTCACACAAGATTTTTAATCCTATGTGGGCAAAATCATGCAAAAAATAAGAATTGTGCCCATTTTTTCATGCAGAATGCATTATTTTATTATTATTTTTTTGCTGTGAAATTCCCAGTTGTCACTATGCAAATATGTTGTACTTGTACAGTTGTAAATATTCACATATTTCTGTGTGTCGTGTGCTCAGTTCTGATTGGTTAATAAGAAAGGACAGAAGAGCATATTTGATACAGAGGCTGGTTTGGCGGGACAATGTGTTAAATGGCAAAATCAGTAAAAACTTGGACACTTATAATAACAGTCAGAGTGCAGAAGTTTCTGTCAGTAGGCACAATGGTAGCAAACAAAGACTTCCTCAGGCTAATCCCTTATTGGATAATGCTAGTGATGATGTGCTTTAAGATGGTGGCAACAAAACTAAGGCAAGAAAAAAAGGTACTCTTTCAATTCTGACTGGAAATAAAATAAACCATGGATGGAATGAATGAAAAAATGAGATGCTTTGCAGATGGTGTGTAAAAACTGGCAACAAAAAAATATCTTTCAGGACATCAACCCTTGACAGTCATATTGAATTAGCAGCTCACAAACAGGCAATTCTTGATTTAAAACTAAGTGAAAATATTACAACTACATGCATGGCAGCTATCAGCAAGAAATCTGAATCAATTATTCATGCTATGTCAGTTGCCTATTACTTGGTGAAGGATAATATTGCTTCTCTATAATATGGCTCACGGTTGGATTTTGTTGACTTTCTGGGTGTTGGTGTTGGCAACATGAGAGTAGGAGGAAATTCAGTATATTTGTCAAGAGGTTTTGTAGAGGAATTTCAAATACTTTCTTTTATTTTATTTACATTTTTTGCTTTTGAAATGTAGATGGAAAAATGGTATATGCTAACAAGCAACCAAAGCATGATCAGTTAGGTTCCGATCAGTGCATATCTTGAGGAATCCCTGTGTTAATAACAATTGCACCAAGCGTCGTGATTGGCCAACATAATTGCGTACGGTAGCTCATTGTCATAACTTACTGTCAACGTTTATTGGTGGATAATGTTTTCCTATTTTAATCAGGGGGCCCCGAGTGTCCGAGTGGTCTAAAGCGCTCTCCATTACGGATCACTGCCATCTCACCTCTGTCTGCGTGGGTTTGAGTCTCAGATTCGGCCGATGTGGGTATGTGAGAAAGCTTGCCAGTAGCTTCTCGTGGGTCGATGGTTCTTTCTGGGGTTTTCCCGGGTTCTTCCTCCACCATTAATACTGTCCGCCATGTATAGCCTATCGTGTGCTGAAAAATGGCATTAAACCCCACAACAACAACAACAAAAATATTTTTAATCAAGCTGGCTAATTGGTACCTATTTCTTTTGTCATGAAATTACTTCCTGTCTAGACAGGTCACATTTCATTATCACTGTAACGGGTTATCGTGTGCTCAGTTAGCATCAGTGGCCATGGTTATGCCATACCAAACTGCTGACTCTGAGAGAGGATTCAGCAATAAAAATTGAACCAAAACTGCAGGAAGAAGCTGTCTAGAAGAAAAAGTTCTCAACAGACTCATGATGATTTCAATTGAAGGACCTCCTCTGAGAGACTTCAACTTTAACAAGGCATTGGTAGAGTGGAGGATGAGGAAGGACAGGGGGCTATTTAGGAAATAGTGATCATATTTGCAGAATAATGCAGTCACAATTACAGTCAGTCTGGATGCAGATGTATATATGTTCCAGTTAAGAGTTAACTAAATAGAAACTGTATCTATACTTTCCCTAATTCATTTTGAGCTTTGGACTTTTCCTTAAAAATTATTGTTTCTCATCCATGAAAGGAAAATATGTGCTCTTCAGCTCTTTCTTTGTATGAATTTGTAGTCAATCAGGAAGTACATGACATTGTTTTTTTAGATTGGCCAGAGAAATGACACTATTTTCAGTCTATGGTTTGATTCTTTGATGGTTAGTGTGTAGATAGAATATTATTAGAAAACATAAGACTTTAATTTCAGTTTTAAGTGTTATGCTATATAATACAGAAGACATGATATGCATTTAATGCACTTATTATACTTGCTATTTCTCTTTTTGAATACATTGAGTTTTTTTTACACCATACTTGAAAGCCCTCCCTCATGGCTTCATTGCCCCCCCCTTTTTTTTTCAGATTCAGTGGCGGCAAGTACCCACATTTATTAAATCCTAGATGCAACCCTGCTGTGGCCACAGCAGCCTTTTGCATCTGCAGAAAGTAGATTGTGATAGATTTTGTTGGTATTAATCCTCATTCCCATGCCCGTATTTGTTCTAAATGGAATTTTCTTTGCATGATGAATTGCTTTATTTCTTCTTCTGTTTTGAAGATAACATTATAATGTCTTCCAAATTTAAGTGAGACATAAAATCAGTAATAAGATCTTTTCAAAATGTTATGTCATTCAAAACAAAGGGCCTGGTGGCTAAGTTGAGTTAAGAGGGGTCACCATTAATGTCCTAAAACATTGAATAAAAGAGAATTGCATATAAATATATGATAACTATATCTCTATCTGTAATCTGTATGCTGGAAATACAACAAGTGTTTCAACATACATAAAGGGGTACCACCTAACTTCCAAAGATGGAAAGACCATGAAGCTCATATGTGTATCGATATGTATCATATCGCAAGCTGTGTATCATGAATTGTATCGATATGTGGCACAGGTGTATCGTTGCACCCCTAGTTTGTGTGTGTGAGATTTAGATTTTTTAATGTAGCTTTAACAATTTTTCAGTCAGATTGCTACAGTATCATTGTCTGCATTATGGCAGTTTATAGTGATGTCTAGTATTGGGGCAAACATGTAGCATCATGTCCCACCCAGTCACATTACCCTGACACCAGGCCCACCATTCCTAACTCTAACCTTCTGTTGCTGAGTGCCAAGTGAGGCAGCTGCTAATACCATTTTTATAAGTCTTTGGTATGACTAGGTCAGGGTTCGAACCCACAACCTCCCACATCTGAGGCAGATGCTGTAACCAATTAAGCCACTGGAGTGGTCAATAACAATTGGAAGCAAAAAAATTTGAATTTATCATGTAATGATACAAAGCCCTGAAATGGTTAATTTTACTGGTGATAAAATAGGAATGCATGATAAATACAAGCAAAATGCAGAAATAATGCAAGTGAAATGATAAATGCATTTTGAAGAAAATGGTAGACTGCAAAATTCAGAATGATAAATGAAATTAGAATTGATCACTAATGCCTTTTATGGATGAATTTAAATTTCGTGTATTTTCAATCAGCCTAAATGTCCCTGGATAAAAGTCCCTTTGCATGATAATTGCCAACATTGTTCTTGTCGAGGCAGCCATAACATCTGAAATTGATTTGATGCTATCATTACTGGTGGTTATATCCATAAATTTGTTTATTGAACAAATCAAATGAAAAATATTTTTGTTTATCGTAAATTCAGTTCTGCCTTCTGCATTTTATGTATTTGTTATTTTTTTTTGAAGCACACTTTTAATATGATAATAATAGAGCAAAAGTGCTCTCCATTAGCACTCCAAAACACAAGTTTACATATGTAAATACATTCCAAAACAAACAAAACACCAGTCAGTCTTACATGTTGCATTATTGGTCAAATACGTAAAGTTATTTACATTTGACTGATGTGGTACATTCTAAGAAATATCAGAGATTTAAATTTGACTGCTGTATTCCAAGTAGTTAGCTTAATCTCAATACAGAACACTCTGACACTTACAATACCAGCAATATCTATTCTTAGTGCTTTATGGCACAGCAACACAAGTAGGTTATTTAGTGCTGAGGCAGTTGAAGTATAGTGTCTTGCCAAGGGACATACCATGATAACTATCATGACCCAGGCCAATCTTATGGTAGGATTTGAACCCATACACTTTTGGTCATGAGTGATCAGGCATGCTATCCTTTATTAAATGCATCCGTCATTCGTAATTTTTCAAGGAATTTCCATTCATTTAAAGAACTTTCTGATATTTACCAATGACTTAAATTTGAATGCTGGAATTAATGTAGTTATGGCTAAAACAGAATAAAATATGACATGAACTGTGAAATAAATGTGGAAATTGAAAGTATCAGAAAACCCCACTATCCTTCTGCTTCAGACACACTCAGTTACTAATTATTTATATATATAAAATGTATATATGTTGTATAAATACATGAAAAATACATGAAAAATGAAAAGAAAAGAATTGTTACACATTACTTGAAAAACAAAAAGAAGACACATTGTTACACTTTACTGTCACCAATGAATATATTAAATAGTACATTTACCTTCCAGGCACATCAGGCCTTTTGGTTCACTGTATTTCTGGCTGGGATCGAACCCCAATGTTCATGACACTGTTACGGCTGTCTTTGTGGGCAGATGGAGTCATTCATCGTTCACTTTCACCAGCTGAAATTCTCTACCTCACTCTTGCCTATGACTGGTATCTCTTTGGGTGAGTGTATTTCTTATCCTATTACAGGTAAAGTAGGTTTAGTGGCATACATTTTCACCTGTGAATATGGAACTGCACAGACAGACTGGTACAGGTAACAAAAGGTTTCCACAGGTATGTGTAGTTTATTAGTCTTATGGTTCTAATCAAATATTAAAATCCATAAGTTTTCTTTCGAAGTGTCAAGGTGATATCACCTTTCGAGGAACATTGGAGAGCACAACTGCAATGGAAAAACTATATTGTTTTTGTACAGATTCTTGATGTTTCTCTATGTTTTCTATAATATTTTCAAGTAGTCTCTTCAATTCATGTTCATATGTTTTGTAAATTATATTATGCCATTCAGTATTTGTATTCCATATGATTGTGTCGTGTGATAAGTATTGTACAGGACATGGTGACAGACACCTACCACATAGCGTAATCACTGTTTATCAGCATCATTCACAAATGGGGTTTGTTTAATGGGAAAAAAAAGTGGATTTCTGAAACTTTGAAAATTATACAGTATGTGATTATTGCATTATATAATTAAACAGATGTCATAAATATTTTTTCTAATCAACATTCATATTCAGTTTAGAGGTCAGCAAAATTAAATTGTACAGTATTGGTCTTTTAATCACATTAAACATTGATCATTGTCTAAGTAATCATTGATCTGTCTTTGCAGTCATTCTTTGTCTCAGTTTAAAATTGAGTTGTGTCTCAGTATTCATTGATCTGTGTCTCAGTAATCATTGATCTTTGTCTCAGTAATTATTGATGGGACTGTTCAAATTAGCTTTTTGTCTTGTTTGAATTTTGGTACTAATGACAAAAATATAAAAGTTACTTGAAGTATTAGTTAAACAAATTTCATTTGTTTAAATTTCTTATTTTTTAGACATAGTCTTTCTGACAGGGTAAATAGAGGAGAAGAGGTAAGCAATACATTTTCTTGATTTTACAGAGTACTGGCATATACTGTAGCATCATTAATTTTTTTGGGGGGGACCAATTTTTGTGGTTTTCGTTGTTGCCCTGAACCATGAATTTAAATCCCAACGAAAAATGAGCCACATAGGATGATGCCCCCCCCCATGTTTTCTTACAGTGTTTCTTTCATTCCTAGAGATTAACACTGCTACTAGTATTTGATAAATCGAGGTCAGTGCTTTAATCTGTAATTAAATATTAGCATTTTCATGTGTTTTTTTATTTTTTATTTTAACCTTTTGAAACAAGAATTATAAATCATTTTATATTGTTTCAATGCACACGTTCGATAAGGTATCTGATAGCTGTAATTGTATACTCACTGCCTTAAATCGATATGTGAGGTAAGTAAGGATAGAGAGAAAATAGAGAAAAAGCATAAGGTATTCAAATAATAATAATACTGAAAATGAAAGAAAAAATAATGCATAATAACAGTATATGAAAATTAAATTTAATACTTATTCAAATTGATCCCTCATTCAAGTACAACTGTTGATGAAACATTTAAATCGTTCTGAAAGCACATTTCATTTTATCCATGCATTTTTAATCTAAAAGAACAATCCTGTAAAGTACTATCACTATTTCTCGAAACACTATTAATAATGAAACACTATGTATATACACTAATTACAACAGAGTATTACAGCTCACATTCACAGATTTTTGGACAAAGTCACTGTAACAACATTGTGTCAATCAAGTCTCATGGTACTCACAAATGCTTCTCAGGTAAATAATCCCCAAATTGCTGAATTAAACAAATCCAGCTTTCTCAAAACCACTGATAATTAGGTCCAATCATTCACTCATTGTCGCATGAGCTGCAGTTATCCATTCAGTATGAATTGGCTTGATTAATGAAGTTGCAAGGTTTACTAATTCTGTGCACTGTTTTTCTCCAGTAACATCTTTTTGTGTAATGGCATCCATGACCTGTTTAGCATACCACTCGTGGAAGTGTAACTTTAATTCTTCTTTGTACTCTTTATTTACTGTCAAGTCTAGTGGTTGAAGTCGGTCTGTACAAGAGGCAGGCACAAGTAAAGGAGTGATACCACTGTCCTTCAATTTAGCTAGCATCTTGGAATTTGGTGGGCTCTAAACACATCAGATATTGCCACTGCTTTCTGATTGCATTGCACAAGGGGCAGCTGGTCATGTGTTTTGTTCATATGTGGAATGATGGCATTGTCCACATTAGAGATTCTACTGTCATTAGCTGCCTGGTAAGCAAGTGCCTGTGCTGTGTTGACAGCTTCTGATTGGTTAGGAAGTCCAGGAACCGAGGAGGGTCTAAGTTGAATTTTACCACTCTTAAGCCACTATGTTAACGCCATGATTGTCAGAAAGTACTGATGGTACAACTTGATGGACATTGGTACAGTTTTCTACTGTGTCATTAGGTTCCGTATAAGCAACTGCCTGTGCCGTGTTCACAGCTTCTAATGGGTTGGGAAGTCCAGGAATTGAGGGGGGGGGTCTAAGTTGAATTTTACCAATCTTAAGCCACTGTGTTAACGCCATGATCATTACAAAATACAGATGGTACAACTTAATGGACAGTAGTTTAAGTAAGAGAACATTCATACCTACTTTAATAACCGATTGACCTAGTACTATTGGTTGGTTCAGCTTCCTTTGATGTTGAGCATTCAAACGAAAGCATGGCAAAAGTGATTAATCTTGACAGGTGTTTTATTTGTGCTCATAGAGATTGAATTATTATTTTAGTATTGTGGGCTGCGTCGGCTTTGACTGATGTTATTCACTTGGTCAAAAACATGGTGTTAGTATTGAACTTTCCAGGTCTTTGATTTGTGCTCATACAGGTGGTAGTAATTGTTTTAAACATTAAAGTGACCGCCATTTGCCTCAGCATAGTTTTATTCTTTTGTATTTTTTATTTTGGGTATTTTGTAGAGGTTAAACCATGAAATTAAATACCTACTAATCTGCAAACTTTATCAGGCAAAACCATGAATTTAAGTACCCACGAAAATGCAATTTATTTTTACAAAACCATGAAAATTGAGCCCAACGAAAATAAATGATACTACTGATGACGTGCTGCTGTGATCATAATAGCATCAAGTATGAATCTCAGTTGTGCTATGTCACTTTGAGAATCATCACATCACAGTAGCATAAAGTGTGAATCTTAGTTATGTTCTGTCACCAGGAAAGGCGTCACTTCACAATAGCATAAAGGGTGAATCTCAGTTGTGTTCTGTCACCAGGAGAGTCGTCACGTCACAGTAGCATAAAGTGTGAATCTTAGTTATGTTCTGTCACCAGGAAAGGCGTCACATCACAATAGCATAAAGGGTGAATCTCAGTTATGTTCTGTCACCAGGAAAGTCATCACATCACAGTAGCATCATAATTTACAACAATGTGTTATAGATTTTACTGCCACAAATATTTACTTTCAGCCAGTGAGAAACTGGGTTACATTTAGAAGTGTATTATGATTTTCCATAATAGCTGTGTGTTTACAAAGCTCAAATTTTATGTTATACAGTAAGTAATTATTCTAAGTTATGATTGTTATTTACTGTAAATTTCTTTAAACTTCAGTATATATTTGTTTCTTTGTAAGCATTGTTTTATTTCAAAATGAATTTATGCTTTCATTAATTATTTACATTGGATTTATTTTTTTCCCAGATTTTGTACTTCTGTTTTCACTTCCTGTACTACATAACCTCTGATGAATTCACAGTATTAACCAAGAAGTAAGTCATTTCAAGAAAAATATTTTCATAGTTCTTTTATAACTCTTTATTTCTTGTTTTGAAAGTGTTTATTAATCAATGATCAGATGATGTTTTCCACATTATTAATTCTTTGCCACATTGAAGTTGGGGTAAAGAAGAGTCTTATGCCTAATGATGGAGGCTGTACCTGTGGATCAGTGGTAGGCATGCTGGACTTGCATCCAAAAGGATGCTGGTTTAAACACTATCATTTGATCAGCTTGGTTTAATTTTAATGGTGTGCCCATGGGCAAGGCACTTGTCTGCAATTGCCTAAGCGCTAAATAACCTATGTATGTTGCATTGCTGTAATACACCAAACCATCCTTCCATCATTCTTTTTGTAAGAAAATGTTGTGAATGTAACTGGTTTTTGATGGATTGCTGTGAAACTTTATGCAAATTAAGCTCATCATCAAATGATGTGATGTGGACAAGTTATGGTATGCTTTTTCAAATTGTGTTAAATGTATTGCCCTTTTTGACATGCACCTGAATGTATTATGTGATGGAATATTGTGAACACAATTCATCTCGCATTACAGTCAGATTTGGTACATATTGATATCATCATCTAATGATTTGCATATTGACAAGTCGTGGTGCTTTTGTAAATTTCATTACTTTAGTTTTTGGCTGCCTTAAATTGCAGCTGAATGGAATGTATTTGAGAACCTTGTGACAATAACTCTTTGGAATTCGGTTTGTATGATGTCATAATATATCGAATGTAATGCATTATCAGAAAATGTGCCCTGATTCAGGGATTTTTGTTGGAGTTATTTCTCTTTATGTCTTGCAACTGGTTCAGGACTTCATGATCAATTTCTGTGATATTTGGTACTTATTATGATCATCATCAGAAAACGTACGTATAATAAATCATTGAGCTCCTGCAGTTTTTGTTTGAGTTATAACCCATTTTATATCACAGTATAAGGCTAGGTGTATCATGTTATGATGTCCATTGGTCTATTACAAATTTTGTTCCCACATAATGACCCAACTTGTGGGCCCCCAGTGGCCAAGTGGTCTAAAGCGCTCACCGCTACAGATCACTGCCATCTCACCTATGTCTGCATTTGTTCAAGTCTTGGGCTCAGACAATGGGAGTATGTGAGAAAGTTTGCTGGTTGCTTGTCGTGGGTCGGTGGTTCTTTCCAAGCTTTTCTGTGGTTCTTCCTCCACCATTTATACTGGTTGCCATGTATAGCCTATTTTGTGCTGAAAAAGCAAATTTTTAGTAAATTGTGTTTCTTCGAGAATACTTACTCGATCACATTAACGTTAGGGGATATAAGCCTGCTACCTCTCGAATCCAGCCCTACTAAAGGACGAAAATTCGTCTTTTCGGTCTATCTCATATAGACCAAAAGGCAATAACTCTTGCCCCTTACCTCCCCTTGCCACCGCCAGGTGTCACTAGTTTTTAAGCTGAGCGATATATATTATATGAGGATGCTCGCATAGCAGGGTGGTTGGGAGGGTTTTTAAGTAATGTGATCGGGTAAGTATTCTCGGAGAAACACAATTTACTAAAAATTTGCTTTCTCCTTCAAATGCGTTCCCCGAACACATTAACATTAGGAGAATAAGTAATAGGAGGAGGGAATGCTGAGCATCCTACCTCCACCCCGGGTACCTTCTAGGGAATGATGGCTGGATTCCCCATTTGAACGATAACCCGTTCTCCTAATTTCGTCAGCAACACAGCCTAGGGTCACGTGATATGTGACCCCTATATACGGTTAAGAAGATAGTTTTTGAAATCTTCTTACCTACGAAATTTCACTGGCGAATCCAGCAAAGCTGATAGGCTGTGCTGATTGTTTTAAATGGGTCTGGTGGTCATCTGGGCTGCCGACACTGGACCTACCAGATTCAAGGTTTGCCTCTGCGAAGCCAAATCTCTGAGATAAAAACTGCCAGCCAACAGCTTCTATTATGTCTCGGATCGAAACATTGCGTTTGAATGCCAGGCTCGCCGAGATTGCTCTAATCTCATGAGCCATAATCTTCATGAGGCGACTCTGATCTTGTGAGACCTCAGAGTACGCTGAGCGTATGACCCACATCAGCCATGAAGCAAGGGCTTGAGGGGTGATATCCCGTTTACCAGCTTTGACCAGAAGAAAGAGGCGCTTACGTGTGTCCCGACACGCCTCTGTGCATTTTAAATACTGCTTGAGTGCACGAACAGGATCTTGCATGGCTGCTGCTCTTGACTTATCTATGGAAGAGAGCGAGCGAATGACGATTCTTTGATTGCCAATGGATGGTAGCCTGTTTTTGGCTACAAAGCCTGGTTGTGTCAGGAGGACCACCGAACCATCTGATCTGAACTGAAGAAAGTTTGGGTCACTGGAAAGGGCATGTAACTCGCTCACCCTGCATGCTGAAGCTAAGTCTATCAAGAAACATGTTTTGTATGATAGTAGCTTTAACAAAGTGTGGGCTAAAGGTTCAAATTTGTCTGAATTGAGCCATGTTAAAACCCAGGACAGATTCCATTTTGGAAACAGGGTGAGGGATTTTGGTCGATTGAAATCAAAATTGGCTAAAAGATCTGATAGATCTTTGTTATGCCCAATATCACATCTACCATGATGGCGGAACGTGTCTGATATCATGGAGCGGTAGCCTTTGATAGTAATCGGGGCCAACTGTTTCTCCTCGAAAAGCCAGAGAAAAAAGTCGGCCAGTTGAGGGATTGAGACACTCAAAGGGACGATGTTATTGATATGGCACCAGTCCCTGAAAACACGCCACTTTCCCTCGTAAGCCTTCAGAGTGGAGAGCCTTCTTGCTCTTGAGATTCTCTCCACAATCGAAGGTTTAAATTGTTTGTCTCGCAAGACTGCCCGGACAAGAGCCAAGCATGAAGAAGAAGACGGTCTGGGCAGGGGTGGAACACCCGTGACCGCGGTTGTTTGAGAAGATTTGGGCTGGTTGGAATCTTCCTGGGTAGATCTATCGCTAGATCGAGTAGATCGGTGACCCAGGACTTGTTCCATCTGAGAGGGGCAATCAGAATCATCTGACAGTTCTGACCCCTTAACCTCTGGATTATTTTTGGTACCAAAACCGTGGGAGGGTAGGCGAATGCCCTCCACCCCTCCCAGCTGATTGACAGAGCGTCCACAGCCCAAGCCTCTGGGTCTGGAACTGGAGAGACGAAGGTGGGCAACTTGCGATTCCACCTTGTCGCAAAAAGATCGATCATCGGATGCCCCCAAAGTGTCCAAATCCAAAGAAAGACTGATTGATGGAGTGACCATTCCGTGTGAATGACTTGACCTTTCCTGGATAGAGTGTCGGCCAAGACATTGAGTCTGCCGGGAATGTGTCTGATTTGTAGGTTGTCGCACCAACGTAGAAACTGCCAGATCAGAATGCACAGGTCTGGTGATTTGGTGCCCCCTTGTTTGAGGAGGTAAGTCACCACCACTGAGTTGTCTGACATAATGAGGGCAGTTTTTCCTGAGAGTTGATCCTTCCAGAAATGAAAGGCATTGATGACAGCCCTCATTTCTAAAAGGTTGATGTGGAGAGGCCTCTCCCCTGGCTCCCACATGCCGCTGACTGTAGCGAAGTCCGGCATCAGGTGGGCACCACAACCGTAGGTACTGGCGTCGGTACATACCGTTATCTCCACTTGGGGCATCTCAGCGGAATCCCCGTGGACAGCCAACCTGGGTGGTGCCACTGACTCAGGAATGATCGTATCTCGGGCGTGATCATTATTGTTTGATTGAGGGGACTTGAAAAGGGGCGCCATTGTGCCAGTAACGTCATTTGTAAGGGACGCATAAAAAGACAGCCAAGCGGGATCAAGTCCGCCGCCGCATTGAATAATCCAAGGAGTTGCAAGAATTCTCTCACTGAAATCCACGTCTTGTTGGAAATGGACTCGACGAGTTCGACGATCCAGATTACGCGAGCGCGAGGAAGCCGTACCAGATTCAGTTCGGTGAGAAACTCCATACCCAGATGGACAAAATGCTGAGATGGACGGAGATCGGACTTTTTCCAGTTCATGAGAAAGCCTAGATGATCTAAAAGTGCTAAAAGATCGTTTCTGCCTTTGAGCAGAATAGAACTTACCATATGTTTCTGGAGGATGTCGTCCAAGTACACTGCCATCCCTGTAGATGAAGTCGAGTGGAACAGGGTGATGACACAATCCATAACCTTGGTAAAAGCCCAAGGGCTGATGTTGAGGCCAAAGGGTAGGACCTGGAACTGATAAACCGCATCGTGGTAAGCGAATCAGAGAAATTTCCATGACGTGGGGTGGATAGGGACGTGAAAATACGCGTCAGTCATATCTAGACTGACGGCATACTCATCCCGCCGGATGAAAAGACGGATTGATCTCACTGTTTCCATCTTGAATTTCGGTGGTAAAATGTATTGGTTGAGGTGACTCAGGTCGATGATCGACCTCAACTTGCCGTTTACCTTCTGGATAAGAAACTGCCTGGAATAAAACCCCGGCGATTGCAGTTTTTTCATAATCTCCACTGCCCTTTTTTCTATGAGCGACTGTATCTCCTGTTGTAGAAAGGTATCCTTCTCCCGATCGGACAGTACGTCCGTGAAGAGGGGAGAGAAGGACAGGGGAGGGGGTTGGATAAATGAAATCCGAAGTCCCTCTGAAATGACCTGGATCACCCAATCGTTCTGAGGAAAAAAGGTGGTCCAGTGGTCCTGAAATTGCAGGAGGCAGCCGCCCCCATGTAGGCTGTCCGCGGGTGGTGGAGAGGGTATGTCAATTTTTAGAGTTAGGAGGCTTGAAGGTGGAGAAACTTTGTTTCTTACTGCCTCTGTATGGTTGCCTCCTAGCTTGATTAGACTGTTGTCTCCTGGCATTGGGTTGGGATCTATAATGCACATTTGATTGTAAGGATCCCTTGTCCCTGGTCCGCCAATCATCCCTCCGCTGTGGCAGGGGCTGATTTTTTCTAAACGCCTGCGAGGGTTGGGCGGCGAGTTGGAGGGGCAGTTCCTGAGCTGCCTGCTTCCGAACTTCTTTAATTTTTCCTCCAAAGAGTAAAGGCAACCCAAACGGAGTCATCTGTAAAGCCAGAGTATGATGGGGCTTGAGTGACGTGGACTGCAGACATGCGTCACGTTGTATCAGGTCTAAGTTGGCAGAAGCAGTCAACGCATTAGCCATGGAATGGTGAGCTGCCCTGTTAATAACTCTAGCAATCTGGGCCGTCGCTTCCCAAGTGTGGTCATTGTCGGATTTTTCTGCGAGTCGGAAAATGGCTAATGAAGCCAAGTCTAACATTGAAGACATAGCGACTACGTTCCGGACTAGCTTTGACGTGGCATGGAACACATTTTTGTCCACTTTGTAAAACAGTGGAGCGGACATGTGAACTGCTGCCAAATTTTTGTCCAGGGCCGAAAGATCCATTCTGAAGGCGTCTGAATGAGTTTTGTACCAGCGACCCGAGAACGTTGCTGGTACTTGGCTTTCTGAAAAGAATGCCTTAGCGTTCCCCGGTTCACCTATTCGTCCTGATAGATGATCGTTGATCTCCTTAATTTTTGCCGACTGGGGAAGGAGCCGGAAGGACGGCGTCTCTTCCTCCCTGTCAAGATCTACAGACGCCTTAACTTTGTAGTCTTGAGTGGCTGTAGGAGGTGAAGGGCATTCTGAAATTGCCAACACCCTATAAATTTCTTCCACTGCCGCCTTGAAGCCAAACTCAGTCCATTCCATGGTTGGATCTGTGTACAGCTGATTTGCAGGAGTTTCATCACCCTCACTGTGTGCCGCGTTGTGTTCTGTAATAGCTTGCATTTCTGGATAGAGCATACCAGGTGGCATAGATGACACGATTCCCTCATCCTTAACACTGTCACTAACTCTCCCTTGTGGATAAGCCATGAACATATGGATGGCCGGCCCTGTTGGCTGGTTTGTCTGGCTTGTGGTCGGTCTGAATGTTGGCGACGGTCCTGCTATCACCGGTACCGGCTGCTCCAATGGCCTGGCTGGATGGACAGATTTCTCACAGAAATCTCCACCATGGTATTGGTATGTTGCCGGTGGTACAGCTTGACGGACGGATTTATCACTAAAATCCCTGTAAGTCATGTTTGGTCGGATCATTTTAGCAATAGGGTCCCCATGCTGGGACAGTTGGACGGCCGGTGACGTAGAGGTTGTATAAAGAAATGGATCCGGTAAAAACCCCATGCGTCCTGACTTACAGGCCTGAAGGCCATTCTCGGACATGCTGGGCAGCCTAAAATTGGGGGAACATTCCCCCAAAGAGTCAGAAAAAGCTGTGGAAGCGAGCGAGGGAAATAAGGGTAATATCTGGCCTGATGTCAATAGCTGCATCATCGTCTCCTGGACCAAACGACGCATCTGTTCAAAGTTGGACTGTTGTACCCTGTCAACATTATTTTCCTCCATTGCTGCTGATGTTACTGTGGCTGACGGTTGCAAGCGACTAACTTTAGGTGGAGGGGGGACCCCAACATCCCCCATAAGGCTCGCAATGGAGGCTGTCTTCGGATGTATACTGAGGACATCAATGCTATCTTTCTTCGACTTATTCTGTCTATCCCTCCCTTTTGCTGCCTTCTGGACTACATCAGCCCACGTTTGCTCTGTCCAAGTATTACACACGCTGCATGGTATAGATGATGTACACTTGGTACATACAATACAAGAGTCATGGTTGTCTTCTTTTGCTTTGAACTTTTTGCATTTCATGCATTTGGTTGACATTTCTACTGAAACGACACAAGAAAAGAAAACAAAGCACAAATTAGCAATTCAGCATGTTATTAATTCGCTAATACCACAACCGTTACTAACGGAGTAAGCGAAATTAGTCAGTGTCGCTTTAACTCTTAATTAACAACACGAGTTCCGCGATAGCGTGTGTAACATGGTCTTCACTAAACAAAATCCGTAAGGGTGACAAAGTCACACAATTTTGAGAAAAATTGTTAAAATAATGTATACAACTTCAGATGGTCCAATTTAACGCTAAGATGGCTTGGATTGTTTGGAGGTATAATGTACGTGTTATCCGTACAAGCGAAGCTTAAAAACTAGTGACACCTGGCGGTGGCAAGGGGAGGCAAGGGGCAAGAGTTATTGCCCTTTGGTCTATATGAGATAGACCGAAAAGACGAATTTTCGTCTTTTAGTAGGGCTGGATTCGAGAGGTAGCAGGCTTATATCCCCTAACGTTAATGTGATCGGGGAACGTATTTGAAGGAGAAATGGCAATAAACTCTATAACAACAACAACAACACGACCCAACTTGCCAACCAGTTACCAAACCTTGAGGATGATTTTCACTTGGGGTAAGGAAGAAACCTATAAATTTTGAGGTCAAAGATCAAGGTTATTGCCACTGAAAGTTAAAACATGGTTTTCACACAATGATTCAAATTCTGATTTGTCTATAGTTTCCAAACTTTCTTGATGGCCTGCACTTAGAGTAAGGAAGAACCTTATTAATTTGGGGTCAGAAAGTCCAGGTCATTGTAACTGAAGCTCAGAATTTTCATTTAAAAACCAAATACTTTAACCAAAGTTTGTGGGTGACTTACAGATGGAGAAAAGTGGTTTAAGGGGTCAAAAGGTCCAGATCACTGACAGAAGGAAGAAAAATTGTTATGTCTTGAGTTTGAGATTAAGTACCTTGACCAAGTACCTTGACCAAAGTTTGTGCAGCGCTTGCAATCAATAATGTTTTGTTTAATAAGATAATAATGTTTCTGCACTTTAAGTTTAGAATGTTAAGTGCCCACGTGTGGGACTATTAAATATATGGGGGGGGGATATAATGTGTAGTTCATGCAATTGCTGGTAACTTACTGTTTTTTTCACAATATATGACAGAATCTTGTAAATTCCACTTGTCTTGCCATTTTCAATGGATTCCACTGAAACTTAATATACATGATTGTGGTCATCATTAGAAGATATGCTTAGTGACCAGTCCGTATACACTGCTATTTTTCACAAGTTATTTACTTTTTTTATATTTAAGTTTCAGCTGAATGCATTATATGTAGTATTCGTCAGTTTTGCTTTTTAATTTTACAAATAAAACTTGGATATTTTTCAGTGGTTGTTTTTCAAAACATTAACACCACGAAGAAATCGGGTTGAAAACATTAAAATTAAATGACTAAAAGTTTTTAAAAATTACAGTTATGTGATTTTTTTTTCTCATAATAATATACACATTTTACTGTTCACTGCCATTTAATTAAGGTAAGAATGTTATATTTTGTTGCTTTTTTGAATACTTTTTTCTAATAGAAATGATGAAATAGGCAGGAAACATAAAATATTATTTGATTTGTGACCTTCATCCTTTGTGGGTATGTGAGAAAATATGTTTACTTGAGCAAATTACTTATTTAAAAAATATTGTTTGTTTTCATTTAAAACAATACTACCTTCCCATTTTAATACCTTTTCATCATTTTTCATTAACTTAGAATAATTACATCCCCCGTTGGTCGGGATGCTTTATTTTGCACCATTACCATCTTACCATTTTAATTTCAACTATTTGTTGTTTTTTTATATCGCTGGTCGATATGAGACTTTTTATAATTTTTAAAAGATTATACACATAACATTTTGTTTGGCGCTAAATAGCCATACAGTGCTGATGTGCCTTTAAAAATAATCAATCAATCAATCATTTAAAACAATACTGTAGGATGTATTTATAAACACCATCTGTGATGTAGTGCACACTTTTTATCATTCATTGATTATCAGAAGTCTTTTGAGATGTAAAAGTCGTATACAGGACTAAAGGGAGTAAATTAAAGCTGAATTGACTGTACAGAGATTGAATTACGTGATTATTTTCACTACTTCATTGATAATGAATTAATGTAGGAGAGAGAAGACAGGGAATGAAGAAATGAAAGATAAATGTTTCATTTCCTGAATTGTCAAAATGGAATCTCTCAATCTCTCTCTCTCTCTCTCTCATTTATACCAGATAAATACTGATGTACTAAGTAGAATGTTTTTAATGATAGTAAAATGCATTGTACATGATCTTTTTTTCCCACAGACCACAGCAGGAGCCTATCAGGAGGACCAGTTCTGATTGTTATATGGCAGCTGGAAATGGTGCTTCAGGTCAGTCTGACTTGGGTTTTCTCACATTCCTATATGTCTAGTTTTTTCATATCGAGCACCACAAAGGATAGCTCTATCCTACCTCCCTTGTGACCTTTATTGAGACTCGTAGACTAATATATATGAAGGGTAAATTAATTCTACATCAAAGCTGAATCAAGGGCTATTTCATTATATTTTGCCTGACTCAATTATTCTCGTGGATAAGAGATTTTTTTGTTGACCTGTTCACATTTTCATCGTTGTGCAGCTAGCTGAAGTACACAGTTCAGATGCAGTGATTTGCCATTACTATAGACATATCAACTATTATTCTTTGAAAGCTATAGATATGGTTAGATGTCATTTAAAATATGTTTAAATGTTAATGTCATGTAAACTTTACACTAAATTTTGTGTAAAGTTAACTTTTAATGCTCTGTTGTAAGGTAGTACAATTTTCAGTGGATATGTTACTGTTTAAAAGGTTTTGTTAGTATTTTCATTTCGAGTCTCATTTTTTTGTTGCTGACTGAGATCATCTTTAGAGCTGCCATTTAAGAGGCATACCAGGTGTTACAAATTTCTTAATGCTCATCACTCTGTACCATCATGCATGACAGTAAAGGCAAAGTTTTGGCAGATATCATGATGGAAAAGAAACCACAGCCTTCCATCTGCTGTCTCAATCAGGGAAGATCAGATAGACTATCACCTGTTTGCACAAATTTGTAACCCATAGAATTCTAAGGCTTCCTTCTACAAGAGCCAAGAATCAGCATCATGTATTATTACCCTGAGACAAGACACACTGGCACATTCCACACAGACTCCCGGCTTTGGATAATAATTTAGTGTTGGTTAACATGTCAGCTCTGTTTTTCTACAAAGTAGACAAGAATCCTGTCCATGCCACATAGAAGCTGGTTCAGAATAGTATGACCATGTCCTTGATATTAGACCTTGTCTTGTGTTTGATTTGTTTTTTACTTGTTGAGAAGTTGTCCATCAGACATGCTTGGGAGGCAGTGGCCTAAATTGCTTGGGCTATTAGGGGGGCAGCTTACCATTCTAAGGTTAATGGTCGACCACCTCGTCAAATTTTGACCTGACACAATGTTTCATTACTTGTTGCTAATGCCCTGTTATTAAGGATGACACATTGTGCCCCACTATTATTCTTTGTTGCAAACATTTGGAGGCAGGCAGTATAAGGATTTTCTCTACCAACTTGCCAACTGGCCCAGTCTTTTAAATCCAATTTGTCTGTGCCACAATGGAGGGTTGATGGTTGAGGAAAGGAAAAGTCTCTTCTCCATCACAAGCTCAGTTCTGGCTTCAACCCAATTCGAGGAAGCAATAACCTCACCAGTTTAGGAGGCAACCTTACAAATCGGGTAGAAAAAAACAACATTTCTTCTTGAGGTCTCCCAACTTTCAGTGTTGACATGCCACCCACACCAACCACAGATAGCCGCCTGATGGGTGTAAGACTTCTGCATTTCTAGTCTCATTGGATCAACCTATGTTAGCAAAACAAATAGGTGATCACAGTCATTTCAGAGGGGGGAGCAGGGCTTTGGATTTCATTTATCCAACCTCCCCTTTCTTCGACACCTTTTCTAACAGACATGCCGTCAGATTAGAAGAACAATGTTCTCTACATTAGATAAGGTCAGTCATCAACAAATATGGAGATTGTACAGAAACCATAATTTCCAGGATTTTATTCGAGGCTTTGCATAATTCAAATAGCCAATAGCAAGTTGAGGTGACCAACATCACCAGTACATTCTTCCATTGAAGTATAAGATGGAAACAGTAAGATCTATATAACTCTGTGAGCCATCAGTCTACATCTGACCCATTCATGTCCCTACACATATGGCTAATCTGTATCATCTAGGACAGGGGTCGGCAACCTATTTTATACAGTATGCCACTTTTTTCCAGATTAATTACAAAACGAGTGCATGCCACCAGTAAGAGAGTAACACTGCTAAAATCTAGATTTTTGGCTGCCCTTCGCATGTCACACAAAACCTGCCCTAGATGTCAGCAGCAGGGAAGTTCTACAGACCCCCTGGCACAGACCAAATTAACCCTTCCGAACAAACAATCTCCGTAGAAACCTCAGATTTCAAAAATAAAGCCTCCTACGAAAAATAATCCGCAAAATTTCACCCCAAGATGCATTTTCAGGCATAAAAAAAAACAACAAAATTTAGGGGGGGGGGTCATCTTCTCCGTGACACAAAAATAATCCTCGACAAAGGAAGTCGTACAGACCAGGTGGCTCAGATAAATTTAACCCTCCTACCAAACATTTATCCGTAGAAGCCTCAGAAAGCAGAAATAACGCCTCCTACGAAAAATAATCCGCAAAATTCCCCCCCAAATTGCATTTTCGGGCATAAAAAAAATGGCAGCTTTTTTGGGGGGGGGATATTGTAAAATTTATTTGTGATTGCAAATTTGGGTTGTAATTTTATGAGTAAATTTGATCAAGACCGACTCGATACCTACTACGTGGATCGTGAAGATTAATCGTGACAAAACCGTGCGGAGTTGCTTGAGCGTGACTGAAGAAATTTTTAAACTTATTTATATCCATGTCGCCATTACACCAAGTTTGATGGATATTTCTCAATGTGTGAGTATCAACGCCATTGAAAACTGATAAAATATTACAATTATCTCTAATCACCTTTGGAATTTGCGTATATCGCTGCGTCACGTAAATCACATCGGTGTTCTTGTGTCGGCCACGCGAGAATATCCTGGCCGGATTAGTTTGCTTATCCAGCATCACATCGTCGAAAACAACAAGATTATTAGTATCGCCATCTAAACTTTCTACTGATGGAGATTCATTGATGTCCGTGATAAATTCTATTGTGCCATCCTCAGTATTATCGCTAAATTCCTTTAGTACTTGATAACATCGCTGATCATCAACGGACGGCGCAACCAAGTATAATTTATCCCATTTTAACCATCTCATTATCAAATTTAGCAACAATTGCGTTTTTCCAGAACCAGATGGTCCAATGATTATCATTCTAATCGAATTTGGTAATGCCTCGGTGTGCTTTACTTGCTCGCGTTTTTTTGTGGCTGAAAAATCAATTACATTCATGTTATTAGAATATTATGGATTCATATTGTGTTAAGTGTCGCACTCGAACTGCTACGCTAAATCCAATCGAAGTCGTTACACGCAACAACAGGAATGCAATTAAGGGAGAATGTGCGGTTTGCAAGACAATTAAGTTTAGATTTGTAAAAAAAAAAGTAGAACCGGAGGAGATATTACCGCCTCCATGAAAAATCTACCAGGATTGCCTTGGGCAAAATATCCCGGAGAAAAACATTTGCCAGGATACAATTATTGCGGGCCTGGCACAAGATTAGATATAAGACTTAATAATAATGATCAACCAAATCCTGGCGAAGAACCAATAAACGCTATTGATAACGCGTGCTACTATCACGATCTCGCATATCGCAGCAGAGATTTAGAACAACGACATCTCGCTGATGTGAAGCTAATTCACGCAATAGACGCCGTTCCTAATAAAAAATTCAAAGAAAAATTGGTAACTTGGTTGATAAAAGGAGCGATGAAAGGTAAATTAGTCCTAGGTGCTGGTTAATTTATAATGGAGCAAATATATTATTCTCCGCGAGGATTCTGGAAAGGAAAATCAGCAATTGCCAAACTTGCCAAGGCTGCAAAAGTAAAACAATCCACCGCTGCGTTATGGTTATCAAAACAAGCTATTTGGCAAATTTATCTTCCTCCGCCTAAGAAAATACCATATGCGAGTTTCTCCGTGAACGTCCCTAACGAAGTTCATCAAGCTGATTTAATGTTTCTTCCTCACGATACCGTTAATGGAATCACATACAAATATGTTTTGACAATTGTTGATATTGCTAGCAGATACAAAGAAGCAGAACCACTATCAAATAAAACAGCAACGGAAATAGCAAATGCATTTGAGAGAATTTATTCTCGATCTCCATTGACATGGCCGAATCTTCTCCAGATTGATCCAGGACGAGAATTTCTTGGCGCGGTTACTGCGTTAATGAAAAAGAATAATGTTAAAATCCGTCGCGGTATAGTTGGTGTTCATCGCAATCAAGCTATCGTTGAAAGATTCAACAAAACACTAGCGGAAAGATTATTCGGATATCAGTACGCGAGAGAATTTATTCAAGATAAACGATCTCACGATTGGGTAACAAGATTACCTCACGTGATTAATGCGCTAAATAACGAAGTAACACGAACGATATCAATGAAACCCGCAACTGCAATTACAAAACCAAATATACCACTAAAGCGAGATTCTACTATTTCACCGGTACTAGGTAGCGTCACGGTTAGATATTTGTATAAAGAGGGAGAAGCTGAAGGTGGCAGAAAAAGAGCAACCGATCCAAACTGGAGTGTTACAACACATAAAATATCGGCCGTAACAAGATCATCGGGAAGACCAGCAATTTATTTTCTAGATTTATCGGCACCACAACGCGGATTTACCAAAGAAGAACTACAAGTAATTCCAAATGATACTCAATTACCGCCGTCGTCGTTAATGTGAAATCTAATCCTACCCAACTGAGATAATTTTCTTACTCGAGAAACTGCCAGATAAACTAAATTTGACCAGGAAATTCTATCATCGACAATCCAAACTTGGCCATCTACTGTTAATCCCTGTGACGAGTGTATTGTTGCTGCGTATCCGAGTTTCCACGGTGATCTTTCTGCGCTTATCGCATCATTGACAAGATTAATATCGACGAAAATAATATCGTTCAAAACCATTATTTTTTCTTCTCCGCACGGCAAAGTAACATTAATATTTTGTTTCCTAGTATCAGCTGGCCTATAGCATAACGGAACCTGCAACGTTGGAAATCTCTCACATTGAAGTTTAAATAATATTTTCTGAATAGCATCGCGAATAATTTTCCTACTAGCAACTATCAAATGATCAGGACGCCACAAATTTAGAAAATTATCCATCGAAGTCTCGTCAATTATTTTTCTCATCACATCACATTGAATTTTATTAGGTTGCAGCCGAATCATTTTTTTAAACTCAGTTAATAAATTATCATTGGATCTATAATCAGCATCAATCTCTTCATAATAATCTACAAAGTTTCTAAGCCATCCATGTGGAGATTCACCATCAATAGGATCCGGTTGTCCATGATCACCGCACATTATTACTGCGGTATTTTTTTCTTCTAGCCAACTTAGGAATGATTTTAACAAAACTAAATTTACTGTGCAAATTTCATCAAATATTATAATCTTATTAACGTATTTGTTTCCCATTCGAGCCGGATCCCACAATCCGCCGCTGTACTTGAAATAGCTGTGATAAGTACAAGAACTAACGCCACGTTGTTTTATTTCTCGCGCTAATCTGTGTGTTGGAGTTAACACGATCATATCAGAGTTTGAAAATAAGTTTATTGTTCTTGTTGTTTTACCACTGCCGCCAGGACCATTAAGATAAACAAATTTATTTCGTGAAATCGGATCAAATGCGGATGCGGCCGTTGATACCTCATCGCGCTGGTCTTTGTGAAACTTATCACAATCTTCTACATCGGCGTCTTCACAATAATCTAGAATATCCTCATTTTTTATTCTCCAGGTTCCCCAATCTCCATTGGCGATTAAATTTTCTAATCTGCATTGATATTTCTTATCGATATAAAATGAATCCGTTGCAACCCTCACCGCGATATCAGCAAATTTATTTATCATTGACAACAAATTAATACTCACATAAGCGAGCATCGATGATCTTAAATGAGTATACTGCGCTGATTCTCCATCGAGATAAGTTATCACGGTACCTAATTTCGTTCCATCAATAATAATATTTTCCCTGTTGCAAAATATTCCACGCGATACCGTATCGGCAATAATAAAATCCATTTCAGCATCATTGATAAATAACCTAGCGTGTCTGTGTTTATGATCAACTGATCCTCCTTGAGTAAATTTACCAATTATTTTTCTTCCAATATCTTTCGCGTTCTCACAATCCGTTGGCAACCACACCTCGGTTTGTTTCTTGTAGGATATAATCGCTTCACTTATCGTCAGCGATATTAACATCGATGAATCCAACATATATCTCAACAGCACTATAGGAATCCATCTTCGCTGAGATAAATGCCGACCAAACCAAATATAGCAAATCCTATGTAAATTTTCAGTGAGTTCGAATGAAATAACATTAGCGAATCCTGTCATAACAAAATCAGGTAATGGTCCGTTAATTGCCACTCTCGTCATCTCGTTGGTGGGATGGCCGAATTTAGCAAAGTAATCCGCACAATCACCATACCCAAGGAAACTTCCAGGATAGCACGCGCTCATGTCAACGGAGATCATATCTTCGAAATTGTATTTGGTATTCCATAATCCTCCATGGCCATATTCGATACAGCTAAGTTGAATATCATTAAGAAACTCATTCCTTGTAGGTTTCCACGAATTTCTTTCTCTCGCGGCGTGAGCAGCAACAGACGGAACAGTAAAGCAATTTGTCAGTAATCGATCTGGATTTGACGAATATTTCTCCGCGATATTTTTCATTGTTTCGTGTAATATTTCATCACGGTAAATATCTCCGCGTGGTAAAATAAACTGATCGTATTTTTCTTCACTTGAGAATAACCAAACCGATATTGGATCAGATGCGGCTAATAATTTGATATATCGGAACATTGCATCAGAATTGTCTTTTGCGCCATCCGTGGAAAATTCCGCGGGATAGAATTTAACAACACGATCCTTCGGGAATATCATCACTGACTGCGACCACGCGTGTGAATTATGATCAACAATTTCGATTGGAGTTCCTCGAGATTTATACGGCGACGAATATAATATTTCACCCGATAACGTTTTAACCGTAATAGGAAATTTAAGTTTCTTACTTAACGCAGCAACATCATCGATTGATGCGCCATCAGCAACCGTCCTTGCCCATAAATTAATTTTATCCAATCTCAATTGAGTTAGACCAGATCCGCGACGAGCATTTCTCATGTGCTCGATAACTCGCTCAGCCACGCAATTTATCATCGGAGATTCTTTCATCGCTGGCAGATTTTTCGCATCAGGATTGTTATTCAGACGATAAATTCCATAAACAACAGCGCTAGAAGGATAAGCTCTAGCATAATAAGGACCATCAATTCCCAATAACAATCCCGGTTTCGAATTTTTATCAAGAACAACATTTTTCTTACCGCCGCGCACCGGATCTCGTTTGTCGCGAATAATCCAATTATCGTCCGGCATTTGTGCAATAAATTTTATTCCAAATATAAATCGCTCATCTTTGTGTTCAGATTTTATGTGTTCGATTATCTTTTTCGCTCGCTCTAGATTCATCGTAGCATCAATGAAATTAGTTTTCCACGTTGACCAAACATGAATCGCTCCATCGTCGAAAAATTCTTTCTTTGCACGATCTACTTCGGGAATGATATATTCTGCCTCATCAAGATCAAATAGATCCATTATTATATTTTAGACAAATATCTAATTATATAATGAATCAATGTGCGTGGATAATAGTTGGATCAACAAAATCATGCGATAAATCCTGCAGAGGTGAATACTGCGGCGCTCATATATACGAAGTTCGACGAGGCAATAAAGGACCACAACGATGTTTAGTTTGTCAAGTTGGAACTCGAGGAAAGACAAGATTGTGTTTCTCTTGTGGAGGAAAGAAATATCGTGAGTTACGGAGATATTATGAAAAAAGATCCTCCTCAGTGATAAAATGCGAAGAAGATTATATTAATCGATTCAAAGCAAATTTCGATTTAAACAAAGAGAATATTGTATATGGAAACAAAATCAACGATTCCTATGAGCGAATATAAATCGCATCCCATCATTGATGATTATGAAGCTTCTACCGATGGAAATATCAGACACATCAGGACAAAAAATCTTGTTGGTCATATTAATATGAATGGTTATCTCAAAATTTCAATCGCCAAAAATAATAGACGAAGAAGAGCAGATTACTTCGCTCACAGATTTGTGTTCGAGTGTTTCAATGGACTCATCAAGGATAATTTGGTTATAGATCACATTGACGGAAATAAACTCAACAACAAACTTTCCAATCTTCGCGCGGTAACTCCAAGTGAAAATTCAAAATTTGGTAACACTGGAAAGAATTTTAAAGATGCCAAATCAATTAAGTCGGTAAATCAAGAAACAAATGAAGAAATTGTATTTGTGTCGATATATGCTGCTGCGAAGTATTATGAAATTAGTTCAGTATCGATATGGCGAGCAGCTGAGGGAATAATTCACAGAACATTTTCCTACAATCTTGGTGAGTGGATCAAATTCTCCTATATTCCAATAATATTCGATGAAAATTAATTGAATACTACAAAATTAGTATAATGGACGAAGAAATAATAAACGACATCATTGTGGCAATTGATGATCTGAAAAAAAAGATAGATCTCCCATCGGACCTTGATGTGAATAAAATCAGATCAGAATTCGAAACAATTATTCTAGGGAGACTCGAATATAAATATACCCTGCCGTCAGAATATAAATTAATAAAGAAAATTCAAATTGCAATGTATCAATCACTTGCGACAGTCAGCGATGATCACATCGAAGATTTCGTTAAATTATCAACGCTAGTAGAAAAAGCTAGATCGACTTTATCCGACGCATATGAATCAAGGAAAATCACAAGTTCTCGTGTCAGACAACTGAAAAAACTTGTTGATGAGAATAAAGCAAGAGAATCCTTGATTCCTAAGACGGTATAAATTTCACAAAAAAATAATTTTTGAAAAATTCTCCTGGTTTTTATTTATTTTTTTCGTTGTTTTTTTCCGGGATATAGATTCATGATTTCACCAACAAACTAATACTCAGCGTTTCTCCGCGAATATCAAGTAAATTTCCATCTTGATTTGTTAGTTTGAAATTTATTCTTGATAATAATCGATTATGACAGCGTAGGTAAAACGGATTAACCGGTTCCTTTATTATCAAGTAACCAGGAGAGACGTTAGGAGAGAATGTGTATAATACAAAACCCTGTTCCGCTTTTGATATTGCTGGATCAACATTATAGCTACCTTCTACAACATCAGCGTGAAGATAAACAGCAACAACTTCGGTTATATTAACTATCCCAGGAGAAATATGTCTCCCTTGTCCAATTCCATCGTTATCATGCATCAAGATTGATTCTGCTTGTGATTTCTTCTTAATCCAAGCGTCATGCAATTTAGGAAATAACTTATCAGTCGTATCAGTGACAAATTTTCTCATCTCATCAACATTGTAGCCGGGAAACTTATAATTTGGCAACGTCCTCTCGGTTAGATTATGTCGTTGCATAAACGCGTTAATAATAAAACCCATACCAAAGACGGCGCTGTTTTGTATATAGCCCGTTGCTAGTTCGTTAATAAGTTCCATATCAGCAGCTAATTTATTTATCCGTTCTGTTGTAATTATAATTTCGTTACACGAAGTTTGTACGTTAAATACGCAATCTTGGAAATAATGTTCTAACAATTTCTTTTGTATTTCGTATTCGTTGATAATTTTAACAAATAATATTGTAATGCTATCCTCGAACAAATCTAGCATATAAACTGATCCTGATGAAAAATCAAGACTCGCCTTAGTTTTCTCATATTGATCAATATAGTCCAAGTCAAGTCCGTGGAAGTTTTTTTCATTGCTGATAAAGTCGGACTTCTTTGGTTCTGGTGTTGTTATTCTACCCGGCGGAATATCAGGCCAGCCTAATACTGTCCTAATAGATGAACGGTAAATATCTACCATATACGGCGACGATATTTCAATGATCGACGATAACGTTGGATCGTGTGTTGATATCTTTATTCCTGGATTAGCATCGCCGGTAATATTCGATATTCTAGTGTTGAACTCGCTATTTATCTGTTCAATCTCATAACTGCCGGTTGGTATACTAACGACAAACCAACTAGGAGTTCCATCGGCGTGTTTCTTATCAGCAACAACAAGTGAATTGTTTGATAATAATTTACCGAATGATTTTGATCTGATATTAGGCCAGCTATTATAAACACGAAGTTGTATCAATGCTATTTCCTTGACGCTAATTGGAGTTGGAAAATTAATACTAAACTCGGGTTTCGTTGAACTTAGTGATATTAACGTCGTTGTTGGCGGTGTTGTGTTTGTCACTATCTGGACTAACTCGGACATTATTAATATTTATTTGTTCAATCTCCAAGTAGATTTCTATCATTGAGGAAAATTCCGAATCGGATATAATACCATCGTTGAGACTTTCGGAAATCAGCGACGATAACTTCGAATACGCGTCATTGATCTTAGTTAGTTTGTTTTTGTACGATAATAATTTCTCACTTGTGCACGAAGATATTTTTCTTGCAATAATATTGAGAACGCCAGCTATCGTTGTTGTTGATGAAATTATTATCGTTGCTACCATCGGCGCGATCGTTGTTACTACGGATAAAACAATACCCGCACCGGCGATTATAGCTGATGCGGTATAAACAACAACATCAATGATAACCAATCTGCGCTGGTATTTATTTATTTTTATCTGATACTCGTCTATTTGTTTTTTTAGCGAATCTTGCCATGATCGCGCAAGATTATATCGGTAATCTGATGCGGTCATTATTAGTTATTTATCTAGCCAATTGCGATATAAGGAATTGTAACTTTCACATTTTCCTTGGGTTCTTCAATTTCATCTGGTTGAGGTTGATCATTTTCCTTGGGTTCTTCAATTTCATCTGGTTGAGGTTGATCATTTTGTTGGGGTTGATTAATTGTTTTTATGTTTGATAAATATTCGAAAATTATAGTATAATTAAATTTTCCCCAAATATGTCTTGGTAGTGATAATATGAATCTTGTAGCGACATTTGCTTCTATGTAATTAATACAAGATCCAGGATAATAATCAAGAGAGAGATCATCGTTTGATTCTTTTATCATAAATTTATAATTAGCATCTGAGTTAACACTTATTCGATACATTCCACTAATTTGCGGAGTAAATGTATATTCATCAGAACCAAATGTCCAGATTGCCTTATCCATGTGAACTACAAACGGTATCATGCAATTTATCTTTTTTGTTACTACTTCATCAGGTAACACAATACACGCCAGTTCAGGAATATTCAACTGTGATAGTTTTGTGTTGATGTTAAGAATTTCTCTGTCGTATAATATTTCATCAATTTTTTGGTTAATTTTTATAGAAAGATCATTTAATTCTGTGGTGATTTTTAGAATGGATGATTTATCGAATTTTTCTCTTATTGCTGCATTCACCTTAGCAATTTCTTCGTTGATAGATTTTATTTTCTCATTAATATCATCAATTGTTTTTTTATCAACTTTTTCTTCTATCGCAGTATTTATCTTAGTAACATCTGCGATAATATCATCATTAGTTTTCTTTTGTTTCCTTTGGATATTGTCGTGTATTGTTTTATCAACTTTCTTAATTGCGATTTGGCGTACTGCGTTGATATCTTCAATGATCTTAGTATTATCTTCGTTGATTTTCTTGTGAAGATCGTCGTGTGCTGATTTATCGACTTTCTGATCACGAACCGCGTTAATATCATCGTTGATGGATTTTGTTTTCTCGTCGTGTGCTGATTTATCAACTTTCTGAAGTATTGCGGTATTTATATTTGTAACATCGGCGAGAATGTTATTAACGTCCCTGGTTGTTCTTGTTAGTTTTTCACCAAGATCGTCGTGTGCTGATTTATCGACTTTTTGATTTGCTAATCCACGAACCGTTTCAACGTCGCTGCTAATCTTAGTAATATCTTCGTTTATTTTCTTTGTTTTTTCGTCGTGTGCTGATTTATCTACTTTCTGATTTGCTAATTCACGTACCGCTTCAATATCATCACTGATGGATTTTATTTTCTCGTCGTGCAATGATTTATCAATTTTTTGAATCGCTAATCCACGAACTGCGCTAATATCGGCGAGAATGTTATTAACGTCCCTGGTTGTTCTTGTTAGTTTTTCACCAAGATCATTGTGTGCTGATTTATCGACTTTCTGTTGTGTTAATCCACGAACTGATTCAATGTCCTTACTAACTTTAGTAATATCATCACTGACGGATTTTGTTTTCTCATCATATAATGATTTATCGACTTTCTGTTCACGAACCGCGTTAATATCTGCGAGAATACCAGTAACATCCCTGGTTGTTCTTGTTAGTTTTTCACCAAGATCGTCGTGTGCTGATTTATCGACTTTCTGTTGTGTTAATCCGCGAACTGTTTCAATATCTTTGCTGATTTGATCAATATCATCATTGATAGATTTTGTTTTCTCGTCCTTCTGATTCATTAACACACGCATCGTTTCAACATCAGCGCTGATTTTCTTTGTTTTATCGCTAAGATCGTCGTGTGATGTTTTATCAGCTTTTTGGAATGTTAGTGAACGCACAGTTTCGATATCTTTGTTTATCTTGGCAATATCATCATTGATGGATTTTGTTTTTTCAACAAGATTATCGTAATCATCACTTCCACGTAACGATTCGATGTGTTTATTGATTTTTGCAATATCGTCGTTGATTTTCTTTGTTGTCTTGCTAAGATCGTCGTATAACACTTTATCGCCTTTTTCATTCATTGTTGTTTTTATTTCAGAAACGTCAGCGATAATATTAGTAATATCTTCGTTGATCTTTTCTACGTTATCAATGAGGTTATCGTGCAATTCCTGATCAACTTTTTTCTTTGTTAGTTGATCTGCGACGAATGAAGTATCAGTTGTTTTCTTTATATTATCATCAACTTTCTTGCTAAGTTGTTTTAAGGTTTCATCGAGTTTTTTAAGATCGTTAGTTAGTTTAGTTAGTTGCTTTGTAAGTTTTTCCTGATCTTCATTGTAGACTGCCTTATCCAACTTTAACAATAATGTCGCTGATAGTTCTTTATCAGATTTTTCTACATCTGCGATATTTGCCTTTGATGGTAAACTTGCGATAATATTAGTAACGTCAGCGATAGATTTTGTTACTGAATCTGATAACTGAGTAAATTGTTTGATGCGTTCGTTATATTCATCTCGGCTAATCATATCAGTTACTTTGACATTGCTAGTTTGTAATCGACCTTCGGTATTTTGAAAAACAGCAATTTCACCAGGATTTATCTCTGCTAACGATAGAAGATTGTTAATATCACCTTTGGTTGCAAAATTTGATGTATCGATTTTTTTTTCTTCATCTGTTTCTTCTTTCTTTCTAAAGATTGATCTACCGTAAATGTCAACCATGATATTTATCTACGGTATATTCAAATAAAATTTTGTGATAAGGGCGGGATGATTTTGAAATTGCATCAAGAACGTTAATTGATTCTGGACCGCATATTGGCGGATCGGTTGATGTTTGTGTTGGAAGTGTTGAATACCAAACTGGAAGTTTCAGCGAGGAAACATATTTGAAAAATTCGTTTGGTGGCGCTAATCCGTATGAGTCGAAGTAAATGATTTCGCGAGGATTAATCGCGTAGGCAACCCAGTGAGTACCAGGACCGGAATTTTTATCAAGGTTTATTATTCCTGTCTCGGTAGAGTTTGGTTTGTCCGGTAATTGATCTCGCATGAATACTCCTCTGAAAAATTTTATTTTCTTTTTTTTTGCTTCGTTGATTAAATCTAAATTCGATGATGGCGTGATGATCTTAGGCCGGTTCCGTATATTGGGGGTCGTCCTAGTCTCAGGCCAGATCCGTGATGGTATTTTTTTTTACTGTATCTTCCTCCGGTAATTTTTTCTGCTATTTTTTTAACTCCAAATCCTAATAATGGTCCTGCGATCGCAGATAATATAGGCAATAGGAAAGGAAGGAATCCACCTACCTTGATCATGTCTTTCACTGCGCCAATGGAGAGAGTTACATGAATACCAGAATTCGCTGATCTGGCTTTGGTAAATCGTCCGTGTTGACCTCGTGTCAGTGATAGTTTGTTAGGTCCACCGTGAATCTGATTATTTTTCAAGATTAATTTCAATCCTCGCCGCGCCTTTGTTGCTGCTTGAAGTTTTTTTATCTGACCCGGGGTCAGTGTTACGCTGACGTGTTCGTATGGCATATTAATAATCACTTTATCTAAATTTAGAATTTATCACATATTTTCTACGGGCGCGTCGATGACTCTCATTCTACCACTGATGCCTTCTAGGATCATTGTTCTATCACTAAGAATAACCGCGATGGCTCTCGCTGGCCCTCCAGTGTTTATTCTTGCTTTGAAATGAATATCGACAACCGACTGCTTTACCAAATCAAGATGTTCCAGGGAAAAATAATAGATGGGATAAAGAGTATTAAAATCTAACTGTGATATTTGCAATCCGGTATCAATATTTTGATCGCGACCCATATAAGTTAATAATCGATGATACGCGCGTGCAGTGGAATAATTAGCAAAATTGATAGCTATTTCCTCGGTTGGTTCTTGTTGGCCATTTATTCTTAATGATACGTTTGTTGCCTCGAATCGATCAAATATCATGTGACTGTGAGTTTGATCGTATCTATTTGCATTTTGAAGAACAATGAAGATATGCCTGGGCGCTGAAACACCTTGCTGTGACGCAATTCGCCAAGTGTATATTCCATTCATATTAACATCGGAGGAGTCGGTTGTTGTTGTTAGCCAGGACATGATGGATTTTCCTCCTTGATTCATGAATGATAATAATTTTTCTTCCTCGCGAATTGATGGTGTTATTGCTGGCATCCACAAAGTAATTTTAGTTAATGTTACCTTACCGACATCGCCGGCTGCACCCGCTTCTCGCCAAATGGCTCTATCATTACCCGCGGCATCTCGAATAAAGGAAATTGTATGCTTTGCTCCATAAATAACTTTCCTGAAATGCCGGCAAAATCCAAAAATGTGAGACAACGGAATTGCACAGGAGAAATTATTCTCGGCTCCAACTAACATTTTCTTTCGCGTGGCAAATCCAAGATTATAATCTTCAGTTTGATTAATTATCATATTTTCAACATCAACAGCAGCATTGCCGGCGTTATTATTCGGTCGTCTAACAACAAACGGTTTGAATATCGGTGCATTAGAATTATCCTTAGCAAACATCATACTAGGACCAGCCGATCTGGTGAAATCATCCGAGTATCTTGCTAGGCCTATAATCGTTGTTGCTACATCAACATTTTCAGTGATTGATTCAATCTCTCTTCCATCAATCATGTAAGTGGCACTCTTGAATAATGCCATGATACCGTTATTGACAAATCCAACGTTAAATTCTGCATCATAGTTGGTATTATCGGTTTTATTAAGTATCCCAACAACCTCGATATACGCCTCAGACGGAAGAAAATATCTTGTTGTATCGTGAACTTGAATTTCCTTGCGGTTAGGTGTATTTGGTTCAACTACCTCGTACGAGAAATACTGAAGATCTCGCATTGATGTGTCTCTACCTACTGGCTCGTCCATGTCAAACGCTTCATTTGACATTTGTGAAAACATTATTATTAATGATATCGTCTAAAACGAAGACCATCCCCTGAAATGAAACTTGTATTTCCAAGATTTGTATTTGCAATTTCATGCGCCAGATTTGTGTTTGCAATTTCATGTGCTATATTCGTCTTAGCAACTTCCTGCGCCAGATCATTTATTTTTTTATTTGCTGCTTCATTTATGGTTTTGCTAATTTCTGGCGGCATCTCTCTAGTGATAGGTAATCTGACCGGTCTTTTTTTACGTATTAAATTTAATATTTTATCTTTGACAAAGTTGAATCCTTTACTAGCTAAATTGCCAATACCAGAAACAGCGGTCTCACCAATCTTTCCTATCGCTTTCAATCCTAATTGTTTTACTATTGGTCCAATTTTAGGTATTACTCGAGTAACGAGACTTCCAACGATATCGCCTAATCCATTGCCGTGAACATATTTATATACTGGCAATCTAGAGTTTACTACGCGAACCAGTGTTGGTCTGCGTTGATTTTTGTGAATAATCATATTATTTCAATTATGTTGTTTTAATCGATAAGCTCATCAACAAGTTCTTTATAAATGTGGGAATCAATTACACCACCGCGAAATAATCGCTGACAAATATCTGAAGCTTCATTGATTATCTCACGAGAGTTATTTCCAGCTCGCTTTCCTCCGATTAATAC
Source organism: Sinohyriopsis cumingii (assembly GCA_028554795.2). Lineage (NCBI taxonomy): Eukaryota > Metazoa > Mollusca > Bivalvia > Unionida > Unionidae > Sinohyriopsis > Sinohyriopsis cumingii. The sequence continues at coordinate 1,425,794 of JAPYKE020000079.1, read as the reverse complement.
CTCAAGACGAGACACGTCGTTGACAACACTGTCGGGGCAAACAGTATATCCGCTTCCATATCCGCTTCCTGATGATCCTGGTTTTGGTTTTGGTTTTGGTGATGACGATGGCGAGAAAAATTCTTCTTTTTCTTCTACTCCTTCTTCTTCTATACCTATTTTTTTTGCTTGTTTATAAAAATGTATAAATCCGGGATTATCAGGGTCTATTTTCTTATCCTTTGAAGCAAAATACACAACAGGTATCCATTGTTCGCGGGTGTAGTTATCTACTTTGTTGGGTTGTAAATATTTACTTCTTTCGCTATATTTAGTGGCAACATCAATTGGTTTTAAATATTTTAGTTTGTTAAGTCCATTTTCTGTAAAATATTCTCTGGGATTTTTATTAGTAATTTCTGAAAATTCTGTTGATACTGTAGGAGGATCCGGTTCATATGCAAAACCTTCAAATTTTTTATATGTTTCATCATTACTTCTAACCTGAGATAAATTATATTTTATCCGATATATTGCTTTACACCAATTTTCCTTAGAACTATAATTTCTCTTTCCTTCTACCGTTAAATAATTATTACTAATATAAAAACTTCTTTTTGCGTAATATCCAAGTTCTTCAAGATTACTAGAATCAATTTTTTCTAATTCTCCAGATACCTCGTTAAAACCTTCTGGTGTAAAAAATTTAGTTTTCATATTCGCGAGAGGATCGGGTTTTGCTAATTTTGCTTCTAGTTCTTTTTGTTCTTCTCTTTCTTTTTCTACTCGTTCTTGTTCTGCTATTATTCGTTGTTGTTCTTTTTTTTCTTCTTCATTTCTTATTCGTCGTAGTTCTGCTCTTTCTTCTTCTTCTAGTTCTTCTTTTTCTCTTTTTTGTTTTTCTTTTTCATATTCCTCTTCAGATTGTCCAAATAAAAATTTCTTTTCTTCTTCGTGTCGCCAATCCGGTGATAAAGATCTTCTACCAGATTGAATTAATTCTTCATTATCTTTTTGCGATTTTTGCAATTGTTTTTGTAAAACTAATATTTCTTTTTTTAATTGTGTTTTATCCTGACGCGATTGTGCTTTATCCTGACGTGCTTGTGCTTGTTCTTGACGTGCTTGTGCTTGTCCTTGATGAATTTGCTCAAGTTGACCAGGAACAATTCTAGAGTGTTGCTCAATATCTCTCGTCATAGGAATAAGCCCAAGATCTCTAAGTTCCTTATCTTTCGTTTGTTTACCGTATGCGACTTGTTCGATAACTCCGGTGACTGGACTCAACCACTTTGACGATACTTCACCAATATGATGTTGCTCGTCGTCGTATTCACGAACTTTTTTCTTAAATAATCGTTTTGTCGGAATAAGCTTCTTTACCGCCGCTAATTGCTCTCGCGCTAATCTAGCCGAGTGAGGCTCTCCAACTGTGCTAATTTTTTTACTCATCTTATTTTCAACGATATTGTTTTATTGTGAAATAAAATTAGCATCCGCGACCCAAATTCAATTATGGCAAATAAATTTTACAATATCCCCCCCCCAAAAAAGCTGCCATTTTTTTTATGCCCGAAAATGCAATTTGGGGGGGAATTTTGCGGATTATTTTTCGTAGGAGGCGTTATTTCTGCTTTCTGAGGCTTCTACGGATAAATGTTTGGTAGGAGGGTTAAATTTATCTGAGCCACCTGGTCTGTAGAACTTCCTTTGTCGAGGATTATTTTTGTGTCACGGAGAAGATGACCCCCCCCCCTAAATTTTGTTGTTTTTTTTTATGCCTGAAAATGCATCTTGGGGTGAAATTTTGCGGATTATTTTTCGTAGGAGGCTTTATTTTTGAAATCTGAGGTTTCTACGGAGATTGTTTGTTCGGAAGGGTTAATTTGGTCTGTGCCAGGGGGTCTGTAGAACTTCCCTGCTGCTAGATGTCCAACCACTGATCGAGGGTTTCTCATGAACTGGGTTATGTCTGATCTTCATCCATTCTAACGTTTTGTCCACCTGGGTATGGAATTTCTCACCCATCGCTGTCTGTTCTGCCTTCCTCATGTTCCTATTGTACAGATTGTCAAACTAGTTGAGTCTGATTCCAACAGGATCTGGATTTCAGTGAGAGTTTTTGCAGTTTCTCGGAGCAGATTTGATCCCACTTGGCCATATTCTTTTCTTTTGTTTGGCCCCTTTAAAAATGACCCTGTTGGCTCAGTAGCACCCTTTTTCCAGTGCACTTGATCACAAGATTACCAAGGTTTCACAATTCTTGTTTCAATGGCTGAAAACATGAATTCCTCTGGAGAAGCCTAAACCAGTGCATATGGTTAGGGAGTTCACCTTTTGCCAGAATTCGATACAGAGAGCGGCATACAGGGGTCAGGGAGCTTCCTCTTCTCCTCAGCCTTCTTCAAATTAAGGCAAATATCAATGCCTTTCATTTCTGGAAGGACCAACTCAGTGGGAAAACATCTGATGTATGGGATCATATGTTATTTTTTTTGCAAAGAATCTGTGAATGCATAATTTGGTGCAAAACAGTTTTCTTAAAGTATTCAGTATGTACCTGATGCTGTAGTTATGTACCTCGTTATAAATATCACATGGTATGTATATGAAGCTATGTGCTTACAGTGAAATTAAAATATTTAAATATCCATGCAAGTCTAGGTGTGGGACATTTCACTGGTTTGAACAGGGACAGGGCAGAAATTTGGGGCATTTCTGAGGAATTTTCAATGGTCACAACCAGGAGTTGTACAGAACATGTCTGATTTCAGAGTAACAAAAAGTCACCAGCTAATACTGATATATTTATTTTGGATGGTATGAGGTGATTTAGGCTTAAGCTGACAGCATCCCATGCCAGACCAAAGTTAAGAGGAAACTTGTCAGATGAGGATCTTGATTAACATTTGAATAACTTTGATCAGTGTTTCACTGTCATTTGGTGATGCATAACATTGAAAATGTTGCAGGTGCAATATAAAATATTATAAAAATTAATTCATGCAATGAAATCTCCAATTTTAGGTTCATTTGACCCTAGACACAATGTCAGCAACGGAAGTTTCACCAGTCTGTCTAGTATGGATTCTGCTCCGATTCTTTTTATCAACAATCATGGAGAAGATGAGGTTTTTTGTAACAGGTATTTCATTGTTATGTTTTAAGATTTATATTTTGCTTAAATTATTATCGACTGTGCTCTTCACTTAGTTATTGTTGTATTCATCTCCCTCAATAACTCACATGCAGTGGGGTCTAAAAACATAGACTGCACTTTAAGCAAGGGCACAAGTTACCATGGGACCTTTGAAAAATAAGTTACGCCATCCCTGCAGGACAAAAGTATGTATGTGTGTGTGTGTAAACTTGGCTGTTTAATTGCTGAATACTCATTTTATAATCACATTTTAGAATAATTGTTAATATGGAGCATTTTCTAAAGAAGTTGTTCATTATTTTGTGTAAATTACAGTTAATTTCAAGTTGCCCAACATCTGAAAGATTGTGAACATTATTCCAACTGGTTTCAACAACCATTCACATGTAATTGAAAACATTTGTGTAGTATATCACTAAATTATGTTGTTGATTAGTATGCTTTCCTGCTTATTATGTTATATCAGAGTTTAAAGTTGGAATTCTGCGAAGCAGGGAAGCAGACTACTTGTTGTAATGCCATGAAACAAGATTATTTTTTCAAAACTAGTGACATAGATTTGATGTAGCAAACCTAACTAAACTGTAAAACTAATATACAAATTTCACTTGTTAATTTTTTTATATTTAATTGTTTTTTATTTATTTAACTACTGTCTCCAGTAGATGTGATATTTTCATCAATTAAAATTTAGTTGAATATTGTTATTTGCAGTATACTAAGAATGTTGTTTGGAAAGAAAATGTAACAAAACTTATAACTGCTGTTTAAAAGTTTACAATTTCTTAATGTTGATTTAAATTTCCAGGTCCTTTCTACAGTTTTTGACATTAAAATGAGCGATATATCAGACTTTCTGTTACCAATTGTTATCACGATTTTCTTCAAGTTCAAGAAATAGGGTTCAGTTTTTGGAGTAGTTTCTAGTAAAAAAAATTAGGATCTATACCTGACTCCATGTTATAAGTGGGTTCGCGGATTGATAAGGACACAAGTTATCGAGGGAGTAGTGTATTCAATTAGGTCAAATGAATGGATCCTTTTATATCCTTCCTTTGGTATGCTGTCTACTCTTATGCTACTATGAATGGTTGTATTTCTCAAAACAGTTCTTTTCTAGATTTAGGTTTAGTAAATGTTAAATGAACTCATTAAGGGGAGGTAACTCAAACTCTACTACAAGAGTTGCTGCCTCGTGTCACAGTGGTTACCTCACTTAAAGTAACTTCTGCTTCTTGCATCATTTTAGTAGAAGTTGTTTGTAAAAGCAAACTGCATAGATTCTTTCTTTCCAAAAAATAGTTTGTGATTTTTTTAATTAGTTCCATATGAAGGGATAAAGAAATTAAAAGACCTAAGACATCTATTGCAAATTTTGTGTTATTGGAGGGATTTTTTTTAATTGTGTTTACTGTACCATATTTTTGAAACCTCTCCTGGCCATCAGTATTGTTAGTCCTTTGATTTTTGCATGATATTGAGTACTTTGCATTACTTGATTACTTCTGTGAGTGTGATTCATAAGTATTAATTTATGCCACAGTGTGTCGAAAAGATTTTTGTGGCATGATGTTGTGATGCTAGTAAAGGTGAGCATTATGCTGTGGACTTGTTTCATTACAGCAGCCTGAGTCACTTCTTTCTTCTGCCAAAGTTCATGCCACTTTTTAAGTTAAGAATTTGTTTTATTTAACTATTTTACAGAAATGAATGAATTAATTAATAAATGAACAAACAAACAAATTCATTGATTAATTAATTGGGATAAAATTGGGATGATCAACCACTTTACATGGGTGAGTTCCCAAATGGAGTGACATCCCTTTGATGGAGTGCATGACAATTAGTTTTATTATTTCTTTGTTTTTTTGTAAATGTTTTTACTGTAAAATAAACAAAAATAACATGGAAAAGACAAGTTTTGATAAGGAAAATCATATTCCTTAAAACTGTCAGAAGTCTTTGTAACTCCTTGAGAAGTCCCTGAAAAACAACTCTTGATGGCTATATGAACCATTTGTATGATAAAATCGTCCAGGACCACTATCTTGGGAACTTGTAATACCAACAAAACAGAAAATCAGAAAAACTGTCCCTGCATATTTGTCTTCAGAAATGTGTCACCAGCAGAATTGCTTCCTGAGCACTGTCATGTCCGCTCTGTGTAGATGTGACCTTCTAAAGATATTGAATGGAAACTTGACAATGCTGGAAAAGATAGCAGACTATACTGTATCAAATGTCATGGTAAAAGAAAGTAAGCGGAATTGATGTAAAGCATGTATCTGATGACCACATCAAAGTTATTTTTGAAGGCTGAAAATCCTTTCTGCTTTGTAATAAGCTAGGTTGTATCAGGTTTACGGTAAATGGGTGGAAGAATTAATGGCATAAAGAACTTTAAGAAGTGGAAAGTGTTTGTAACATTTGAGGAGTTAGCAAAATTTAGATGTACATGGTAAGAATTAGAATGTTTCTGTTGATAAAAAAATTGTTGGAACAATAGATAGAGTTCAGAGTGTTATCATATGTCCAATGGACATATAAAAAATACTAAATGCATGTGTGTGTGTGTGTGATTTGGATGTTTGTTTCAGTATAATTGCTATGATTCATGCAGTTTGGTAGTTTATAGTGATGTCTAGCACTGGAGCATCATGCCATAGACATGTAGCATGATGTCCCACCCAGTCACATTATTCTGACATCATGTTGACCAGTCCTATTACAAGCCTCTTAATGCTGATAGCCTGGCAAGGCAGTTGTTAGTACCATTTTTTTTATAAGTCTTTGGTATGACTTGACCAGGGTTCAAACCCACAACCTCCCACATCTGAGGCAGACACTTCAACCACTAGGCCACTGGAGTGGTCAGTATTGAATTCCAATAACATGTCAGACATATTGGAGGTTAAAACAAGTTATTAATGCCTCTGGCAAGAAAATGAACATGTTATAAAATGTGTATTTATCTGGCTTTATTTACAGGGTGTTTATTAAGATTGCTGTTTGAGAGCATAATATGCTACATGCCTTTAGGTCATATAAGTAAAATATGTCAACTAAAAAGATCACTAACAACCTGGAACTCAATTGGATGTATTTCCCAAAGCTACCCAGCCTTCAGTATAATGGCATGGTTGCTGTAAATGTAGTCTAGAATGCTGTTTTATGTGTAATAGGTGAGACAATTATGACACTTGTCTTCTTACGACTCTTCCTCTCCCCACCTCCATATGCATTAAATTGTATGAGCCAGTTAGGAAGCAGGAATCTAGAAACAACTGTCTCAGTTACTGTCCATCTTAGGGTCAGGCCTGAACTTTTTCAGGAATAGAAGAACTTGCTTGCCAATTTAAACTTTCAGTTTTAATCAATGGGCTGTTTAATCAAACATCAGAAGTTACATCTGATTCTGCTGAGTATGATTGGACATAAGAAAGAATGCATGATATTAAGAACTATCATTGAATAAAAATATGGGACTTTAAGTTAATAGTTCTGTTTTGGGTGGATTTTTATTTCATTTATCAGTTCAAGCTAGAACCATTACATGTCACAGTCAGACAGACACTTTCATTTCAGTACTCTTTCTAATACGCATCGATTAAACACTGACTGAACATGCTCAGGTAACTAATATGGGTACTTTGTCACAAAGGTATGGCAGTCTCATTATCAAGCAGTCTGGCTATAAAGTGGTATGTTCTATTGCTCCCATCGATAGCATTGTAATAAGGGAGTTCCATATTTATTTTTACTCATCATCTTAGTGAGGAATGTCATTATTATCAAATCTATACAGCTACAGATATTGTAATAAGTGTATAACACGTCACCAGTGGGACATATAACCTATCCATTCTTCCATCTGTCCATCTGTCACACCATGGTCCTGTTTTTCGGTTAGGTCAAAGCATTTATATATTACAAAGGGGGAGGGGTATTCCTATTCAATAAACACTTTTCTAGCTTGTATGCTTTCAGTCCCAGTAGTGGCTCCTACAGGCAGAGACATTCAAGCAACAGTTCTGGAATTCTTTCAATGGAGCCAGCACACAACTTGCCTTTATCACATTCATCTAGTCCTTTGGATGTGCCAGTTCAAGGGAGATCACCACGTAGAAATGTGACAGAATCCCCTTCTCCTTCATGTGGAAGGTACAAAATACTTTATTTAGTTTATTCTATTTCAGTAATGCAGATTTTAGGAAAATTCATCAGTTAACGGATAACAGCTCAAAAGGAGTGGTCTTTTAAGTGGAAGAAACTGGTGGACCCAGAGGGCAACGCCCACAAATCAACAAAGGACAGCAGTTAGTCTGAACATGTGTCAACTCAAACCTTGGACCACAGAGATTTATATTGAGTGTGCTATCCTCAGAAAATCCAGGTCCCACTTTATATACTTGAGTATAAATCAAGTCCATCTGCAAAAATGACCCTGATCTGCTGATAATTAATGCATCATCTTATCAGGGTCTATGTTGTTTGTTGTACTAAATACTCTTAATAAAATGTATAGACCAAGGTCTGCTGGAGCATTATGTGATGGCAGATCTGGGTCTGTGCATTTTGCAATTGCACTCAACATAAATAAGTTAAGATGGTATTTTTCATGAATGTTCAGAGGTTGCATATTTCTTTAGGCCCAATACAATTGCCAAATGTACCTCTGTTAAACCTTGGTGAGAAAGTAGACAAACGGATTTCATAGAACTTATTTGAGAATAAATTTAGGTTGTTGAATATTTATACATTCCATGAACTTTAATATGCCTTGATTTTCTTTTTTTTAAGTTGCAGATTTTTAGGTGAATACTGTTAACATTATTAACATTATTTACACATATGGAAAATGTTCATGTTGAAAAAAGTCAACATTACATTATAGTACAGTTAAACCTGGTTATCTAGATTAAGTTGGAGGTTTAAAAAATTGTTTAAAAATATACAGGGTGCTATGGATTTTTGTTATACCATTGGTGCTTTTATCTACTCTTGTTCTAAATAAATTAAAAACCACTTGCTTGTTTGCTGGAGATGGCCTTGGTTTGGAAGTTTGACGGTTTCTGTTTAGAGATGTCTGTAAGTAATGTGATCAAGCCGTGCTGAAGTTTAATGCTTTCACTCACACCAAACATAGGAACTATTTAATTTATAAGTGAACTCTGAACCAAATTTGTTAATTCTGTATGGATTAAGTTGGTTACTTCGTGAAATTTTCAGTTCAGCACTGTGCAATGTAGCTAAAAAATATCTAATTCATTTTAAATTTATCACGTGAAACAAATTAGGTATTTTTATCTGCATTTATTGATGTTGAACTGATAATTTACTGAGTTACAGATAAGATAAAATTCACAATTCTGTCTACAATGAACTATGTTGTTGTGGCATTGCCTTGTGATGCTGTCCATTTTGAACGCATCTCCTGTAAAGGTCAGAAACATTTTCTTACTTTAAAGTATTGTTTGCAACTTAATTTGAGATTGATTGATTAGCATTTGTACCATTAAAATTTGGTCTTGTACCAACTTTTTTCATCCATGCTGTTGCAGCATCCTGGTAATAGTGGAAATACTGGATCATTTCTTGTAAAATTTCTCAGAGACACCACACCAAAACTTATGCCCAACATAACGGGGTTGTCAACTTAGCAAGGGTTGAGATATGTGGGGAAGAATGAGCATAACAATTATGGAATTTTTGCAATCAGACCAAAATGCTTGACATGCAAAGATTCTCGAGATAACCATGGTCGAAATAAGTGGGTTTGATTGTATTAAAACAACCAGTCCCCAAGTCCCCCAGTTTTTGATGGTTGCCATAAAACGGGGTAAATATTATGGTCATCACCTGAAGTTGACAAATCAACCATGCATTTGCAATTTGTTTTAGCTCTGCTGGTCATAAACCAGAAGGACTTAAGGGATGGAAATTGTCCATTGTCGATGGTTTTTCCATTATCAGTCTTTCCATTATCAGTCTTTTGATTAGCACAAGTTTGATGTTGCTATCCCTCCTAAACTACTTGAAGGATTGCTATGACATTTTACACAAATTCTTCCCAAGGTTTAGATGATCCTAAATGAAAATGATTCTGCTCAGGCAACCAGCATGGCTCCCACATTGAAATCTTGCTATTGCTGTTTTTTTTTATAGAATGGATGGTCACATAAGCATGGGGTCAAAAATAGGTTACAGACAAAATTGGCCAATGTTTTCATAGGAGAAGTGATCTTTTAATATGATTATGAATTATTGGATAAAGTGATTAATGGATTTAAACCATCCACAGTCATAATTCACTTGCAGATGAGCTATTTAAAAAATAATCAAATATCTCTTGTTTTTCAATGATCATATGTGCATTTTCATAGTTATTCCATAGATAAAAATGTCATTTCTGACATTTATCATCATTAGGTTATCACCAGAAGTGAGTGCAGAGCATAAAACATCTTTTTCTAAAACTTTGTACCTTCTGCTCTAAATAGAAAATGAAACAGAAGTTGATGTTTTACTTCAATTTTATACACAAGCAAGGTGTGGGGAAATGAAGAGAAATCAAGGCAAGGAAAGATGAACTTTGCCTTTTTCTGTGTTTAATGGCATGACAGACTTGAGGGGGACTATTTTGCCTGAATCACCCCTAGCATCGACCTTGGATGTTCAATCAAATACGGATGAAGATATTAAAATAAGAGTGGATTAACATGAAACTGTACCTACCATGACCATCAATTACACACACATGCAATTTTCAGAAATTGGTCTTCCACAATGTTTTGTTTTAGAATTATTGCCCTTTTTATCTTGCCATGGACAGAATTATGTGAGTGCAACTAATCCCAGCTTTTGATGAATTACTTTGAAACTTGGTTGATATTGTGAGCATCATCTGAAGATGTGCATTTCCACAAATTTCCGTGTTCTCCCAACTTATGCCAGAGTTATTGCCCTTTTATGTCTTGCTGCTGAATGCAATGCAAGGAAGAACCTTGTGAATGCAACTTTTCTCGCAACATGTATATATCACTTTGAAACTTAGTAATTGTTATGGCCATCATCTGTAGATGTATTTATTGTTGATTCTTCATGGTGGCACACTTGTTTTTTTAAGTTATTACCATTTTTTTCTTGTAGCTCATGGCATTGTGAGACTGAATCTTATGAAACACAACTTATCTTGCTTTTGTTTTTTAATAGATCACTGCAAAATATGACACATATGATGGTCATCATCTAATGATGTGCATATTCACAAATCTTTATGCTTGTGAGGTTTTAGGGCTGGATTAATATATTTCAGAATTATGTTAATGCAACTACTTTTGAAGTTTTCAGTGGATTGGATCTGAAAATATGAATATTATCCAGCCTAAGGGGAAACATTCTCCCCTTTACAGTTGAGGCCATCTTATAACAAATCTTCAGTTTAATCGAGCTATAAATTGGGTTTTAGCATATTGTACATTTTTATCATTCAATATGCCTGTTTACTTTCAGTTGGCAAGTTATATCTCTGCCCATCATGGGGGGTTCTAGTGGCCCATCTAGCGGTTCCCAGTACAGCTCCAGTGCAAGTAGTCCATGGTTAAACTCGTAAGTTACTTATTCTTTGTTGTTGTTGTTTTTGGATTTATCGCCATTTCTCAGTGCAAGATAGGCTATACATGGCAGCCAGTATAACCAGTGAAAGAAGAACCCAGGGAAACCCCAGTAAGAACCACCAACCTGTGGGAAACTGCTGGCAGCTTTTTCACATACTCACATTAAACAAGACTGAGACTCAAACCCAAGCTGTCATAGGTGAGATGGCAATGATTGGTAAAGGTGAGTGCTTTAGACCACTTGCCAACCCGGGGACCCTAGTTGTCTGTTAGGATTCGTTATATTTATAATTTAAGTATATGTTTGTAAGTAGCATAGATTAAGATATAGAGACCCTGTATTTTGTACACTTGAAACAAAAATGAAATGCATAATTAATGCAAATGAAATGCAGAATAAATGCAAATGAAATGCAAAATGAATGAATTAAATGATGAAATATTGAATGCAAATTTAAAATTCAGAGTGTAGGATGGTGAAAACAGACAGATGTGGGAAAGCATTTCTTGAATAGATTATAAAATCAATTATTTTTCCGACTTACACTGAATTTTCAGTCAAAAACAATTTTGCATGATAATTTGGGACCAGGTTCTTTTACACTGATTGACAATTTTTCACTATATAAAAGCCATCATATTTTCTTGTCGAGGCAGACAAAACAGCCACCATTGATGTCATGACATCATCACCAATTATATCTGTATAATTTTTACTTCAATGAAAATAAATAAAATATAAACTGTGCTGATGCATACTTTCAGATGTATTTTACATTTATTGCAGTTGCAGTTATATTTTTGTTTGTAAATTCAGTGCTGCATTTTGCATTTTATGCATTTTCTGTTTTATTAAGGCTCATTTAGAAAGGCAAGCTACAACAGTAGTTCTTTCCCTTTAATTATGTCAAAAATGGGGGGGGGCTTTGGTAAATACATGTCCATTTTGTTCTAAATGAATCAAAATGCAAAATCAGAAAATATTTCCAAGACCGTCAGTCAGAAAAAGAAGACAAGATGATACCTGAAATGCAAAGATGAATGGAATGCATACAGTGTGTAAATAACATGAGTTTAGAATGAATTTTAAATGCAAATGAAATCTAGATTTGGTAAGTTACCCATTTCATGATGGGTATTACCCTAAATGAGCCTTAAAAAGAGTTTTAAATTGTGAAATGGTTAAGATGTTTCTAGAACTGCCCTATACACACTTTTCTGATAAATGATTAATGAAGAGTTTATTATATGTATCTCAAATAAATTTTGGAACATAGACTTTGCTGTAGTTTGTCAGTGAAGTTAGCTTGCCTGCTCACAAATGCAGAACACACTAGGGTATACCCTTTTCATCATAGCTGTTCCCTTTATTTTTCTGTGTATAGTATTGATATTGGTGTATTTATACAAATTTCAGGATTTTTTAATAGTCTGTTTTTGATTGTTTATACTTCAGATGTGAAGAGGCCGCTGAATCGGAACTAACTCCAAGAAAAGAAAAACTAGATATAATTCGACGGCTTTTCAACAATGCTTACTCCAACAAAATCACACGCAAACAGAAATACAAGGAAACGTCAGCTGTATCAAACCTTTTTGACCATTTTGCAGAGAAAGTGGGCATAAAATCTTTCAAATAGCTTTTTTTTTTTTACACCCATGATGTCTCTGGAAGCCTGGTTCTGTATTACAAAAGTGCAATTCAAATTTTTTATTTTTGTTTCTCATGCTTTAGTCGATAACAAGACATTGGTTGATTATCTCCTTGCCAGCAAAGTAGCATTTTACCTGTTTATTTGGCCACTCCTGTGGCCTAGTAGTTAGAGCATCTGCCTCAGATGCAGGAGGTCATTCATGTTTATTCACAACCCTCTCAGAATTTCATTATCCCATCAGTATCTCAGACCCAACATTACCGATACTCATGACAATTGTTCCGGTATATACATCTGCATGAAGATAACTATGCATATAAAAAATATTTTTTTTATAACCTGATTTACATCTCAGTTTACACACTATAAAATAAATTGGATGATGGATAGGTGGAATGAGAACTGAAACCATTCAGTTCATTCACTACCCATGTACAGCTAGATCGAATGACAGACAGGTGAACTGTACATACGATACATTATAGCATAAGAAGAAATAAGAGAGAATTATTCAATGCAAAACTTTTAATAAAACAGTTGTTATATAAATATTAAACAGTACATATTTATATATCTTTGGCATTCCTTGGATCTCACCCTCCACTGCATGAAGTTAGTTGCAGTAAGCTGGTAGAATAGCATATAGTTTCTATGAAGGCAGAAATTGCCAGTACTAATGAATGACAGATTTGTCAAGACCAAAGAGCTGATGTACACTGCAAGACAGAATCACCATGACTTTATTTAATGACATATTTCTCAAGGCAGCATTGCCAATGTTTGAGGCAGAGTCAGTATGACTTGTTACGTCTGTAAGTTGAGTGGATATGGGACAGAATGCCTAAATGATGCTGCATGGTGCGAAAGGAATTACTTGAGTAGTATGCGGTGCAGAGCTCGTAGAAACAGATTTGCATGTGTTACGTACCCACAGTTATGTTAATATCAGCTGGACAATGACAAACCATATAAGCAAACCTGGAAAGTAGTAACACATTAAATTATAAACATAAACAATTATGAATCTGAGGAAATTATTAGGATAATTAAGACACCAATCATGATGTTCACAGAGTGTTCACTGTTCATATTTAAATTATAGCATTTATGGGCGATAGCAAGAATGTAATCACTATATAATTATATAGCATTTGGAAGCAGTGATGATATACAATAATCTGCAAGAGTGTCATAAAAGAAAAATGCAACAAAGCATATATATTCTGAACTGCAAGTGATGTTCCCTGTTTGTGGTCAGTGCCTAAAATGTAAAGAAGACTATAAACACTCGGTATAGTTATCAGCAAGGACGTGATGTCCCAAAGAATTGTACAGTTGCCACAAAATGACACTAAACAGCCACAGTTAAAGTTGACTGAGTAAAATAAATGATGTAGATAGGCAAGAAACAGACCTGTTGTGCACAGTCACTAGATCGGTTGAACTTTATGTGTCAAATAGGAGTGACAAGTGCCTAATAGTAAATAAACAAAAGATGATGCAACGATGGGGTACAAACACTAGTGGTACATAATACATTGCACAGAGAATCTGATGATCCTGCTCCATAAAGAGAACTTCCAAAGAACACTGAAATACTAGCAAAATAGCTAACTTCCAAGGAATACATCCATCCAAAGAAACACAATGATCACAAAGGAATACACTGAACACACAGTATATACTAACCCTAAATTAGTGCACAAACACTTCGTCACAATGAAAAGTGAACATGATCCAAGTAGATCAAACTGTCAGTAGTATTGTGGAATGTGTAGATCCATACATGGTCGATGTGTGTGTAAAATGGTCCTGATATAACACAAGTATGAATCGGAAGTCCATTGGCCCAGCATAATAATAAGGTTGTCCTCAGTAACTGCATTAATGTGTGGTCATTGAATTTATGGTCTGGATAGCCTGGTACATGTAGGAGCAGATATAACCTTTCCAGAATAACTGATCTAGAAAGTGGATTAATACCATCTGTGGTAAATTACAGATTGGGAGGCCTAACACAGTCGACACTGCTGCAGATTGCTAGATAATTCTTTATATGGGGAAAGTACAGTTATCCACTGGAAAAAGCTTATTCCGCACCCCATATCAGAATTGATCAGATTTTGAAGCCCTCAGTTGCACTAGACATATCCAGCAATGTTGACTTCATGGATATGCAAGTACTCCATATCAGTGGTTGGTATAACAGAAAATTCACTGTAGCATAAGAAAGCAAAGAAAGCTAATGGAGATGCAGTATACCATCCTCCGAGGGACCAAAGAAACCATTTGCAAGCACAGGACACTTGTGCATCAATATATGGAAGGGTATGGGTAACCTTGTGCTAGTGGTCCTAACATTCCTTAATACCATTTGCAGTCTTGGACAGCATGAATATAATGCACCATCAGGGGGATGATATATGTCCAATTTGACATGGAAATATTTCATGCCACACAAGTACATCTTGATGTTTACTAAATATGAATAATCTTGTAGCAATATGCAACAAACTCTGGTGGCCAAGTGGTCTAAAGCGCTCACCGTTATGGATCACTGCCATCTCACCTATCTGCGTTGGTTCAAGTCTCGGATTCGGCCAATGTGGGTATGTGAGAAAGCTTGCCAGTAGCTTCTCGGTGGTTCTTTCCATGGTTTTCCTGAGTTCTTCCTCTGCCATTTATACTGGCCGCCATGTATAGCCTATCTTGTGCTGGAAAATGGCGTTAAACCTAACAACAACAACAGCAACAAACTCCACCAGGACATCTTTATCAGTGAGTACTGAAGGTAGATCACATTTGCAGTCCCAGTGGTACGACATGACCAGGAATTGTCTGAAGGCTTTATAACCCAACAAATTAAAAAATTGTATGTGGTTTATGTGCAGCTTGCAGGAACTGGTCCATAGTTTTGTTTAGTAAAGTATCAGCTGCTCAAGGGCGGGGCATGGATGAGGAGTTTTCTCTGCCAGATGCCAGAAGAGACAGCATCTGCAGTTAGGTTATTTTTTCCTGGGACATATTCTCCTTAAATCTCGCCAAATATTGAGCTGAAATTCAAGTTAAAAACCTGAGCAATTTCATTATCATGGGCGACTTAGATCAACATTTTATCTTAGCGTTACTGATATTGTCACAGTGGAACAAAATCTCTTTTCTCTTTCACATATGGCCCTATAAATGGGCAGCAACTAACATGAGTTAGATTTCCAGAAGAGACATAGACAACTTGTCTGTACCCATTATGTGAAAATTTGCAGGCCACGTTCCTTGGAAGCACCTGCCTTGGAAAAAAAAAACCCGCTGAATCCAAGAGTTGATGATATATAAGGATATATAAGTAATGATTTCAGGATCAGTAGCAAAAGTAACATTAGATTCCAGGAAAAAGTCATTCAGCATCTTTAGATCCATTCTACATTCACTATTCAGTTTCTTTGTATAACATATTCTCTAGTTGACTGACAGGAACTAGAGACCGAATTTTTTGGAATATCTCACTCACATGGTAGCCCATATTGGTACTTTTCCACAAATTAATGTCTAATTGCTTTAGTTGGACTATACTTACTCTGATGTCTTTTTCCTAATGGAATGAAATTGTTTCAAGCAAGTGGATATGTTTTCAAGTTCAAGTTACAAATATTTCATTTGGTTGAAATGACATGGCAGCCAAGAAATGGCAGAAGTCGGTTGAAGTTAGAAAATTTTTCTTTAATGAAATGAAGAAGACCATACTAATATGATTTTATATCCACTTTATTTACTTCAAATTGAACTGTTTCAAGACCAAAATCCCTTGGACCCAAATGATTTTGTTGGTTTTAAGGGGTTTTCACATTACTGGGGTTCATTGTTTTTATCCAAGAATAAGATGTTACCCAGTTTCTTTCTTATATTCAAGTAAATGTAAAAATTTCATTGGTCAGATAAATGTGGTAACTTGGATTTCATAGGATCCATGTTTAAGTGTTGGTTTTACTTTTCTGTTTATGTCATTAGGCTGTTTAGAAATCATTTGATGACCATGTGCCCTCTTTAAAGACCATTGGCTGACCACATGCCCTGTTTAATGACCATTGACTGACCACATGCCCTGTTTAATGACCACTGGCTGACCATATCCATTAATTTGGTTTTGTGGGTTTCATTAATATAACATTGACATTTGGGACCAAATATTTATTTCAATTTTCAGAATGGAATAGTTTCAGGGAATTTTTGGGCCTACAGCTTTAGTTATTAAAATTAAAAACAAAATATGTGAGCAGTAACAAGATTAAGTTTCAAGTGATTTTGGTTGACAGAGATGTCAGACTTGAGTGAATTCACTGTATCATTTTTTAATTTTTAATGTTTTAATTCAGAATTTGTGCTCAGTAGAGTTCTTTATATTTTTCTTTTGGTGCTTGATCATTTTGTGTTGCATCATCAAATGTGGCCACTGTTGTCTTTTTTTAAATTTCTAGGAAAAAGTTTTCTTCCAATATGTTCTTGATATTTTGCTCACAAGGCCATAAACCAAGTGGACTAGGTTCATGGCCTTTTTATGCATCGTTTCACATCCTGGCATCAAAGTCTTTCAAGTTGGTGTAAAATGATGCCAGTCTACTATCAAATATGACAACCATTACTAAAAATAGAACAAATTTTAAACAACTTTGTCTCCAAGTAGTGAGCAAAATTTGATCATATTTTACAGAAAGAATCATGGTATTTAGACCTTTAAACTTGTTACAAATGATGCTATCTGCAGTCATATTTGATTGCCATGTCAAAAATATAAAAATATCCATTATCCGTCAGTAATTGCTATGATCAGCTTCTTCCTGAACAACCACATGACCAGTTTCAACCAAACTTGGCAAACAGCATCCTCGCATAAACAACTTTAAAGTTTATATAAATGATTCCAATCTGTTATTAAAAATGGACACCATTACCAAAAATAAAACAACTTTTAGAATGATTTTTTTTCAATGACAACTGAATGAATTTTCACAAATATTGACAGAAAACATCGTACCTTGAAATCTTTTTGAATTTGTACAAATGATGCTGTTTCAACATAAAATAAACCCATTTTTATTTAAAATGCTAACCTTTAAATTACTACTCCAGAACTGCTGAATATAATTTGCCACAAATTTGATGGAAAGCGTCTTATTATGAAATCTGTTCAGTTTTATGCAAATTATGCCAATGTGCCATCAAAAATGGTTGCCACTGCTAAACATATTTGAAAAATTTAAATGACTTCTCAGAAACTGGTTAGCAGAGAAACCATTTTAGTGTTTTAATTCTTTTAAAGTATGCAGATCATGTTGAAAATTCTTAATTGACTTGTCAGAAACCACAATACAGGATTTTCCAGATGTTACAGAAAGCATTCTGGCATGAAGGGATTTTCAACTTGTGCAAATGATGTCAGTCTGCCATCAGATATGACTGCTATTACTAAAAATAGAAAAGCATAAAAGTAGAAAAACAATGCATAACTTTCTCTTTAAAAAATCCAAACAGAATTTGACCTACCCTGATATACAGTGTCTTTGCATAGGGGTTTTTCAGTATTAAATAAATGATGATAGTCGGTGATGAAATATAGATCAAGATGCAAAGAACATTAGTTTTCGTAGCACATGTAATCAACTAGATTTAAGAATTTGGTTGTCATTGCCAAGGTCAATCTCACATTATCTCATGCTGGCATGGTAAATGTGAATATTTGCTGTTTTATAAGTTTTGACAGATAAGGAGTAAATGTTTGTATTTAATTCATCAGTAACATTTTAATCTTAATATACGGGGTTTGCCAACTTTAAAGCTAGGGACGTTTGTGCACAGGCTTTCAAAAATCACATCAGAGATTGACTCGATGCAAAGTATTGATTTCATGGTGATAAAGTAGGTGCAGATTTGTAATAATATAATGTGAGATTTTTTTGACAAGTGTCTGGAAATAAAAGGTACTTGTCCCTAGTGATTAGCCACCTAGATTTCTTTAAAAGTGCAATTGATGTAATTAAAGCTATAAGACCCACAAGTGGTGTTTAACTTCTAATATTTATATAATAACTACAGAAAACATATATATTTATAGTATGACAAATAATTAAAATGGATTAAAAACATATATTTACAATTTATTAATTGTGGGTATACATAAATCATGTACCTTTTGTTATTGTTTTATGTTGTTGATGAGACAAATCTTCTAGTTTATATATAACAAGAAAAAACTTGTATGATGCTGCAAAGTGTGCACAAAAGTCCCATTGACTTAGTGAGGTTTCCTCTTTAGTATGAATTTATTGGCATATTGCTTTAATGTGGAAGCAAAGATAACAAGAAAACAAACATTCTTCATTTTTAAAAATAAATGTTATGCTGTTTCAAGAAAACATCCCATTTTTTATTTTATGGTATGTTATAATAATAATTGTATTATGTTGTCATATTTTGGCACAAGCTCAAATCTGCTGAGAGCATGTTCAGTTTCCCAGTCAGCTTCCTCTGGATCAAGATGGCATTTATAAAATTAATCAATTTTCATAGTTTAGAAACAATTATTGCTGCCACAATCATATCTCAGAGTAAAATAAATTCTAACTTGTACAAATGTAAGATATGGTGGATATTAATGTTGCTGTAAATTATGTTTAATAAACTAACACGTAACTATTATTTAATTATAAGTGTGAAGTATTGTATTGCTTCCTTAATATTCTTTTGCCCCAAAGGAAATTTTGTTTCCCAGATTATGTATGGTGTAATCCATACATATACCCTGTAGCAATCTATATGTCTACATTCTGTCTTACTGTCCTTGTGTGTCCTTCATATCATGTATGGATCAATCATATACGGTCTGATCCAATTTATCCATCAAAGTTCGTTGGACTCGATATTGTCAGATAAAGGTGACCGTCAAATAAGCAAGTTTTACTATAAGACAGAGTTCATTGTTTACCACTGATGTTTTGTTTACATTTTGGTAATCAGACTTAAGTAATTGAGAAGTATAACCATAATGCTCCTTGACCATTCTGTTGTGAACACATGTCAGTTATTCATTATTGTCACCTCGAGGGATGTAAGCATCAGATTGTAGAGCAATTTGGCCAGGATAATTAACATTGGGTTAATGAATTAAGATTGAATATAATTAAAGCATTTCTTATGCAGATGAAGACAATGGATTCCGTGCATGAGAGTGCACTTTGCTAATTTGTTGATTGTGCTTCAAAGTTTTATCTGATACATTTGATGATAACTTGCAAGTTCCAATAAAATGTACATGTCTTTTCTTTCCTTTTCCATATGTTTATGAGTGCAAATGAAATGGGGTTATTTACATTGCATGGTGACAGTTAAAATCACTGTCTTTGGAAATGAACTGGTTTGAACATAATGATGGGTTTGGCTCTGCAGGTTTACAATTTAAATTCTAGCTATGAAGGTTAGTTCATTTGTGTTTGCTAACATGGGAAATATATGCTTTTGATGCAGAAAGGGAGGCAACTCAGACTTGACTGATACACAAATTTGTGGGTACTGCATGTCAGCTTGATTTATATGAAAAGTCTGTCATCAGTTTATTAACTTTAATTGACCTTTTAAGATCTAATATAGATTAATATTTAAAAGTCCATTATAGGAATATTTGTTATGGACAAAGATTATGATCATCATTTATCATTGAAAGTGGATAGCTACCCCTCCCCCCCACTCCCAGACACCCCTCCCCTCACACACATTAGTATTCTCCAAAATTT
Source organism: Sinohyriopsis cumingii (assembly GCA_028554795.2). NCBI lineage: Eukaryota > Metazoa > Mollusca > Bivalvia > Unionida > Unionidae > Sinohyriopsis > Sinohyriopsis cumingii. The sequence goes on along the minus strand of JAPYKE020000079.1, from coordinate 1,405,603 downwards.
GTTTCCCTCACTATCTCATGCCCTGGCTTCTGCTGCAATCAGTGTTTAAGGACCTTGTTACTTGTGACATTGAGGGATAGGTATGATGTGAAGTACTATTTTATGCAGTTTTCTTGGTTAAATGGCAGTTGGATAAAACCTAGTAGACTGCATATATCTATCTATTTTTGTATTAATTTTCAAATTATCTTAGTCAGTGTCAAGTTATTTTTAAAAGAGCAGGATATTGGAGATAAAAGTCTTGACACCAGAAAATAGTCCATTTAAAGATAGTCTGAAATATGTTGAGGAGTTAAGAACATTGCAAGAATATAAGAATATAATTTTGAAACTTGGTGTAATGTCCTTTTTTTAGGATCAAGTGATGATAATGAAATATCTGTATCTAGAATGATATGAAAAAGTCTTAAGTGAATGAGGAATACTGTGAGTTCAAACCATAGGATACCAGTTTTTATGGATTATTTTGCTTGCTACAAACTGAATTCAAAGTCCCAATGAACTATGATCCTTTTGTGAGAACAAAAGGAATTCCTCAATCCGTGAATTCCAGCAGTGACAAAAATATAGTTTTTCCGAACACCTATATATGCCTATGAAAATAAATGAATTTGCAGTATTTGAGGTAATTAGTGGCATTAGATTTCAGAAATTTTGTTGTGTATTTCAGCAACACTTCTGGTATCAAAAGAGCTTTAAGTTTTATCTTGCAGTCTGGATGTAAGTTGGATAAATTTGTTTGCCAGTATATAGATATTCTTATCCGCCTTGAATTTATGTTTGTATGTATACTGTATGTCCTGCTAGGATATCATTGCATTTGTCACTTTAAAGTTTGATTGGTTGCTTTTGTCAGTAAAGCTCATCTATATCTGTATTACTATTAATAAATTGTTTACTAACTTCATTCTTTCACTGCATTTGCACAAAAAAAATTATGAAGGTAAAAATATCGTGATTTACTGTACAAAGGTAAAATATTCAATATTGACAATAGAATTATATTTTGGATAAAACTAACAAGGCAAAACCATTGCCATATAAGATTATGCATGATTTACTATGTATATGGCTAACAGTTGATAATTTTTATCATTTAAAGGGAGATAAGGTTAATAATTTGATAAAGTTTAAATAATGAATAATTAATTGACATATATGACATGTTCAATATTGCTTGTGTTTATGTGTTTCTCCTTCAAATACATTCACCAGTCACATTATGTAAGGAATATTAACCTATTACCTTGCAAATCAAGCCCTAATAAAAGATGAAAAGTGTCTTTTTCTGTTATGTAGACAAAGGGCAATAACTCTTTCTCATTACCTTCTCTTGCTGCCACCAGGTGTTGCTAGTTTTCAGGTATGCTGCTGTAATAGTAACAATGTACTGCTTAATCTCTGACAATCCAAGCCATTTTTGTGTTTTAATTGAACCATTTAATGTTCCTTTTGGATCTGTTGTGTGGATTAATCATTTTGCACACGGTTGTATACATTATTTTTTGCAATTTCTGCCAAATGTGAGTTATTTTATCGCCTTTAGGAACTTTGTGTATTTAAACTACATTATACACTCTGTCACTGACCTCATGCAAGGTCATTACAAATTGACATGACTTTATTTTGCTTACTCCATTCATAATGAAGAATATATTATCAAGTTTTAATATGCTGTATTGTTAATTTATGCTTAGTTTTTTTGTTTGGTGTTGTTGTCATAGAATTGTTAATGTGGCATTCTGCATCAGTTAATGTGGCATTCTGCATCAGTTCTTAGCATGGCTATAGACTTATAACATGTCACTTTTGTTAACTTTTACATTAGTAACGACAGTGATTTAACAAGTTTGTAATGTACTGCATTACTAGTTTTATGCTTTGTTTTTCTTGTGTTGTTTCAGTTGGAATGCCATCTAAGTGCTTAAAGTGCAAATAAATTTAAAGCAAGGGAGGATAACCATGACTCCAGTTTAGTATGTACAAAATGTACATTGACTCCATACAGTATATGTAACACATGGTCAGAAGACATTTGGGCCTTAGTGATCCAAACGGCAGCTAATGGGAAGGAATGATGGGCTAAATTGAGGAATGAAATCATTGTTGCCCTCAGCATTGGTCTCGAGCCAACCTGGATTGTGAGTCTTTTGGGACATACTGGTTTCCCCTCCCACAGGAAAGTTCATCAGGTGCAACCATTGGCCACAGCCACATCAGCAGCAGCAAGGGAAAGATGATGTGGAAAGGTTACAACCATCTTTCGAACAAATGCTTGTCTGTTACATGAGACGACGATGCAACTCCTGACATCAGGGCAAATATTACCCATTTTTATTCCTTGCTTTCTCCTACACCTTTTTCTGACTAATTGGGGGAGTATTCCCCCAATTTTAGGCAGCCCAATGGGTGTAAGTCCCCCCTACATGACCAAAAATGGCCTTTGGACCTGTAAGTCAGGTGCATGGTGCATGGGGCCATTCAGTCTGATTCTTAATACTGCCCCACCATTATTGACTGTCCGCCATTCAGCCAGCACCAACCATTCAGCCATTCCAATATGGGGACCTTTTCATTGAAATAATCCAGCTAAACAGATCATATGGGGATCCCAATGACAGCTGCACCATGGGCAACTTAACATGGTTATGCCTGAGAGTCCAGTGAGAAATCTGTCAGTCCAGCCAAGCCTTTGGAGCAGCCATTACTGGTGGCAGCCAGACTATTTTGTATACTGCCTGTATCCTGGCTGATCATACACCTAGCACACCAACTAGCAGTTTGACAATGTCGGACATCAGAATGTTCACCGTCTGCCTTCAGGAGCAAGCTAGTGAGATGGGGTATCCATCTGTCGTTCCCAAGAAAAGATACCTGAGATAGAGGACAGATGCTCAGCATCCCCTCCTGTTACCTATTCTACTAATGTAATATGATTGGGGAACATATTTGATGAAGAATCAAATTTTTCAGTAAATTATGTTTCTCGGAGAATACTTACCCAATCACATTACTTAAAAACCCTCCCAACCATCCCACCATGCATTCATCCTCATTAGTATCTCACTCAACTAAAAACTAGTGACACCTGGCAGTGACAAGGGGAGGAAATGGGCAAGAGTTATTGCCCATTGCTTATTTGAGACAGGATGAGACGATTTTGTCTTTTAGTAAGGCTGCATTTAAGAGGTAGAAGGCTAATATTCCTAATGTACATGTAATGTGATTGGGTAAGTATTCACAGAGAAACATAATTTGCTGAAAAGTTTGCTTTCCACTTGTATTTTTGTTTCACCTGCAAAGGCCAATGTGGTTGTGTGAGAAAGCTTGCCAGTAGCTTCTCATGGGTCAGTGGTTCTTTCCAGGGTTTAGCCAGGTTTTTCCTCCACCATTAATACTGGCCGCCATGTAACGCCTATCGTGTGCTGAAAATGGCGTTAAACCCAACAACAACAACAACATCACCTGCAAAGCATTGGTTATGGAAGCATAGGCATGAAAATAAAGTGTTTGCGTTTATCTCCGACACTTTAGCTCATTCAGCTCAAACAGTTTTTCTGACAATGTTGCATTAAAGGCTGTGAAACTTAATGGATCCATTCATCATAGCATTGTAAGTTACACTGATCAAATCTTAGCTGGCACATTTATGAGGCTTGATAAGGGAATTCATTTCCAAGGCTAATATTGATATTTATTAAAGTAGGTCACAGTGATCTACCTTAAGTGATTTTGCAGAAAAGGCAAGACTTGGCATTCTGAAGAATTTTTAAGGTAGTTAAACTAAACATTACATATTATAATATTCCATCGTATTAATTTATTAGGATAAATATTTTTCTACCTTTTGCCCACGTCTTTTTTCCTTTCATTTTATAATGTCAGTATATTGTTAGATTCTTTTCATATGAAAATAAAAATCTGAATCATATCTAGCATTTTCTATAATGTGGAGTTAATTTAAAATTGCTACTTTTGCTCTTCTATTTATCAATATTTTTATTGGTGGATTTATCATGAATTCATGTTTTAAAGCATTCAGTTTTGAGAGATAGAGAGAGAATAATGATTTTTAGGTGATGTTGACCATCCATAATGCCATTTGATTTTACAGTATGGTCTTGTGTTTGATACATATTGCTTAGAATGCATCAGCAAATGCTATTTTCAACTTTTCTAAACCCACTTGACCAATTTCAACCACACTTGGCAGAAAGTGTCCTTGCATAAAGGTCCTGCAAGTTTATACTAATGATGCCAATCCATAATCAAATATGGCCACTGTTACTAATAATAGAAAAATCTTTATATGACATCTGAAAAACTACTTAACAGACTTTGACATGAATTTAGCAGAGAGCATTCTGTCATACCGTCCTTAGCACTTTTACTATTAAGGTCTGTTGTCAGATAGGAAAACCTTTAAATAACTTTTAAACAACCACTGAGTAGAATTAGACAAAATTTGACAGAAAACATACTGGTTTAAGAGACTTTCAAGATTATATAAATAACACCAATCCACCATCAATTATTGCCACCATTACTAAAATTGAAAGAAGAAAAATCTTTCACTGAATTCTTCTAAAAAATCTCAGAACAAAGTTTGACCAAATTCAACAGAAAGTATCCTTGCATTGAGAAAAAACAAACATTTTTACAAGATTTGCCATCACTTCTTGCAGCCAATACAAAACATTAGTTATACTGATTAAAAAGGCATAAAAACTGCTAGCAAAATGTTTACAAATTTCACAGAAAACATTTTTATTAAAGACTTTTAAAATGTTTACAAATTATGCCAACTTGTTGTAAAGTAGGTCACATTTACCAAAAATAGAAAAATCTCAAAAAGTGCTCAAAACAGCTGAATAAAATTTGACCTGATTTTGACAGCAGAAAAAAAATTCTAGCATGGTGGTATTTAAGTTTTATTAATTTTGTATAAATGACGTCAGTACGCCATCAATCATGGTCATCATTACTAAAAAAACAAGAATTTTTAAAAAAACAACTTTTAAGCAAGCACTGAACAAAATTTTACTGAAAGCCTTCTGGCATGAATGCCAATTGGACTTAAACACATGATACTAAAGAATCATCAAATATGGCCACTGTTTCTAAAAATAGAAAACCTCTAAATGACTTATCAAAGTACATGTATACTGCATCAAATTTGCAAATTAACAGAAAGCATCCTGGCATGAAGGCCTTCTTCCCAAAACTGGTCAGCAGAAGTTTATCTAATTTTACATCACATAACAGCTGTTGAGTTTGCGCAAATGATGCCTTTCTGTCAGCTAGTATGGTAGGGCCCTTAGTGGTCTATAGTGCTCACCATTCCGAATCACTGCTATTTCACCTTTGTCAGCTTGGGTTTGAGTCTCAGGCTCTGCTAACGTGGGTGTGTGAGAAAGCCTGCCATGAGCTTCTTGTGGGTTGGTGGTTCTTCAAGGGGTTTTCCAGGGTTCTTCTTCCACCAGTTATACTGACCGCCATGTATAGCCTATCTTGTGCTGAAACATGGCATTAAACCCTACAACAACAACTAGTATGGTTAATGTCATCCATTATGCCCTTCCGTAAGTCATTATGGCAACTGTCAACCAATATGGCTGCTTAACCAGTGTGGCTACTATCAACTAATGTGGCTTCTGTCAGCCAATATGAGCTTTTTATGAAAACAAATGTAATAACCTTTAAACATCAGAAAGTATGCAAAACCAGATTTCTTGATCGATTGCCTAAATGTCAGTCAGGTGAACAGTCACATGTCCATTTGGGCCTCTTGTTGATTTTTTCTGCAGTTAAAAATGTAAATAACTAACAAGTCATCAAATAGAGATTTTGTAGGAGTAAATTCAAGCCTGCTCGGCAGAGATAATCTCACTTTAGTTTTGTGGCATGAAAACTATACATGTATGTATTATAAAATCATAACAGGAGGAATCACTCCTCAGTGTCTGTAAAGAAGGCAAACTGTCAGCATATTAATTTGCACTGTGAAGTGCAGTTCTCCCTCATTGTAAAGCTGCCCATGGGGGTCATATAGTTTACAGCCTTATAGTTGGACTGCTTAATAATGAAATAAACTGGGTATATATAATTTTACCAGCATATGATGAAATGGGATCTATAACCATAGTCACCCTATAAATAGGAATGGTGTTATAAAGAAGAGTATTATAGTGAGGGAGTGTTGTATATTGAAGATGATATTTATATATTATCAAACCAGTTCCTAATTGCATGAATCACATGATTTTCATGCCTTGATGCCATTGAATTGAGTTGGCACAAAATAATGCATGCTTTTTTTTTAATTCTCTGAACCATATATGCATTCTTGCAATATCTGATTGATAATAACTTGAATAAATTTTTATTTTCCTATTGTTTTTATTGTGCTATTTTCTGACTGAGGATTGAGTGTATGATTATAACATATTATCAAACAAAACTTATGTAACAGATTGATTTTACATATTTTGTAACAAAATTATTTCAAGTTTGAAAACTATCATGTAACAGGGTTTTTTCCCTCAGTATGTCGAGTTGCTCTTTTGCAAGCAAATTTGATAGATTTCTTTTATATTTTTACCAGCATTTATTTTTCTTCTTCTGTGTTATACAATTTTATATTACCAGACTTTGCCAGTCAAAAATATGATTTTGCTTGCTTTATATAGCCTCCTGCTAAATACGTCATTTATTTTAAGTGCAAATTCTTTAAGCTATCAATCTGTTTGATGCAGACATATTAAACAATAATGCTTACATATAATTTATATTTTGATTTATGTACTCCATAGCTGCACATGTGAAATGCCTCAGTGTGTCCTTGGGAAATGCACTTAGCTCCCAGGGCATGGCATAGCCATTAATGTGTTACAAGTGCTGTTAATACCAACCAGTTAAATAAATAAAACATGCACTGGATGGCAGAATGGGACAAAATATGATGATGTCTTTTGAACTGTATGTTGACCTAAACAGATGTAAGCATGTATCAGTTGCCTCCTAATATATACCATATATACTCTTTTATGAGTCTAACTGCAACCTGCACAGACCCAGATTTACGATCACATAATGTACTGGCAGATCTGGATGAGTGTAGTTTATCAGGAGTAATCAGTAGAACAAACAGCATAGATCCTGATCTGCAGATACAGTATACTATGGCAGGTCAGGATCTTTGTTGTTTGCATTTTGACTTGAAGTATATTTGGTTCATTCTATTGGGTATGCATCTTTAAAATACTATGTATACTTGCTTACAAGACCAGTTCAACTGCACAGTTGAGGATATGCTATTGTATAATGAGCTGGCGGGTCTGGTTCTGTACTGTTATGAGTAATCAGTAGAAGAAGCAACATAGATCCTGATCTTCTGGTGCATTATGCAATGGCAGATTGGGGTCTCTGTTGTTTGTATTTGGACTCATAAGCAAGTACTGTATAAATGTTAGGTGAAGTCAGCTAAGTCTACCTATTTTTAGAAGAGCTACATTAATTATTAACAGGAAATGTGAAAAATAAACAAATGTCAAAGTGCTAGTGTGGAATAATATTATTGTTTGGTCAGTTCTTAGGCTGTTCACATGAACTATTTTCCAGGCTGCTACAAAATGGTCAGATCAAAGTTACATTTATAATCTTTTTTTAAAAAAATCATGTTACTTCAAAGAAGAAAAATGTTTCTGCACAGTAACTTAAGTTTTTCACAATTTTCAGTAGGATCTGTTGTGGTTGGCTTGCACTTGGCTAGAAGGGTATTGATTTTCAGGTCAAGGTCTTTGAGACTGAAAGAAAAAAATTGTTTTTCACAAATAACATTAGTTCTACATCAGACAACAAGACTAGGCTTTGTTGGTGGCTTGCACTTGCAGCAAGGAAGAAGCCTGTTGAGGTTAAATGTCGAATATACTGACTAAAAGAAGAAACAAAATTGTGGCACAAAATTTAATTTATCTACAGAGATGACTATTAAACACATGGGGTAATATGGTGTACTGTTCAAAGGTATTAGTGTTATTTCATTAAATACTATTGGCATATATATATATATATATATATATATATATATATATATATATATATATATATATATATATATATATATAGAATAGTATGTATGCTGTATTAATGATATACCACTTGTATAAATGTTTCATTAAAAGAAAACAAGGCTTGCTGAGTTTCCTTTTAATGGAAAATATATACGAGTGGTTATCATTGATACAGCATACATACATTACGTATCTTTTATTTATATCACGTAAAAATACACATATTTGCACTTTGAATTGAGTTATTATATGCTCTGGGGAACTATGTATTGACCAAGTGAATGAAATCCTCACATCCCTGCAAGTGTGTCCGCTACAAAATGTTGTTCTATGATTTTTCTTGTTGTTCACAATCACATATGCAAATGGATAAGTTGATTGTTTTCTTTTAGAGTTTTTATTTTTATTTACATTTATTAAAGCAATATAAGACACACTCATGATTTAAACATGAATCATGGTTTTTGTTTGGAAAGTAGTGCACTAAACACATGGTTAGCTTCTTGTACACTGAACCTGAACTGTCAGGCATTCACATACTGGCGGATCGAAATTAGCTTGGAATAGAAACTAAGCGAAATTAAGAACCAACAAGAGGTCATTAAAATATTTTAATATATTGACAGTTCATCTAAGTCATCATTCTGCATTAATTAACATTTCTAAACTATAAAATTTCTCTCTCTCTCTCTCTCGCTCTCTCTCTCTCTCCTTTGGACGATTTGACTAAACTTTACCATCATTCACAGGTCCAGAGACATCATCGTATGACACAAGCGAAAATCCCCAGCACTCGTATTTTCATGGATTTGCCCCGATATCAAGCTACGATAATCCAGAGAGAGAGAAATAGAGGGGTGGGTGCAACCATTTGGACATTTTTATTTTTAATAATTAATAATCGATTTTTAGAACATAATAAGCTTAAGAAACAACAAAAAAGGATTAAATCACTACAGTATGTAACTGACAAATTATAACATATAGGCCTAGTGTCGACTGGCTCCAGATATTTTGCTTATTCTGTCCCACACGCACAAGATGGGAGAAGGGAATATAAAAAATGAAAGGATTCTGATGAAGTTGTGTACCATTTTAATTTCATTTAGAAAACATGGACTATTAATACTTTTATAGTTATTTTCATATGTCATTTATGATTAATTAATGAGTAGAAATTCATCATTGATCTTTAGGCATGAAGTTGAAATAATGTTTATATATTCATATTATTGTGCCATGGGTGGATCACAATTTGATATACCAGTAGTATTGGTATATCAATTTGCTTTATACCAACACTTTAAATGCCATGTTATTTTTAATTTATGTGGTATATATATATAGAGAGAGAGAGATATTAAATGCCAGTGGCTCTTTCTGTTAGATTGTTTACTAGTACATCTATTGGGTGCATCAGCTAGCCTAAACTGTATTCAAAACCATAAATTCTTCGAAAATGGAATCTGATAGTTTTTAACTGTACACATAAGCAAAGTTGCAAAATAAAACAAATCTTTACATTTATTGTGCTTTTCTATTTTTAAAGGTCAGTTAGAGAGGTTTTTGAATAAACTTGTTGTTAAATCATCCATTTATGTTGTTATAAATTTTGATTACATAGTTTATGAATAATTAGATTTTAAAAGTATGACTCAAAAAAGTTGACCTAGGTATTACCTTCCCCTTATGTGTACATCTAAGTGACATTACTATAATAAAAAAAACTTGCAAATGTTGAGATTTAAGTGTATGGAATCTATGACAGGTTATGAATGAAGGGCAATCCTTTCAAAATTGAAAGTATTTAAATGACTATTGCTACACTACTGATCACTATGGTAATTAATAGGTCAAGAACCAAACAATAGAATTACAAAAATACGTGCGATCTCAACATATTTTCAAACTTTATATTATTATAAGCCACATTGAGAAAATGAGTACATCAAATCCCTGTTTTTAGCAAAATGTATTAACACCAAAACGTTCTTCGAAAATAATGTACAGTTTTTTACAATGGCATATATCCGACCTCATTAAATATACCTGTAACACTTTATCTCCTCACAAAATATTATTTTGTCATGTTTGATATTTGCTGTGTTATTATGTCTCCCTTATAAAGCTGTTGAGCAAAGATTTAATGAAGATGGCCATTATCTATTATGACTTTAAAGCATTAAACTAAGTAAATGAAGAGAGTTAAACCAACATGTTTAGCAACATTCAAAAATAATTTATTTCTCAAGAATATAAAGTGAACATTTAAAAAGAACTTACAATATTGTGAATTAAATAATCCTTAAGTACAGAGAATTGCAAATGAATTCCAATGGTTTTCCGAATGAATTCCAGTCGTGAATGCGGATGTACCAATAGCCTGGAATTGTGTTGATGCACTAACAGTCATATATCGCAATGTAATAATCCAAAATGTCTCTAAATAACTTTAACAATAATCCTAAAATAGTGATATAGTCCGAAAGTATTACTGAACACTTTGTAATTCCTCCAAATAATTTAAATAAATAAATCTGTTCAAATTAAAACTGGAAACAACTGATTCCTCTTAAGATTCAAAAATAGGAATAAATATTTCTGATGTAAACAACCTTAATATTAAAACCTAAGACAATAAAAAGGACCAGGATGATGGAAAAAGTTCGTTACCAGAACGATTTACAGACGTTAGATAACTGTCCTGTTGATCATAGGACGATTGATCATAACCCGTTGATCAAAGGACAGTTTGATCACTGGACATGTAATCATCGATCTCGTGAATTATTCAACAATGAACGATCAATGATAAAAAAAATTAAAAGAAAAAATAATTTATAAGCCAAATTTAATAGAAGAAAAACATTTTAGGGTTTACATTTCTGCATCATGTCGAAAAGCTACACATATGTGACCTCAAAGCCTAATAGAAATTCTACGAAGCCATTCAGTAGGTCTACTTTGCCAGTCAGTATAAAAATTCACTCACTATACAAAGCAATTCCATAGATCAACCATGTCGACTAGTCAGTCAAATAAAATTAAAAATTACCCGACGATTCTGTCGGTTCTTTACTGATTCACTTAACTGCAATATATATTTTGTTTGAAATAACTTATTGGTTTCAGTCCAGCATTTTTTAGTACATTTTTTTTAAGTATAATAAGCATTCAGTTTGTTTAAAAATAAATTGGTGGGTAATATTTTTCAAAATTCTCTAATAATTAAAATTAACATATTTTGTAAATTTAAATATTTTTACTCAGCGGAATATGATCATTGATTAAGCGGCGCCGTGATCAGACAGTCATATGATCAACGGGTTATGATCAATCATGATTAAACATCCAGACACTGAAAAACCGTAGCAAAACATGGGTGTACATTTTCATTTGCTCTAAGCAATATGACATCCTTGGAAGTTTTTGAATTAACAATGACGGTCATTTACCTTGTCCCGTCACACTATACAGGAATTTAATTAAACAGCTTCAGGATGAAAGGAGCAGTTGCAAGATGTTGACAGGTGCGCTAAGTTTTGTGTCTTAAAAAGTAACATTTTCTAAGAGATGGAGACAAAACTTCGGTATTCATTTAGCTTTTCTGAGACATTGATCAGTGGATGAAATATTAAATTTGCACGATAAACATTAAATAAATAAATTTTAATATTAAATAAACTTTGTTGCCAGGCGTATTCCATCTAGTTGCCAGCAATATGGAATCTATGGCATTCGAGTTCTTTGTCATATTTAATCGGCAGTTTGATTAAAATCGTGAATTACATTTCGATATATGTCGAGAGTGCGGACATAAAGGAGATCTGACTGAATATCTTTACTAGGCCACGCTCTTTTGACGTATAGATTTACCAATCAAATCAATTTTCATATTTATGACAGTAACTCAATTAATTCGGAACATATCGTTTATAACGATAAATCCCCTTAATACGAATACAACGCATTATTTGATAGGTTACTAAACATAGATGGACTAGGAATTTAACCGTCATTGGTGCCTGTCAGATTTACTTCTTACAAATATATCTCGATTTTAATGAGATTGATTACACGGTTTTCGAACCTATTGCTGCATATTATTTCAGAATTTATATACAAAATCTGAATAGTATGTAGAAATAATATCGTCTGATTGATAACTAAAACCTTTACCGGAAGTTTCTTATTGATCTTGAAGCGGAATTATGGTATACGATTGGATACATTGTTCAAAGGGATACATTTATGAAGCGAACAACAGTTTTTGGTGTGACTAATGTAGCGGCTTCTTGATTTTAAAGAGTACCAAATTAATATTTAACAATTTAGAAATATTGGTTAAAAACAAAAACCGTTAAGGAAAATATTCAACTTGTTTTGCATTTTGGTCTTTTCTATAAAATAATTTACGTCATGTGATTTTGTGGAATAGACTTTGTGGCAATAAGATATTACCATAATAATAACCATGTCAGTGCGTTATTTAAATTTGTGGTTGAAATGCCATCTGGAGAAGTAAAAAGTTGGCTTTAAAAGCTACATCACACTCAACAATGACTTTATAAGGTGGCAAGGTACAGTTTCGTAAATTGGCCCCTGGCAAATTTCTTAACTTAAGGCTATGGCGTGACGTTTTCAGCTATTATTGTTTACTATCTAAAGATATGGATACATCTGTGGTGTTTTGGGCTTGTGTTGTTCTTGAAATATATGTCAGGCATGTACACCTTCCATAGTTATCGTGCAGTATGTTGATAGTGAAATACTAATAGTCGCCTAGGAAGAAGATCTAGCCTCCCATATCAGTAAACAAATGGGTTTGGGGAAAGTAGAATATCTTAAAAACGGCTTGGATGACACCTATTTTCAATTGCATCAGCCTGTTTAGTACACACTGTTTTGCAAAACTGTCATCTAGGAAAAGGGCTTGTGTTTGCACCGTGAGCATCACATGGTGTCAAAAATAACCGATAGTCATGAAAATTGCAGGTATATAAATTTGGGTTTGGGGTGCATAAACTTATTCTGCTATGAACTGTCATTGACTTCTTTGGTCAAGTGGATGATACTCTTAGGCTATGTTTTAATATACGTATCCAAAAATATGGACCTTTTTGACCTCACTTGTGTATTTGATTTTTGTATGATTTTTTATACTAGGTCGCTGATTGCGGCATTAAATTTGTACATAAAAAATGGCCACTGCCCCCTAGCGCATCTGAGCCGCCATTTCGCTGGTAAGCCAATATCACAGGCCGCTAAAAACATCTGTATATTGATTAGTTAGTCAGTGAAGATAATCACACAACAGTCATGTGATCTCGTAACATCTAGCTTGGGAACTTTGTCTTGAATAACAGTGATTTTTTAGTCGCTAAGCATAAGCGCAGTCTGTCTTGGAGAAGAAAAAAAGTTCGGTGATTCTGTGCTTTCACATAAGGTGAAAACTGATAGTCATCTGCATTCTCACGACACATGCGAGGCATTTGTCAGCGAATGCCGCTTTTGCTGCCATAGCATTCTATACAGACAAATAGGTTATCCCATTTCATTACATCTACGAACAAGAGATATCAAGAGCCGCTTTACTTAGTCTGGTTCTTGTTCTCATTTTTTAAACATGACATAAGATTGTTTTACGATAAGTAAGGCAGAATCCAGTCAGCGTGCTTGTGTACTAACGCTAGGTGACTAAGGTTTAGATGATCCATGAATCAAACCAGCTTTACATCAGCAAAGATTCTGGGAGTGAGCCGTTAGGAGCGTTATCACAGATTTTACAAAAACTGCAGCTCGGGGGGGTGGGTGTTATTGTTGTCTGGTTCTCGTGATTGGTTTGTAAATTTCATACAAGGGTGCAATATTGTGCAATTTTAATACATTTATTTATTTATTTATATTTTTATTTATTTATTTGTCCATCTTTTGATGTTTCATGTACCCTAATCTTTGAAGACCTCTTGGGTTTATATTTGTATTTAAGTGGAACAATTCATGTCATTTTATACTCCATTTGGGTGCCCAGAGTGGCCGAGTGCTCTAAAGCGCTCGCCGTTACGGATCACTGCCATCTCACTTCTGTCTGCGTGAGTTCGAGTCTTAGGCTCGGCTAACGTTGGTACGTGAGAAAGCCTGCCAGTGGCTTCTCGTGGGTCGGTGGTTCTTCCCAGGGTTTCCCAGAGTTCTTCCTCCACCAGTTATACTGGCCGCCATGTATAGCCTATCTTGTGCTGAAAAAATGGCGTTAAACCCTCAACAACAACAACAACAACAACAACAACAAATACTCCATTTGAAAAGAAAATCTACATTTGTAAGTTGATAGGTATTAAAGATCTCTTAAGACCGCAAACAATGCCTTACAAAATGTACTTGAAATACAGTTGACTATGATACTGGTTTTATTATAATAGTGGACCTGGAGATTCTATTACACTTTCATGACTATTTCAAGGACACCTATTAGTATCAGAAAAATTCATTTCAGATACAAATTATTGGAAATGTATAAATCCAGCGGTATCAAAACTGTTATGTACGTTGACAAATAAAGTGGCACAAGTCATTGGCTGCAAAAATTAAAAGTTTATATGTAATTGTGTTCTAAACTGAACAGACATACAGTAATCTTGCCTGCTTAACAACCATGATAAAAATATAAAATTGAGCTGAATACAATTTCAATGAAAAAAAAATCAACACATAATTTTCAAAAAGACTGCACTGTATTCGGTCAACTGTTGGAATGAGAACAAGTGTTAAAAACGTATGTAAAAGAAAACGAAATTTCTAATGACGCCAGGTGAACAACTGTTGACGATGTCTTTGTACTGGTCAGTTTGAAAAACAAGCAAACTAGAAAATCGAATTAACTAAGCTAATTTAGTGTGGATACCAAGTGTTAAGAGTCATCCAAATGATACAAAGTCATGGCGTGTCTATTAGCAAACAGACAATATTTACATTGAAAGCTAAGATCAAGCTATATAACACTAATCATTATCCAAAGGATAATGTACATATATTTGATTTCCAATAACTTGATAAGGAAATTCCTTAAGTCTTAAGGATGAGGTGAATGGTGTCTCCATAAGATAATTTTATTTATTCACAACAGATAAGAACAAATAGAAAGTTTGTAAAGAAATGAAACTATAATCAATAAGAATTTGAATTTTGAAATGAATAAATGTTTAGCCAAGCACAAGGAAAATGAGAAATAAATAGATAAACTCATATTATGTAATCACGAGATTAATAGCATGACGTGTATAAAGCAGCGTTTAGAATGTTTTTTTTTAATTGAAAAACGTAAATGTGTTAACGTACGGAAACGTAAATTCTATATAGTAAAAAGACTCTAAACGCATTTTATCACCCACCCCGAAATTCTTATTTTAACGTATCAACACAATTTCCTTTCATCTCATCTGGGATAAGATGGTTTTCTTCAGATGATCTTTTTTTGTCCTTGCTGTAAAAATGATTGTCTGACAGACATGTTAAGTATTTCTCTGTGCTGCTGTATAGTTACTATAGTTGTTGCTATTCATGAGTTGTAAAATGATTTGATCACTTTCCTCACTCTCTTTGCACACTATTAAAACACACATCAAGCTCATTCTCTAAGGACAAAATAGTGACATTTGTTAAAGTTGTTTAGGCTGCTCTATCAAAAATGTTCTATAATGTAATATAGTTGCCAAAGAAAGCACGTCTTTTCTATGTTCCATCAGCTAATTGCATATTATTGCACATCGTACTGAAAGCAAGTATTTGTCTTGTTCGTAGTCTTGCCTTCCACTTACCTCTCCCTCTGTCACTTCAGATTTTTTAGCAAGTGTCGTGTTGAATCCAACATATTGTAGAAGAAAACCAAGATGCGATGAACAACGAACCGCTAGCGTTTGGAAGACAAGTGGTATTCTAAATAGTTTGCCATCGACCGCGAACTTGCTTCTTTGCCAGTATTTTGTGCATTACCCGCTCCAGGGCTCAAGTTTCTTGACTCATCGTACGATTTTCAATCCAGCTTGTTTTTAACTAAATCAGCTAATAAGAAATAATTTTATGTGGTGAAATTGTGTTTGTCATTCACATCGAAAAGATCATCACTTCTGCAGGATATGATTATGTCCTTCTTTAGTATTCCAGTTCTATTTGTTTCACCACTTCAATATTTATAAACTATCTTTACCTTCGTATCAACCCAGAAGAAAACCCTTACCTAGTAAAATTGATATGACTGGACAAGGCTTTGCATTGCTTGGATTTACTATTGTTCGGTGTGTATAATATTCTAATGGCGTGCTAGACAGAGGTGCGTGTGTGTGTGTGTGTGTGTGCGATTCGGATTTTTAATGTAGCTTTAACAATTGTTCAGTCATATCGCTTACGATATATGTCGTGTGACAGTTTATAGTGCTGTCTAGCACTGGGACATATAGCATGATATCTCACCCAGTCACATTATCCTGACACCAGGCCGACCAGTCTTAACAGTAACTTCTTATGCTGAGCGCCTAGCGAGGTAGCTGTTAGCAAAAATCTTTGGTATGACTCGGATGGGGTTCGACCCATACTATGTTATGGCAACACGATTCTTCATAAGAATTATGAGCTCACGTAGGTCTGAATTTTATCCTACTCTCATATGCAAGAAGATCTTGCATTTACAGTTTCTTCTGTCATAGAATCATGGTCAGCAATATTACAGATAAAGTGAGAAATATACGGATACAGGTGAGGAAAATGGTTCCGCTCAAGATTCGCTTCATGTTTGCAATGGGATTATCTATTAAGTTTACTTGACCATTTATTGTGTTAAAAACGTTCAAGGCTGTGCTACACTAGCGTTATATTTTTTTATTTATCTATCGTTATAAGAAAAATAACACCATCGAAATAATGTTACTGATACATCGTCAGTTGGTTTTATCAACTAGCCAAGAGGTATTTTCGTTTTCCTCTAACTACCAAGGTTTTATTGTTTATTGTTATTTTTAAAATTGTGTCAAATGTTGCCTTTGGAATGAGTGTTGTCGTTGACTGGTTTACAGATACTTCACGTACGAAATCAGCATGTGCTGTTTTTAATCTAACTTTGTTTTCCATAAATTTTATATGGGGTTTTCTTTCGAACCGTAGCAGACTGATCTTGTAAATTTGATCAGATCTTAAAGTTATGCTATAACTTTAGCTCAAACAAAATGTGGGCAATTATCTATATCACATGGGTTATGTTTTATCCTTGTTACTGCGCTGTCTCAATCATCTTCCTGCAAAATTAATGTTAATTAGCTCAGTGTTACCATCCTTGAACGTTATTTGAAAATCTGAATATTTTCCAAAACAGTGGAGTATTATATCCTTTGATATTTTAAATACAAAACTACATGTTTGTATCTTAAATGTTTAAAAACATATAAATATAAAAAATCAGAGTGTATATGTCGATAAAGCAATGCATCTTAATTATCTTACATGGGTACAGTTTTTGTCTCACCTACTTGCAGTCGTAATTTTCGCTTTACCAGAACTAACAGGAATTTCGTTTGAAATTACTTTAATTTTCTACTTACGGTCGGCCAAATAAGTGATAGTAACACACTTCTAACTAGTAATATTGATATAAAGATATATGACACTTTCTGCGCTTTTGATTTAAAAATATTCTTATTTTTCGCGGTATAGTTAGTACAGACCTCAAGACAAAATTAAATATATAAATGAATTCTGAACTTGGGTTTGCTGTTAAATTTTTCATCTCAGCTAATAGAAAGTAGCGTTACAAAGGTAAAGTCCTTTGTGATTAGCTGTCACAAAATGTCGAGCTCAAATCCAAGCTCAGACGTTTATAACTTCTAGATCAGCTGGTCTTGAGCAGACGTAACGAACACACTTATAGATTTAATTAGGGCTCTTAACACATGCATGTACTTCTTGAAAGAAAAAAACAAAAGTACAACTTGTCACTACTCTAATTTTTATTTTTCTCATAACAAGCAGAAACTTTAGTTATCAAACAAATTTCAAAGACGCTGGTCAACGTATTCTCAAACATCTGAACATTTTACTTTGCGACTCTCAATGATATAAAATAATATTAAGGAACAATTGTACAGTCAGTAGCAAATGAAAGTATTTGCCGATTTATCAAGAGAGTCACACATAATAACATTGTGAAATCTCTTGAAGAATTTGCATCTAATTAACTGCCACCCTAATTATCCATCCACACTGTCAAGCTCTTAAGAGATGTGTTTTAGATGCAATTTTCTGTTTCATGCAGCCACCGTTCGCAAAATATAATTTTCCCTTCCAGTTACCGACGTATTTGCTTATCAATGGTTTCACTTTATTCCTCTATTGATGTGACATATGTGATTACAGCTACATATGCAATCGAAAACAAGAGTCCTTCGAAGGGATTATCACTCTACTGGCTTACCTTTCATTTTACAGGAATTCAAGATAAGACCATTTCTTCCTTTTAACTGCGGTGTGTTGAACCATCTTTGATGTTCTTTAGCGATAACGAGAGTTTCAAATTAGGTGATGTGGTGGACATAATAAATATTGGACATCAATTCGGCATATTTTTTATTTGTGATCAGCTACACATCATAGGAAGTCTGTTAGTGCAGACCCCATTTTGATAACCATCCAATCAACAAGATTTTCAAGGCTGCCGATGCAGCTGCCCTATTGTCCATCATATCAGAATAATTTTCATTTAGGACCAACTAGAACATGTATTAAATGTGGGCAAAGTTTCACGACAGTCGTCCATGAAGTTGGTAAAAAGTAGTGATGATAAACTTATGCTAACGGACGGACGAACGACTAGTATTGTGTACGTACACGTAAATATTATATTAACTACAATAATAAACTACATAATTAATTGTTCAGTGGTTATTTTGACGTAACTCGTGTCAAATTTATAACGCCAGTGATTGTCAAAAATGCCTGAAAAATACGAAGACAAATCACATTTAATTCCGTTATAAAAATAAAATCAAAATAATGAAGGATTTCAAATAAACTTAATAACCTAAACATCGTATTTAGATATTGTATATGTCATAAAAATAATTGATTATGTTAGAGATTATAAAAAATAAAGAAAAATAAAGATTTTTTCCATTTTGTTACTACTCTAGTAAAATTACATGTATATTGGGGTCGTAAAGATTTCATTCTGACGCGGAGTGTCAGGAGTTGTAGCTTGATTCAGGAGACAAGTGACCCATACTAAATAAGTACGACAATGTGAGATAACAATCAGAACGTCTCCGACCTTTTCGGTATTATAGTCTATTAAGTAACGCTGACAACTGAGTACAGCTGAATCGATGTACTTTATTCCCATTATTCACCGCACCCATTAGTTTGGTTCTCTGATTGTATGCTCACTGTTTGCACAGGGCTAAAAATTAAGTAATAGGGCGAAAACTTTTTTCCACTAATTACCGGCTTGTCATTTTAGGCATGGTACCGGCTATATCCTATCTGTTCTATTCAGACTATTATGGTTGCCTTTCTGCAGAAACAGAAGTGGATATTCCGAAAGTGTGAAACATATTTAGTTACTGGCACAAGTTAAACAATTTAAAGCCTTTTATTCAAATTAGAACCTAATTTGTTTGGGAAACATCTTCGTCCACGTCGATCCTAAACATGTGCATCACAAATACCAATTAGGGTCGAAAAGCGGAAAATTGGTTTTTGTTTTGCAATTATAGTTTAAAGTCTTGACTGTACATTGTTTTCAACACCATACAAAATTCAAAATGGGAACAGATTTTGTACAAAGTATATACATTTATACTGATATAAATTTATATATTTAGAGTACAGCCATATAAATTCTCGAAACAGTGCCACACATCTGCTACATGTAAACCTTAATCACTCTAAAGTACACGCACAGAAACACGCACATAATAATCATTACGAAAAACAAAATTGTGTGCAATTGATTGTCGTTCACTGATAATCCACATATTACAATGTGTATTTCTGTGTACAAATATCTGCAGCACGAGCTTTCATCCAACCGATTTCTTCGACAACTTTCACTTTCTTTCACATATTTCTATCACTTTGTAATTTGCTTTGTGATTCCAGTGTGAAATATGTGTAGGGTAATTCGTTTTCAGCTTCCTTTGCTTTCCTCTCGATTGTCAGAAGGTGAGGAGGTCCCTGCGTCTCGATGAATTTTATATCATTCCGTTGGATGGTCGACATTTCGGACAGCCGCTCGTACCTATTTACGTCCACGTTTATATTTTCGTAATTGCCGCTTTTTAAGCAGTCCATTGTCATTTTTGTATCCATGCCCAATTTCTTTCCTTCGTGTACTGTGTTAGTTTTGGGAAGTTCGTATGCGTTTTCGTATTGGTTTTCCTTCGTCCACTCTGGATCTACATTGATGGCAGGATTTTCGAAACCATCGTTTTCGTATTCCTGTTTCGGATCCGGTAACGGTTCTTTGTCGCTTTGGACAGGTTTTGCACCAATTGTTCGTTGGTCCCCATGATAAGTCAAATTGGCGCTAGTCCGAATCAACTTCCTGTTATTCTGCATATTCTCCAGTGCGTACTTTGGGTCCATCTAAAGCAATATTAAAATAAAATCCACATTATCCCATAGGTTATATCAAATAACATTGTCTAATATGTCAGCTATATCGATCTTGTTGATAATATTAAACACAATATTAAAACAAAACTGAAAACCCTCATAATCCAGTTCGCATGTATTTCCAAACCCAGACTTTCTTTTCACCTTTATGCAAAATTACTTGCATTCACCTTTACCCTCTCCCTACCCCCATTCCACTCTTAACCTGCACGGTAGGAATATTGATAAGTTTAACTGGCTTCTTAATGGGACTGAAAACGTCCATCCCCTGCATAGCTGTATTGACAGTATCACAATCATTACTTCTCGATACATAAAAGTTATTAGTAGTAAGAAGTATCGATTATGGTCATTCGCTATTTTTTTAATTTGCTTTTTAGGTGTCTGAATGTTCAAATTTTACATTGCACTTGAAAATCAACTAAAATACACATTTTTGGGAGATGTTGAGGCAACTTCACTGTCATAGAAAACATAATTTTAACATGCGAATGACTCAATTACAGTTCCATTTGAAGAAGACAATTGCTGAAATTCAGCTGCGACTTCTCTAGAACTCGCCAACTCTTCCATAATATTGTAAAACATAAGGCATCTATATGTTGTGAATATAAAGGACTATTTATAGTTTGTACATTGGTGTTATTATTAACTGATGTTCAGTCTTATTAGTCCATAAACCATTACTGATTAGATAGTCCCTGCTTAAGTCAAGAAAAACTACTGGTACAATTTAACTTTATATTCTATTGAAAAAGTAGTAGGATGGTCCAACTTTTAAATCTATGAATTCCAACAACAGCATAATAGGTGATAGAATACTAGCTGTATTGAGCGATGTGTGATATATGCACTGACTACTCCTTTCATTTCGCTCTTTTTGTATTCAGTCTACAATTTGGGTGTTCAGTGATAATAAATTTGCGTTTCATTTTTTGAAAATAGTCTATACAACTACCGGATATATTTGTGTTAAACTTACAAATCTTTCGTCTATTTCCTCGTAGATAACGGAATCTCTCCGCACCGTGGCCGGGTTTGCATTACCCCCTTGAGGCAAAAGTTGCTTGACTCCTCTGGGGCTTCCATTGGAGATTCTATGAAAATACCAAAGTTTGTTTCTTTTAACTCGATGTCAATTATTTTTTAATTTTTTGTTTATAGCGTTTCTCAACAATGAATATATCTTATGCACTTTCGGATCATGTTCGGTCCATTCAGTGAATTGTCATTTGTCAGTTTCGTGGCGCAAAAAGTAGAAAACTTGATGAGGGATCTTCAGAAAGATTTTACACGCATATTCCCATTCCTACACTAGTGACGTATTTAACAAAAAACAGTAAAGTATCGAGAACACAATGAAGTCTTCATATGTGTACAGACCTCTTTTGGTATCAATTCAATAACAAACAGTATATTCAGACAAATTTTCTCACAGACTGATTGCAACATAATGATTGGTTATGCAGTGAAAAATGATCCAAATTACTAAATTTCTTAACTCTTATAACATGTTAACCTTTATTTAGAAACTCCTATAGTTCACTTATCTTTGATTTATTGTGGACATAAGATCTCACGTGAGTACTTGTATGCGTGTGACTTCGTAATCTAAAGGACCCACATTGCGACAATGCAAAGTATCAGCTCATTGGCACTGAAATAAAGCATCGAACGTTTCTTTCGTGGGTACCTAACGTGTTTAAAAAATGTGAAATATATTCTCATTGTTAAATATATTTATCGGGACAAGCAATTACCAGATGATATAATTATTATTAAAACAAACCGTTTATCATCGGTTTACTGTATGCAGCTCATGTCATGAATTAAATGTTTAGACTTGAAGACGTCCATATCACATTATGTTCAGTAAAATAACATTCTTTTATTTTATAATGTAAATATTTCTAAACCCATTTCCCCCATGTTTTCTAGCTGCCTTAGACGAGGCGCCACTCACTTACCTACGATATACTTGTCTATAACAAATAAAGGAGACAAGAAGGTGAAGAGACTGGTGCCTTCTGGTGGCCCTTCTGCACAATCCAGTCATCGCTGTCGTTTAGACCGTGAACTAAGTGTTGACCTTTCATGTAGAATAATTAACAGCAAACTGAAATAAATTCTACATGGATTACTTACTCGTCGCGTTTCTTTCGCGCCCATACAAAGAATATGGCGATGATGATGGCGATCAAGATAACTCCACCCAACACAGAGCCAGCAATAAAAGCAACGTTGTTGACTCCACTTCCTTGAACTGCACTCGCCTGCATTTTAGGAGGGATTACCTGGTTGGCAGAAGAGGTATCTGAAAATAAACAGTACATGTGTATTAGTAACATTAAACATGAGTAAGTAGACAGTACCTGATAGCCTGTATAATAGATAATATAGGGATACTGCATCTGTAAACATCATCCAACTCGGCCTAGATATCAGAGAGTACACGAACTGCTCCAGGACTTTACAATATGCTCTCTGCTCAGTAGCTGAAATGTATCTTTCTAAACATTTTTACGTCAGTCTCATTTACGTATGTTACGTCACATGCATATATCTGCAGGTGCCCGGCATGCTGAACGCGTAGTATAGTATACTTTTTTTTATTTTTTATAGAACGATATTATGTTTATCGATTGACATTACATTTATTGAATGGTTCAAAGAAACGAAAAGGCCATAACAAAATAATAAGAACGTTTCAAATACCATTTGTATAAATAGTTGATCTACATTTCGCAAGCACCGGATACCGGAAAATCTAGGAGTTTCCAAAATTTCTCAGGAAAGTCTGGATACAATAAGTTATTGTATGATAACATTTGCGAGTGTACTATGTACCTACAATTGTACCTACAATTTCGGGGAATGAAAACCTAATGTCTATTTGTTTGTATGCTTATTAAAGTTCAAGGGAAACTTGTGCAGTAAAGCCCACCCATCCATAAAAATTCAAAGAAGAGATGCAAACGAATAGTCACCGTGAAAGCATTGTTTATGTACGTGACTGTTTAAGAGCTGCATTTTGCTCTCGAATCTGTCTCGCAATATATCCCTTGTGTCCTTGTCACATTTATCCAAGACCTTCTGGATGCATTTCGTCTGCATCTTGATGTCTTCTTCCAAAGAGCTGAAAGACGGAAAAATATAAGAGTATAATAAATTATAACAGAATATAATAGAATCAAGAAGGAATGACACTTATGTATTGGAACAGAATTGAATATAGACAAAGTAGATCGTTCCCAAAGTATAAAAATTATGTCTGATTATTTATTCCTTTCAGCGATTGAAAAATTTAAGCGAAAAGGGATCTTGAAGAATATTAACCACCTGAATACATTACCACTCACCTACTTACCTATATACCTATTTACTTATATGTTCATTATGTTTCCATACGATCATCGAAAAGTTAAAAATAACATATTTTTAAACTGCCATAACCTTGAGGTTTCTGTTCAAACTGATATCATTCTAATGTTCCTGAAGTTTAGAAACTTACTTGCAGACTTGTGCCAGTTCTCCATTGTACCCTGACTGAATCACAGTCTTCAGTGTCTCGCGCAGGTCGTCGAAACACTCCAGCGCATTCTCACAGCATTTTATTTCCTTTCCTCCTGGGTTCTTACCATTAGAATCTATCCAAAAGAAATAATATTCATAGTTTTCACCCTGAAACAAGATTTGCGTTCATTTGTTAGACTGGAGGAAATATTTAACCTTTCTTTTCATTGTTTGAAATGATGTCTCACTGAAATGGTAGTAATTTAATTCACAATATATCTACTGAAGAGAGTTTCGTGTCTTGTCGGCTGTCAGAAAAAGCAGGTTGAGTCGAGTCAGAACATTTACAGGTTTTCTTTACCAAATGCTACTAATATTTGATCTATTGTAGCATCCCTTATCTATTCTCGACTATTCATTTCCCCTTTCATGTGCACAGTGCATTCCCGTAGCTCTATGTTCCTCGGGCAAATCAAATTTAAAAAGCTGTATGTGATTTCCTAGATAACATTTCGCGTGACGGTAGAGGCACGTGCTCTGCTTTCTGTCCTCATCTTCGCTAGTCAAGGTTCCGATGTGATCATATCGGAACTTTGGCTAGTGAAAATGTTCTGCCCTTTACCAAAAAAAAAAAGACATGCTAATAATGTCACGCATTAAAGACTCTCTTTCAATTTCTTATGTTACTTCCCTCTATCTATATTTATATATAAATGCGTTGACACAGTCACACTTGACTATTTAGCAACGGGTGGTGCGTGGTCATAGATAAAGTAAAAGTGGAAGTGATAGGACAGTCAGAAGAGTAATGATAGGAAAAACAGTAATAAGTAAAGGAGTGTCAGTGTAAGTTTTCATCCCTTCATACTCAGATCAATCCGGCTACCGTAGTGGCCATGAGGTATGGAACCTCAGCCAGCATAGCCCAAAGAATCACTAGGTCTTACTTGTTGCTGACTAGTTCATTAGAACGTGATTTTGGAAAGCTTCTGCTTGTGAGATACCAAGCCAGCATCCTCTGCAATTGCTGAAGGTAATTTGTTCCAAGTCCCTATTGTACATGAGAAGAAGCTTAACTTGAAATAATTTGTCGATGCTGACTTAAATTAGAACTTTTTCATGTGGTTTGCCCTAGTTTGGCTATATGCCAGGGTCAGGTATTTGTCCTCTGGTATGTCCACTAGATTGTTCGCAATCTTGTACAACATGGTCAGCTGGGCCTTGGTTTGCATGGATTCGAGTGATTTCCACAGGAGATTGTTCAAAATTGCACAGACACTGCTAGTGTTGCGATATTTATTTGTGGTGAATCTAGCAGCTCTTTCTCTGAACCATCTCTATCTTATTTATTAGATCTTTATTATGTGGGTTCCACAATGTCGAGCAAAACTCAAGACCTGGTCGAACCAGAATGAAATATGCCGCACCTTTTACTTCATTGTTGATTTGGAGGTTCGGGGGAGGAAACCAAGGTTATGTTCCCCTTTTTCACTATATTATCTATGTGCCTTTCGCAAGAGAGGTCTCTGGACAATTCAACCCTGCTGTCTAAGGATTTCGTGAGCTCATCCACTAGGGTTATTAGCTGTGCTTCACAGCTTCGTCTGGCACGGAAAACATGCTGGCAGTCTGTTCGAATGTTGTAGCGATCTAGCTGTTGCATCATGTTGCTGACTATGATGTGTTCAAGCATTCTGCAGCAGATACATGTAATGGAGACAGGTCTATAATTGCTGGCCTTGAATCATTCTCCATTTTTGAAGATAGCTGTAACGTTTGCTGTTTTCCACACATCAGGGACATAACCTGTTGAGAGGCACTTCTGGTAAATATAACTCAAGTATGGTGCACACTCTTCCGCTAGATCTTTCAGAATCCTTGCTGGAATCATGTCTGGTCCTGTGGCTTTCTGAAGGTTAATTTTCCGCAACATGCTATATACTCCTTCTTCAGTAACTTGGATGTCAGACGTTGATGGGTAACGGTCTCCATGTATGCTTGGTAGATCACTGTTATCCTCTTGTGTGAAGACTGCCTGATGTTGACGATTCGGTATGTTAGCCTTGTCGGATGCCTCTGAAAGTAGTTTCCCGTTGTCCTTGATTGGTGCCACATTATAGTTGTATCTAAGTAAGGACTTAATGTAGTTCCAAAATCTCTTCTGCTTGTTTGATTGTTGTTCTTTATTTGGATTACCAACGTATATCAAGTTTTCAATATATCTCCAGTAGGCCGGCCGTTCTAAGCGTTGTGATCTTGCTTTCGCTTCTTTGTAAAGTTTCATATCTCTTGTTTTTCCTTCTGTTTTCTGTCTTGCAAACAATTCGTTCCGTCTTCTGTGTTGGGCTCTAATGGATTTGTCTATCCAAGACTTTTTTGTTTTGTTTCCAGAAAAGATCTTAGATGGTATCCATTAACCGTGTGATGCTCTCCTTAAATATTTCCATGTGTCATTTGCAGAAAGGTTACCTGCTTCACGTATGAATGATTCTTGTGATGACTTCAGCTCATCCCGTATTTGGCCATAGCCTGCATTCTTGTATTGGAAACCTTTACGAGCTGCTTTCTTCACTTTCTTTGTCGTAGGATGGACTCTATGTAGACTGCTTCATAGCCAGCAATTCCTGGTATGACATCACACTTGTTGATTAGTGTTTTGTTGTTTGTGTAGAACAGGTCAAGCATATTTAAAGTAAATTCCGTTACACGTGTTGCTGCATCTGCAACCTGTTAAAGGAAGGAGTCCTTTATGATATTTAGTAGCTGTTGGCATTGGGCATTGTTTGTGGCTTATTGTAGTGGACACTCATTCACCCAGTCAATATCTGCCAAGTTTGAATCTCCTACTAGCCATACGCGCGCACCTCGTGGGATTCTTGTAAGGCATGAGTGAAGCTGATCTAGGTAGTTTGGGTCGGTTAAGGATGGAGGTTTATTGAAGGCATCCACGTATAGGTCTGATGCCCCTTTAACCATAATTTTGGCCCAAACTAACTCAAGTTATTATTTGCCTTAAGTTCTTCTGGCTCGCAGCTAGAATACTGGTCTTGTACTAGGACTAATACACAGCCTCAATGGGATCCCTCAGGACGATCTTTGCGGTAGGACCTAAAATTTGCAGTGAATGCTTCAGATGAATTTATGTTGCTGTCTAGCCACGATTCTTTACCAATACCATTGGTGGCTTTGGTAGAGGAGATCATATTGCTTAGCAGTCCCTTCTTTCCAGGCCCCTTTATAGATTGACAATTAATTACTAGGATTCTCATCGACAAGTCAGTGCTAATTCCAGTGGGACCATGTGTTGCAGAGGTGTTCCTCTGTTTGTGTAGAGATGAAATAGCAGTTGGGTTGTTAAAACTTTTCTCACTGTCTGCTTGGGTACTGTTACTAAGGCATTGGTAACTGTTATTGGTATCGAAGATAAATGTGTCAAATATTCCAGTGAAGAAGTTTGGCAAACCACACTGAATACGTTCTCAGCTTACATTGTGGAGGGTTTTGAGAACGGCATCTGGCAAACCCATACACTCTTGATGATACCATACTTCGCATGAATCACAGCACACACAATGTGTTGTCCATTTACAGGCTTTGTTGCAGACCCTGCAAGGAAACTTAATAGTTCTTGGACCCGGCTTTGGTTATGGTGCATATGATTCAGCTAAGAAAAGACTACATAGATAGAGGAAAACGAGTTTGTTCCCACAGTCTGGTCCTTTTGCCTTCGACGTTGTTATTTTTAGGGTGGTAATGAGGTGGGTGGAGAGCGATAATTTTGGACGATCCCGAATCAGTACTGGTTTTGTATTATTATTATTTTCATGTGCTGGAAATGTCAGGATAAATAGTTTGTGCATGATGAGGGCAAGGGTGAATAAAGATAAGTCCCACAAAAAGAAAAGAAAGCGGATGTTTACCATTTAGGGTTGCATTGTGGGATTTGCTAGTAAGTGACCCGCGTTGAGTAACAGAGAACACCTTCAATTTTAAATAGAAAATAGTTTGAGCAATGATACTATCATATTGTTTTAGGATATGCTACCAAACATCAGAGAAATGATGTTGATTTATAGGACCTGGCCTGATTTTGTGGATTTGATGAAAATAGTCGTGAGCTAAAACAGGAAATGATCTACTCCCACCAGACCTTTTGCCTTCTCCGTAAATAACTTTGTTAATATTTTATACGGGAACAAATCAAGCATGTTTTTCATTTCATACATATTTATGCAACGTTCGTGACTGTCATTTATCGGTGACATTTCCTTTAGACTGATACACTTTTATTTCGCCTCGGGTCTGATCAATTTAAAAGTCAAATAGGTAATAGGTTTAGAAAAGCACTGTAGTACATGCGCTGTCCCCTCGGGGTGTTCAGTTTATAGACAAAGCCAATGTAACGCGTAGGGGGTTGATGGGTTGGGCGGGGAGGATGCTGACTTCTTTTCTTTCCTTACGGTTGATAAGAGAAGAAAATGTAGTTTACCAAATCTCTGCTTGAGAATAAATGTTATTTATTCATTTATCCGAAAAGTACGATTCAGTTGGGGGGGGGTCGGGTTAAGGGTTTTTGTTAATGCCTAAATAGTTAACCATATCTTATGTGTGTTTTTGTGTGGGTTGGGTACGTTTCTTTTTGGGTTTGGGAGTTCACTCCGCGAATACGATGATCTGTGAACTAACGTTGGATTTTGGAAATAAAAAATTTGATTACGTTTGGATATGATTTAATTTTTGAATTTCCTCGACAAAGTAACATTTTTATCAATGCAAGTGTGATAATATAAATGAGAGAATCTAGGGTAAATGTTATTTACAGATACCCAAGACAGGATGACAGAGAGCATTCCTTTACTATGGCATAACATTCATCATAACATATACATACAAACTGACCTGTCGATATAACTAGGCAATGCATGTGGGTGACAAATAAGTAAGATGTGATCTAAAGTCAGTGATATAAAATTTGCATATTTTATATATGGTAATTATATGCTCTTGAATTGTTTACAATTATCGCATGATGTATGTATGTATGTATGTATGTATGTATGTATGTATGTATGTATATGTATGTATGTATGTATGTATGCATGTATGTATGTATGTATGTATGCATGTATGTGTGTATATATGTATGTATGTATGTATGTATGTATGTATGTATGTATGTATGTATGTATGTATGTATGTATGTGTGTGTATGTGTATGGATGCCTTATGTATGAATGTATGTATGTGTGCATGCATGTATGTATGTATGTATGTATGTATGTATTATATATCATGCACGTCTAAACACTCAAAACATGGCCAGTCCTTTGTGCTGCGGATTTCGAAATGAATTTGATAATTTAAAAATAATAGTGAATATAAATAGAAACCGGTGAATTCTAAGAAGATAGAATGGCGATTAATCTCAACATTTGTAAAGATATTAGCTTGATCTTGCTAAAGGTATTATCATGAACCGCATAAAAATATCAAGATCGACAGGAAAATCAACAGCTCACAGAGAAAAAGATGCTAGAAGAAAGAAATGATGCAAACGAATTATCAAAATTTGACGAAAGAAGGCGATAACTTGAAGAGATTAGGAGATAAAATGGAAGAAGTTAAGTCTAGGAAGAGATAAAGTGTCTGGAGAGAGAGAGAGAGAGAGAGAGTACCCAACAAATACCCTTTAATATCGTCTATTTTAACGCTATTTTAATATTAAATATAATGCACACACATATTTCTCGGATATAATCATAAATGGAAAATAATTTCGTTGGTGAACTTGTTCTATTTTTGACTAAGAAGATACGACAGCAAGCGGAATAGTCATTTAAAACACAATACTATTTACTTACCAAATATACTTAAACTCCCATCTTTTTGCTGTACTGTAACATGCGCCATCTTTTATATCCATACTTAAGTATACATTGATTTAACACCGACTACATGCTCATGTCACTTCCTACTGCCGCGGGGTGTTCAACAAGGATGTTCCCTTTTATATGAACCAATAATAATTCTCGGACATAAAACTTCGATAGCCGAGACCAAATCAAAATTAACATAAGAAGGAAGCAATGTATATTTTACTGAGCGAGAGATTCGTTTTGACTGAAATTTATAATCAGATTTAGCACCTGAAGTGGGCAATTACAGTATCAAATATATATACATACATGCATACGAATATATATATCTTGAATTTACTCGTCGCGCATATTTTGAGTGTTAACCATGATGCCTCATTGACCACGAAAAAGGGTAAATTTGTAATGCATGCATATATATTGAGGTTACGTTTTGGAAGGAACAAGATAAAGGGAAGAGTCCCTCGAAAGGACTGATGCTCAGCTGACTGAAAAGAATTTTCAGGAATTCAAGATAAAAGACGATTTCTTCCTATTTACTGATGAAGGTTGAATTCATCTTTGATATTCTTCAGTGATAAAACGTTTTTGTTTTTGTTGTTGTGGTTGGTTTTCTTCAAATTAGCTACTATGGTGAACATATTGGATGAAGGATTGACACCATATTTATTTGGGACAAACAGAGCATATATATGTCTTCTGGTGGAAACTCCATGTTCATGGGAATTTTCGTTTTGGAACGATAAAAACAGTTCAAGATGGATCCCTTATGGCTATAATCGATGTAAATTTTTCACCATTTCTAATTAGTACTAAACATATATGATACGAAGTCTACTAGTGAAATCACAACGATAAACCATATAGGAGAAGCATTGATAACACTCATACCGTCGGATCGGTACCATTTCGATTTATGGCTAATTAGTCATCTTAAGAATTGTTTCAGTGAAACCCCCATGCTGATATGTCTATTATTTCAAGAGAAACAGCCCTAAAAAGATTCTGAAAAAATGGTTACTGTGGAAGGTGTATTAAATGAAATCATTAAGATCAACAAGATATCAGAAATTGTAGTGATAATTGTTTGCTTTTTCAAGACGGTTACTATGGAGACCATATAATAATAATAATAATAATAATGAGGACTTTGTATAGCGCCTAATCTTTAGAAGCTCTAAGCGCTTTACAACATTAGACAACACCTATAAGATAAAAACATATAATGATATGATTACAAAAAGCAAATACCATGAAATTAGAAAACATTAAAAAACATGCTGATAAATATTTAAGGTAGGAAATATTATTAGGTCTTTAAGTTTGTTCTTGCAGTAGAAATAAGTGCGTTTTGAAAGCCCTCTTGAATGTGATCACTGTGTCTTTGTGTCTAAGTTCAGTGGGCAATTCATTCCACGTTGCTGGGCCCTGGTATGTAAAAGAACGCTGCCCATATGACTGTTTTCATAGTGGGAATAATGAGTATACGACTGTCAGAAGAGGAGAGTAAGTATCTTGCTGGTGTGTACACATGGGTGAGGTCGGATAGGTATATTGGATATCAGATCGACAACATTTTCATTTTGGACCAACTATGCATAACATTATAAATTTTTATAACAAACCAGTAAATATATAGCCTAAAAGTTTGTGTCTGTTTCCTCTACCTGCTAATTTCCCATGTAGCTGCCACTCAAAAAGAACAGCTAGAATAGTTTTGGGGAGAACATTACTACAACACTGGGTTGAAATGTCGATATGTCAGCTACGCACGGATGCCTATACCACCGACTCTGTTACATATCATTTTTGATGGTATATATCTTTATGTGTGTGTTTACTTCCAGTTTTGTCTGCATACGGACATAACGGGGCGTATCAAAGGTAATGCTATTAGCACATTTCAGGATACTTTCCTTTATCGCCTGCAAAAAATATACGTTTTCGTTTTCTTTATTTTCCACCAATCACCCATTATCAATAAAATTCATAAATAACCTTCCGATCATAAAATGAATATTTAATTTAGACTTTTGATTAGATGACCCAACGGATGTATCAAGTTATGCTGGTTTGAAAAACACTCATTTTGCTGATGAATCCAGGCAATAATATACATTTTTCACAATTATGATCATTTGAGTCCTACCTGTTTATTGGTTACTATAGCAACAATAAGTAAAGGCTCGTCTAATTTCATGTTCATTCCTGTTGCTTAGCAACGATACGACCAATATCATTTGTTAGAGCCTAGACTTTTGTTGTGCATTTGGTGTTTTAAACGGTTCAATTTGTGTAAAATATAAACAAACATAGGCAGAGTCAAAATACTGATTCTTCTCTGAGGTATTTAGCAAATAAGACACGGTACCTGTAATTTGAAAAGGGGACAAAAATGCAGTTTCATATCTGAACTTAAATTTCAATAAGTTACAATTTCATCCTTAAATACCAGCCTTTTTCTTGATTCTTGATACACTGTCTAAGTTGTGTGTAAGTTTGTTTAGATGTCGCAGAGATGAAAAGCATTATATATGTATATTGTTTGCAATTAAATAAAAACTATGTACTTTCGTGTACGTATATGAGAACGAAACCGGTAAAATGGCAGAATCAAAATGGGGACAAACATGCAGGTGGGAAAATCGTCCTTGTATACCACTAGAAATAAAATACAAATTTTCTAATAAAAATAAACACAAAGGGTCGAAACGTTTACAAATTGTTGAAAACAAAGGCTCCATTTTTCTATTGGTGTATTTATAATACCGATATCCAATTTTCCAAGCATAATGTATTCAGTGCTTTTGTTTCGTTTTCAATGCACGATAAAGAACGGCATTTAAAACATCTTATCTACAATCTTGAAAGTCCAGTTGCTTATACATATATCAATTGCAGATACAGATAAAACGGACAAAAAGCAAAGAACAAATGAATGGAAAGAACGGTTAATTAAACAATCTAGAAACATCACAAAAGCACACAAGAAAAATATTTTCCTGCAAAAAGGCGCATTTGAGGCGCGTGGGTGATCAGTCATAGGCAAGAAATATTGACATGCAAAGATATGAAAAATACAACAACGGATATAAATACATTTAAAGAGTGGTATATATTTTTTTAATACACTTAGGATGATACACTAGAAACACAAATGCGCGAGATTACATACATGGTGCTTTCAGAGAAATCTTCAACGAGTGGACAACTGCAATATACAATTTAAGGAGGAAAAGGATTTGCTGGTAAAGGAAAACACTGAATGCTTTTGTTTCAATCTGTTTATTTGCGTATGTCCTTTAAATATCTGTGGTCCGTTCCTCATACATTTCAGCATCTGATTTCACGATCGTATTTTTGCATTGAACATTTGCAGAATTTACATAACCCAGTAATTATCTCCCTTTTTGCAGTTAATAGTCTCTTCACTGAAGCTGGAAGCTCCCGCTTTGAATGTATCACTGGTATCGATATATTAAATATCTGCTTCTCTTTTAATCAAATGTCTCATCTGTGTCCATTTACATATTTTATCTCTATTTCACAGCGTGGTTTGATTGGCTGTCTTTTGTAAAACAGTGGGTTTAAACGGTTATTTGCATCCGATCTCTTCAACACGTGACACCCACCTGTCGCCTTGTTTTGTCCACCCTGATGTAAATCAATTTTTTGAAGTCTTTTCTCCATCCTGGAATGCTATAGTTCTGAGTTTACAGCATTGTTTTGATGACACCTTGCCTTGAGGTTTAAAATGTCTTACCAACTGGTTTTACATATCAGTGTGTTTTGTTTTGAATTTTAAGACTGTATTATTGTCCAAGATGCATTGTAATTCATTTATTTCAATGGTTGTTAGTCGTATTTTGTTTTATGTGTATGGCAATAACTTCAAGTAAAACTCTACTTTATCCCATTTGAGTACCATCTCCAAAATCATCAAGATTTACAATATCATCGACTGAACATTCAGTATGTAAAATATAACCAGCGTTGCTAACATCAATATCTTTTTATAAAGGATTTTTGGATTGAACAGTCGTAATCATCTTCGCCAGCATCAGCTCTTGATCTAGCGATAAGGGCTGTGCATCAGCGTACGCATTTGCCGTTATTTAAATGGTGACAGTTTTAATCTATGATAAATCGACAGAACAAAACTAAAATCCATTTCTTTGGAAAACGTTTGTCCTCTTATATTTGGATATGTGAACTGTTTAAGTGTTTCTGTAAACTTTTCATCACTTAAATTTGTAGGTACCTGTTATGTAAACCGTCCCATTAATCTCATGCTATGGCCAGACTTGATTGTCCCTGAAACGTTTATTTCTTTTCCTCCTTTCATAAATCAACTGCGAACTCATTGCCAAATTAAATATAGTTTAATTGTTGCCCAGAAAGTCTTACATCAGTTATCGGGATCGTTTTATGCTATCAGTTAACAGTAGTAAATATTTAGATATAAAAAGTTCAAGTTAAATTCGATATCTGCTCTATACTTTCCTGTTAGCTGGTAAAGGTCCATTACATTGTTTTCTTTTTTTCTTTTTGATTTATTTTCCCTTACATATGTGTTTATTAAATTAAAAGAGTGCTGATCTACCTCTGTGACTACCATAGAGTTTTTTTATGAAATAGTTTTGAAATGCATAATAAATCACTTAATACCATAAGGGTTTCTGGAGTCTATTAGTTTTGTATCTCATACGTCTTAATTAGATTCTAGCCGAAAATGTATCAAAATATTTGATAATATTTTCTCACTTTTTGAGTGTTAGTGCATGAATGAATCAAGTCCAATAGCATGTTATTGTTTTATAAGCAGACTAGTATGCTTGTAACAAATGTGTGTCTACGTTGGATGTTCAGAGAGAACAAATATATCAATAAGGGGGTTTCACGGTTAGTATCTTTCCTTGAAAACACCAGAGGGCACCTCGGTGTAACTCGCTTCCGGATAGTTTAACCAATTAAGATGGCAGAAGCAGATCAAGAAAATATGACAGTATTTGTGTGAAATGACATCAATAAGTAAACGTAATTTTGTTATCAGTGCAATGATAAACAATACGAGCAAAATAAATAAATTAACTTACTGTTTTTAATTAATTAATTTAACGTATTTTGACATTCTGATTTACAATCTATTCATTCGTTATGGGAAGATGTTTATTCTGAACAGGTGCTTGATTTGGATAGGTATATGCTATGAGCAGATGACCCATTGGGCATTCCCAAAGCTACAAAGATATAATGAATTCTAAACAAATAAATACATTAGTTTAGATTATGTAACTATTCAGCGATAAAATATTGCATTAAAAAACATCGCCTTATTTTCTAGAAGCAACAAACAATTGAAGCTGAAATTGCATACATTGCTCGTTATATCATTATAGGGGAATAAAATTCACCTTGTATATCGAAAAACACTCTGTAGCGAATATGGTTTGCAATGTACACAATTCAATGTATACTCTTTTGTGAG